>CM040239.1:163531742-164118894 GCA_022545495.1 Chrysanthemum lavandulifolium | reverse complement strand
TTGAAAATGAGCGATTGTTAAACGAACTTTCAAATGCAAAGCGTCGTCTTCAATGGTGTCAAAAGATTGTCAAAATCATGAACTTTCTCGCAAAACAAAATCACTCGATTCGCTCAAAATATTTTGATCCTAAAATTGAGCAGCGGATGATCAACGTGTATTTGAAATGTCAAATCTCAAAATATGAACAAGAACTTGCAAAAGTTAAAAAGGAATATGGTGTCATATTTGATTTACTCAAACAGACTCGTGATGAAGCATCAAACGAACTTGATCATTATCTTGCACACTAAAGAAGTCATGAACTTTTAAAATCTTAGTTACGAAAATCAAGATTTGGTGCACTATCTTTAAGTTAAGAGAAATGTTAGGAAAGTATGAACATGTTCAACCTAGCATCATTAAGAGAATTGCACACTGTAACACATAGCATCGTGAACCCGAATGCCTCTTGACAAACACAAGATACTAATGTGCTTCCCTACTACTAAAAGCAGGAATAGTTGCCTCTTTTCCAAACGTCCGCACTTCACAACCTAGGAGCAATACAAGGAAGAATAGGAAGTTGCGACTAAGAAAAGAACAATAAAGAATCTTTGAAGTAGAAGAACACCCTAGGACTTTGAATAAGACTCGAGTTGCACCCACTTTAGATATTGCGTCGACAAATTTAATGGAAAAAGTGTTGTAACGAATGCTAAACCTTTAAGTACTTTTGATATTAAGTTGAAGCTTCTTGTGTTATATGTCGTAAAAGTATGCTTTTCGATTGTCATGATAAATGTGTTGCTAAAGCTATCTTGTCTCGTTTACGGAATCCTAAAAGCGAAATACCTCTAGGCCTTCAATAATGCTTCAAAGTCGTGCTTGGTAAACCACCTCTTTAGATTCTAAGAAGCGCATTGATGTACACTAGCTCCACTCGCCTCCAAGGAATGTAGTACCACCTAGTGCATTCACTAAGACTAAAGCAAAGACTAGTTAAAGATGGCGAAATGGATATATAATACACTAAGTTTAAATGGATACCTAAAATCATTGATGTGTGTATTTCACCTATAAGCGCTTGAACCCTCTAACTCTTGAGTTCCAAATCTACTTCTATTCCATCATGTGTCGTCATGTTTGAATGCGGGTGATCTGATCATTCTCAGGTTGTTGATAGCGGATGTTCCCGACACATGACATGCAATCTTAAAGCTGTTATCAAAATTTATTGCAAAGTTCATTGGCTTTGTCAGTTAGGAATGATCACCCAGCGACTATCATGGGCTCTGAGATTACATCAATGGAAACATCGAAATTAGCAGGGTTTATTATGTGGAAGGCCTCGGTCACAATCTCTTTTCGATCGGCCAATTTCATGATGGAGATTTGGAAGTTGCTTTTCAGGGAAAACTTGTTTCATTCGTGATCTACAAGGAAGCGATCTTATGTCCGCACTCATGATTCAATTCTACACTATCTCCATACAAGACATGATTGCTTCATCTCCCATCATCTACTTTCTAAGGAAACATCAACAAAATCTTGGCTATGGCACCGTCGTCTCTCATTTAAACTTTCAAACCAAAACCAACCTTGCTCGATATAAACTTGTTGAAGGTCTCCGAGATTCCGGTATTCTAAAGATCACCTTTGCTCACTTGTGAACAAGGGAAAAGCACTCGTGCTCATTTTCCTTCAAAGGTGGAACACTGACTCTCAACATGTGCTTCATCTTCTTCACATGGATTTGTGTGGCTCGGCGCGTATAAGCGATTAATGTGGCCTTTACATCTTGGTAATTGTAGATGACTACTCGAAGATGGACTTGGGTTTACTTTCTTGAAGTAAAGATAAAGCTCACAAATGATCATCACCTTTCTACGAAAATTCAAGTTCGGCTCCGGAACACGGTCGAGACAAATAAGAGCGAGACAAAGGCGAATTTGTGAACCAAACTCTTGAGAATTTTATGAGAAAGTGGGAATTGAGCATCGGACATCTATTGCGCGTACACGAGAACAAAGCGGAGTTGTTGAAAAGACGAAACCGTGCGTTAGTGGAAGCTGCAAGAATAATGTTAATCAATGCTAAACTTCCAGTTACTTGTGGTGTCGTATCAGCGCATGCTACACTCAAAATCGATCAATGATTAAAAAGCACAACAAAACACCTTTTAAGCACCGCAATCATAAACCGATCTCAAACACTTTCATGTATTTGGATCCTTTGCTACCCAAATAATGATCGTGATGACTTTGGAAACTCAAAGCCAAAGATGACATTGGAGTCTTTATTGAATCTTTGAAAATTCTAAAGTTTGGGATGCGGAATCGTCGTTACAAAGCGGGTTATGGAAGCGATTCATGCAAATTTCGATGAGCTTCTTGAAATGGCTTGAGCATAACGACTTGGAACCCGTCTGCTGTTTAAACTTCCTCAAACCCCATCATCAGTTTGAACAAGCCCAAACACTCGTCAACAAATAGAAAAGCTATTTGCTCCATGTTTAGTGATGACATTGATGAATGTGCTCAATGTTTAGATGCTCAACGATCATATTACAATACGATACACTGCTACAACAACTCTTTGTTGAAGAGCACCACCGATTGACTCTACAACAACAGTTGAACAAGCGCTTCCGACGACTGAACCGGTGATGATGTTACGAACAATGAAGTACCCCACTCTGATTTTGATCCAAATGCGTTCTTTAACCCGGTTTCCAATGAAGCTACTGCACGATGTTGCGAATCATCTACAAACCATTTGATTCCTCAAAATCGCACTGATGTACATCAACATCAACCTACGCATCGTTGGACAAAGACCATCCTCTTGAGAATATTATTGGTAACTTGAATCAACCGATCGTAACTGACAACGTCTTCACACGAGATGGTGAACATTGCATTTATGCACTCCTTTGTCTGCCAATCTGAACCTAAAAACATTAAAGGCATGAATGACCAAAACAACTGGATTGAATCCATGCAAGAAGAACTCAATCGGTTTAAGCGTCTTGAAGTATGGGAGCGGTTGAAAGACCAACAGGGTCTATGTCATTGGTCTCAAATGGATTTGGAAGAACAAATTGGATGTTGAAGGGAGCGTAATCGAAACAAGTCATCGGTGGCTAAGGGTTATAGGCGGAAGAGGTATTGACTTTGAAGAATCATTCGCTCCGATTGCTTGTCTTGAGGTCGTTCGGATCTTTCTCGCGTTCGCGGCTCATATGGATATAACGGTCTTCCGGATGGACGTCAAGCGCTTTTACGAATGGGCAGCTGAAAGAAATGGTTTATGTCGACCGGCGGAAGGATTCGTTGATCTCGAGTTCCCAAAATATGTCTACAAATTGAACAAAGCTCAGTATGGTCTCAAACAAGCTCCTCGGGCGTGATACGATAAGTTATCATCCTTCCTCATTGCCAATAAATTCACCAAGGTTGGTCGATCCTACATTTCATACAATATCACGGGCTCATATTAATCGTTGAATCTATATGGATGACATCATTTTGGGTCAACATTTAAAATACTCAAATGCTTTTGCAAAACTAATGACAAAACATTTTGAAATGTCAATGATGGGTGAACTCACATTCTTTCTCGGAATGCAAGTTCATCAATCACCCGTGGTATTTTCTTGAGTCGGTCAAATATGCCCTGAACTATTAAACAAATTTGGAATGCAAAATGTGACACCTATGCCACACCAATGGCTCATACCAAGAAGCTAGATCGATTTACATGGGAAATTGGTGGACCCTACCAAATACCGTAGTATCATTGGGTCTCTCATGTATCTAACAGACTAGCGAGGCTTGATATTGTGTTCTTGGTATATCTTTGCTCCAGTTATCGATCGCGACCAACCGAAACTCGCCTCTCGAGGCTAAAAAATCCTCACGATACATCAAGGAACCATTAACTTGGGGATCACGGTATCCAGAGGATTCGGTTTTGAACTAATAGCTTTTGAGACACGATCACGCATGATGCTTAGACTCGCGGAAAAGTACTTGAGAGCATTACAATTTCTTGGTGATAAAGCGGAGTCATGGCAATCGAAGAAGCAAGATTGTACATCATTGTCACTCAAGGCGAGAATATGTAGCCATGTCGGTGTTGTGCTCAAGTCATTTGGATGAGAACACAACTCAAAAACTATGGTTACGTGTTGATGTAATCCGATGTACTACGACAATCGGGTGCTATTGCGATCTCGTGCTGACTCATTCAACACTTTCGAAATCGAGCACATCGATCTTGATATCATTTCATCAAGGACCACGTGGAGCAGTCTTGTTGAATTATACTTTGTGGGTCTTGAATACCAATTGGCGGATCTCCTCACCAAAGCCTTAGCTCCAGCTAGGTTTAATGAGTTGGTCCACGGTTGGTATCACGGTGTTTGACTCGAGGGAACTGGATGAACTTGTAAAACATTCGTAAAAACCAACAAACACCAAAACCTCTTTTGTAAATATTTTCAAAACAAAATACAAATATATAAATCGATAAAACAACAAAATATTCTTCTATCTATATTTCTTTAACATGGCAAGTACAACTCTTCCACAACACTCAAATCTTTCAAAATTGATTATTTTTTGATCAAGTGTTGAGGGGAGAAAACAAATATCTTTCGGTTTCTTAAAACCTTGTACTTGCATGTTGTCTCATCTGGTTGTTTCTTTATTAATGATGGTCACATTTACGGTTTCTGACACTCCTCGAACTAAAATCAATAAAATTTCATTATTTCTTAAGTCGAGGGGTGTGTCAAATTTCTTTCAAATATCCTTCGTTTGGTAACCAAAATGGAAGTTATGGACATGGGATGTAAATGGTAAGGTGGAGGGAATAATTGTGTCAAAATGTCAAAATATTTTTTAACAAAACACCTCCACCAAACTATTACTTCACATTTATTACAACATTTATTATTTCACCAACCCAATCCTACGCATAATTTTCATCGACAAATCCGTGTTTTGATCTCTTATCGTAAGTGTTTTTATGTTTTTAACATGATTCTAAACAATGGTTTTGAATTTTAAGCGAATCCAACGGTTAAAAATCAAGTTTGGGAGATTGTTGTGTTCTCGCGTAAGCTATGAACACAACTTCTTCATTGTGTGTTTGTGGTTGAAATGGGGTGTCAAAGCGTTTGTATGATCACTTTGAATCCATTTTCATCATTAATACTCACCCGAAACACGAATTGAATGATTTTTGAAAACTAGGGTTTATGCATGAATTGGGTATTTTCAATTGAGAATGTTTTGGATAAAAGATAGTTGAGTGGTGTTGTTTACAAGTTGAATTGACCATATCCATGCTTAGAATTTACCCAAGAACACTAATTGCATGAAAATTGAAGATTAGGGTTTATGTTCATATGTATTTGGGTATTTTGATTCGCAGACTTTGATGTTAAAATTAGATAGAACAACTCATTGAGCTTCTTAGACTTACGAACAAGTTTTGTGCAATTCCTATGGCTAGAACGCTTACTCGTAGAAATTAGGCCTTAGGGTTTGGGTTTACGTGTAACATGTGTTCTACGCATAGCTGTCTAATTGAGTGTTAGTGATTAAATACGAAAGGATTGAATGTAGATGATAATGTTAGTGTTATGGTGAATTTATTTGAGGTTTCAGCGTGTATAACTTTCGAATCAAGGTTACTTGCCATCTACGCATAAGGATCACCTTACAGCGTAGCATGTTATCGTAAGAGTAATCTTACGGCGTAGCGTTCTGCCGTAAGGTTCTACATTGGGGACTACGCGTATCACGTGAAGGATATGCCTAAGCGATAACCTCACGCATAAGGTTGACTCTTACGAGTAAGCCTTACGTGAAGCTTCCATATCTCGCCACGCCGTAAGCTCTCACGCACAAGGCCCTCTTTTCCTCGCGTAATATTTCTTCAGCGTAAGTCAAGAACCTCGCATAAGCTTGCCATTTCTCGCCTAAGCCTAGTTTAACCTTAATTATGAATTATTACGGCGTGCAAACTTGTAAATAAATAAATCATAGCCGCGAAACCAATAATGTCACTAATAAGCTTAAATGTTCAATAAGTTGTGAAAAATAAGTGAAAAACATAGACTTTAAAATTGAAGTTAATCAACTCATGAAACTTATCACGGCGTCTTTGGACTATTGGACTAACAAGTGACATTGGACTCGTAACAATCATCGACATATCACATTCAATAATTAGACAATAAAACCATCTGTTGACTAACGCAATGTCTTCGATATGTTGGTTCTTTTGGCTAAATATCTTCGATCACGACATGGATGCTCAAATGCAAAGCGATGGAAGCACCAAACGTTCTCACCGTTGAAGATATCTTCTAATGGCTATCCGATGAAGATAGGAAAGAACAACCTTCGTGTTGATTTTGATAGTCTCACACGCTCGAGTCTTCTTGCTTAATAGCTGTGGACATTATGAAGAATCACCCTTATCGAACATGCTCACCAATTACGCTACGATGCAGAGATCTACATTCACCGGTCCGGCATACAATGCGAAAGATCAAAGGTCAAAATCTTTGTGGCGGTGCTCAACCACAAACAAGTCACCATCACACCGGACTTTAGAGTCATTCTTCTCATTCATCATCGAGCCAACGAATACAATGCCACACCAAGCAAGAGGGGCATTACGCATTTCATGATCGACATTGGTTATGACAAAGCTTGAAGTAATCACAAAGCATTCATACGTGGATCTTAAGAATATTCCTCGACCATGGAGAACCCTACATTATCATCACCAAATCCGTTTACGGGCGTGATAGTGGTTATGAGCATCAAGCTCATGGAACTACAGATCTTTTGGGCTTTGGTCAACATGAAACATATTGAAGTTGAACCTCGATATGGGACGACATGATGTCTTTCCTCAAAAAGCTTGGCTCAAGATCCCATATATCGGATATACCAAATTAGCGATCCAAAGAGCTCTAGGGTATAATCGATATCCCGCGAGAACCAATGACCCCAACAATCACTCCATGTTGTATGAGCTTACACTCGCGGTCGGTTAAGGAATCTACAACAAAGAAATAGGGTGCGGTGTTGCGGATCACCTTCTAGCGATGCGGTCAAACAACTTTATTCATACAAAAGGTATCGGTGGCGGTTGATGAAGGCAAAGTAGGTTTTCTTGATGAAAAATCCTCTGGTACACCTACTAGGAAAAAGCAGAAGAAGCGGTGCGAGTGTTACAAGCGAGAGTGAGAGAAAGTTTCCTAAGAGGTCACACATTCTCAAAAGGAAAGTTCCCTCTAAGGAAGCCATCGATTCCCAGCACGAACAGTAACAAAAAGCTAGCGGATGAAAGCTCGAGAATCTTGAATCGGATGAGGTCTTCTCGGAAACTCCAACCGTGATACAAACGGTAGCAAAACCTCCAAGTCCAAAGGTCGATAAAGGAAAAGGAAAACTCACATGCTTGATCATGATAAGGAAAGTTACGAAAAGAACCATTTGATGAAGAAAAAGACTATCAAAAGTTGAAGAACCTCGACTCAAATATCTTGTCGATGAATTCGTAAGGATCAAACTCGTGGACTCGGAGGGTCAGTGGTGGAACTCAAGCCACACCGGTTCCGATCACGGTTAATCAACCCGATAAGGGAGCAGGTACCACCATCGCCCGAACAATAGCAAAGGCAACGAGGATTCCATCAACTTTGACATAGAGGAACCGGACATGGAAAAGAGCGAGAAAACTCACGGTGAAGATACTAAGGATGATGAAGCGGCTTAGACTAGAAATCTTTGAAGATCTTGATTATGATGATTTTCTTCTTGATAGCCAAAGCGCTCAAGGAAGAAACATCCGAGCCATAGAAAGACCACAGGTCTCTCATGTATCATCATCATCGGACTCGTCTTCTCGCTCTTCACTACCACCATCAAAGGCGCCTTGGATCCACATCTAAATCGTAAAGAAACCAACGACTCTTGGATATCCCGAGGCTAAAACCAAGATTTTGATGCGTGCAAAACCGTCAAGGTTTCTCATCTGGCCGACCCACTTGTGAATGGCGGATCGTAAGAACCTTAAAAGCAGTTTGAACACGAACTCAATGAAGATCCGGGGAGTATAGTGTTTCCCAGTCGTTATGTCCCGGCGAGCTATGCAATGGATTATCAAGCGTATAGTGATCGGGAGATTTGGACGGAAAAGGGTTGTGAATTATGATAACTACGGAAAAAGCCTATAATTTACAAAGGCTTAAATGCAAATTAAAGAGAATTAAAAGATAAAAATATTAAATAAACGCTATCACTATTTTTAAAATGATGTTTTCTATGATTTTATAAAATAAAATAACTTAAATAAACTATTTTAACTAAAGCGTAAACTTAAATTATCTAAAAGCGTAACTTAAAATGAAAACGTCGTTATGTACAAAAATTACTGTTTGGGCGCAAGATAAAGCGTAAAATTTGTGAAATAAAAGTCCTACGAATGTAAAACAATTTTGTCACGTACTACATGACAAAAGAAAATTTTAGGAAAAAGCCGGGTATTTTTAGACTCTTAAATTATTTATTACAATTAAATACTATTTTACACTAATTAATTAATTAAAAATACTAAACATTTTGAGAAAAATCAAAAAAATCACAAAACTACTTTGAATAACAAGGAATCTAAGAAAAATTAAAAGGTGGGTGTTGCTTTTGAAAATAAGCTCAAAAGTGCTTATAGCTAAAAGCGCTAAGGTGTCTTTAAATAATTACGAGAGCAACATCTAACACAAGAAAGGTCCTAGTGCGGATGGTAAGGAGAGTGAGTGTGGGGCGCGGTATGGTGGTGAGCAGACCCGGGTTGAATCCGGCCTAGCAGTTTGCACTTTGTTTTTTTTTTTCTTTGATTTCTTTTACCAAACCAACTCAGGGCCAAAAATACGCAATGCATAAAAACTCACTTCGCGAAAAACTACAATAAGCTGGAACGAAATAAAAAAAAAGAGCAGCAGAAGCTAACACAAGATGCTAAGGGGCTGTTTTGCTAAGATTGGCCCTAAGGGGCTGTTTGGATGAGGTAGTTACTAAGGGAAAAACAAGCTTAAAAAAAACTTCAATTAAGCTAAGCCTAATGAGGATCTAATCTAACTAGCTAAAAGCATTTAAGGGAGACTTATGGCTAAAAAAATAAGCTGCCTACAACCTACGAAATCCTAAATAAGCTAATCCTAGGTAACATTCATACACTTAAGAACTAAAAAAAACACACATCTCGTGAAACCAAGCTTTTAACAAGCCTTTAGAAAGGTGCAAAGTGGCTTAGTGAGACAGATTGGGACTATTGTTAGATAAAAAAAAAAAAAACATTTAAGCTAAAAAGAAAACTTTCAATAGCTAAAACTTAACAAGAACTAAGATAAGGATCTAAAACAATAAAGGGACCTAAATAAGCAATTGGAATAAGCTAGATAAGCTACAAAATGGGAAGCAAATCTGCTTGCTGGCGAACATGGGGACCGAATGGTTACGAGATCGATTCTAATGGGACTAAGGGGTACTTTTGAGGCAAATTAAGCTACCAACGAGGCACTAAGTCCTAACTAAAAGCGGTAAAATATGAACACTATCTATCTAACCACCGATTGCAACAACTAACTACTCCTAAACTTAACCTAAAGTCACCTAAATTTGGGCAAACAAAGAGAGTAGGTCTCTTTGTTGTGGAGGCGACAAAGCAGACTATGAGCTCACTTGGGAGCTTAGTTGAGATAAGCTAAAGATGGAGTGAATACTTGAACTTCTACATTCTTTGAGTCCACCAACCCCTCTCGCTTTTGCCCCCAATGAACACCTTTAATAAGCTATATACAGCTTATAAATAAGCTGTATAAGAATAGAGAAAGTTGTGCACAGGATAAATAGTTAGCCAAATTAACCACTTTAACCCATAAGCAGAGCCGGTAGAACATTTTTTTTGAAGTTTTCTCTTTCGATCCTAGTTAGTGAAGCTGCTAAACTTGTTGTTTATATTTTTTTGCAAATTTTTATCACCACTGAAACTTAGTCTAACTGCTATGGCAACTCAAACCAAACTTAAAATATATATATTTTTTTCTTTGAAAATGTGACTAGCTCAAAACTTTTACGCAACAGAGATTTTTTTTTTTTATTTTTTTTAGCTGAACTTGACAACACTCAACGAAAACTTTTTAAACCTTTGATAACACTTAACTAAACCTTGAAAGCGGTTTGACTTTGAGTCAAGCGGGTGAGAAGCGTTCTTGACCACTCAGCTTAAAACCAACATGACCTAAAGGATGGAAATTGCTTAAAACTGCTTTAGAAAAACTTAATTTTGCTTCTCCTTTTGTAAATCTGAACTAGCAAAGTTAATGAGTAATTTAAAACACAATGAATATCGACAAAGTAATCAAGCACCTATGAAGCGTAATTGGTAAAAGATACTTTTTCATTAATGAAATGAAACTACAATTGGAATTTTAAAAGATGAATTGAAAACTACACTTTAATTGAAATTGAAAGATTACAAGTAAATTAAAATAGAGCTTGACTTGAAGCAGATTCTAAAAAACTACAAACTAAATTAAAACTAAAAAAAACTAACTAACTCTCTCTAGCCTTCCTCTTGCTCTTTTATAGCTCCACAAGTCTTCTCTTTCATCTACGAGATAATCCCACATAATCGGGCCCTTGGATTGATTGAATTCATCTTGGCCATCCATTTTGTTTTGGCGGGAAAAGTTTTATACCGGTGGAGTTGAGATTGAGTGTGGGGAGGGTGAAATTATTGTGTTTTGGATTGTTGTTTGAAGGTGGAGTGATAAGGTGGGAAAAGTGAGATGGAATGATGGGGTTGTGCGGGTAATAGCGAGGCTGGTGGTGATGATGAAGGAAACGTGAGGGAGGAAAGGTGGAGTCAAAGTTGTTTGTTGGTGGTTTAATAATAAAGGGGTCCAAGTTAGGCGGGGTCACAAGAAAAGCGGGTCCAAAATGATTTTGACAAGTCCAAAAGGTTTAGGGGTTATTAATAATCTAGGGACTTGTTTGTAAATTACAGCGAGGACCAGATCGCCATTATCTCAAAGTTGTTCAAGGGCTAAAAATGACAAGTGTTAGTAGTACAAGGACCAAAGTTGACATTTTCCATTTTTTCGAGGACCAATTTTGCCAATTTTCAAACTTGAAGGACCAATTTTGTAATTTTCTCAACTTTTGATATTTTTCACCAAAGGACTAAATTTGACAAGTTATGATTTTAAAAGGACCTTTGGTGACTTTTCTTTTGAAATTTTGACTCGGGGACTAGTTTTGACAAATTTTGAAAGTTGAGGACCTGAAAGCGCCAATTATGCAAACTTTGCTCATTTTCATCGATTTTAAAAATTTTGCATCTGAAACATATAAAATGTAATTTTGGAATATTTTCGATATTTTGATGCATTTACGAGCATTTTAAAACGTTTTGCGATTCGATTAACCAAAAATGATGAGTATTTACACACTCATCAATTGTCAAAATCGTCAGCGGTCGGGAAGAAAGGCGTGACCAACAAGAAGTTGAATCAACTAGTGGCGGTATCATTCTTCTACATGAGGAGATAGACAAGATGTCAGTGAAGGGAGTATATCCGAATTTCATGCAGCGTGATGTCGAGGAACCGAGCGAAATGATTAGGGGCTATACTCACAAGGTCCTACTCGACACTTGTTCACGGGTTACAAGGAGATGTTCACTAGACGGCTATCCAAATCTCATGAAATTGGTCAAGCAAACAATGCAATCCACTCCGGTTACAATGACGATCAATCGATGGAGCTGCGGTTCTCTACGATGCAAAGTTGATTTCCAAGTTGGTGCTACAAATGTCTCAGCGATCGCAACTTTCACCTCGATGAAAGTAAACTATTTGAGGCACTCTTGGAATATCAACTCAAGACTTCATGCAAGGAGCAAGTGAAGGCCTAAGCGTCGAGGCGATGAAGATAAGGATAAAGATAAAGACAAAGAACCTAAGCCCAAAAAATCGGTGAATCATCCTCCATGCCACCTCCACCCCAAAGGACTCCATCTCAACAACGATCTCCTCCACGCTCTTACTGGCGACAAACCTCGGGACTCTAAGTCACCACCAGACCAGAGAAAACCGGTGATCATTTGAATACTGGTGGTGGTGGCGATGAGGAAGTCCTGAGCCCCAACAACAACCCGCCTCTTACGCTTCAACAAAGAAACAAGCATCCTCATCTTGGCGAAGAAGAAGAAGTCGCCTAAGGTGATGTCGTCTTATGGCTGAGCGAAGATGACAGTATGAATATTCTCTACACTTGTTGATGCTACTCCATCTAGCGATGATCAAGATATGGTAGAAGGTCAAAATTTGGAGCATGCTAAGTTACTTCAAGAAAAGTTTCGTGTGAAGAAGATGACCAAGTCGAGTTAAAGCATCAAGAATGAAGCTTTTCAAGCTGCTCAAAACATTTCGGAGAGTGCTATTGAAGTTGAATATCATCTTGAAAACATAGCACGAGCCATGTCTAACAACATTGATTGGCTCGACCCTAAAGCAAACATTGACTTCACCGGAAAAGACAAGGCTCCATACTACACGATTGGACGAGGACCTCTACCAACGATTGTGAACGGATCAACCTAAGATTCCATTCCACTACTTCTTCAACAATGACTTGGAATTCTTCTACATGGTAGCGATGGTTCAAAAAATCGCTACATCACTTACACTTCCGTTCCGGTAGCCATATACTCATTGTATAGCCATCGAGGAAAATGCTACCCACATGTTTGCCAATAGCGTGGAGCGATGATGACATCGATGCAATGTATAGGATTCACCATTGGCGGGCAGCGAAAAATCTACTACAAAAGCGCCAGTTCAAGGTCTAAACATGAAGTGTCACGGTGATAAAGGGATCATTCTTTGTTAAGCATGTAGCTCTCTCGTCTAAATGGGATTACACTTTCCTCAAAATATCGTGGTCAAAAGACAAGGCGAAAGGGACTATGATTTACATTAGCGGACTTTAAAATTTGTCTCTCAGCGACATTGAAGATCATACCTTGCCAAGTGCGGGGAAGAATGAGACAATTCTCATTGAAATCCAGCGTGAATACATAAGGTCCGTGCTCATCTTCGTCGAAGCATAGTGATCTAGGAGCGTGTAGAAGACTTGCAAATTGCCGTTGAATCATATCAAACACGTGTCAACTTCACGGACCTCGGCTAGAACTTCACGGCATCAACCATCTTCCTCGATACACTCTCATCGACAAACCGTTTGGAGTAGTTTACCGTAGTGAACTACGCCATGGCTATCGCTGATGGCGTGTAGAGATCTTCATAAGTTTGGAGATCACACCTTGAAGAAAGTCGGGGATGGGTTAGCTTATTGGTTAAAGGAGATACATGAAGGCATCGGGTCGAAGAAGAGATGGAATTCTAAGGAGAAAAGGGATGTTAAGAGGATCATCACTCGGATCGATGAAAGGTTTATAGAAGGACGATTGAACACCGGAGAGCTTCATAGGTGGTCGTCGAGTTGCTCTCACAGCTATCAATGCCCGGTTGCATTCACAGCATTATTCTTGGACTACGAATCTCTGGTACCCCTTAAACTGTTTCATTTTCAATCTTGATTTGGATGTGTGATTATTTAATGACAAAGGCTTGTGCACATAACGATGTACAACCCGTACTTGTAATGAAAGGACCACGTAGTACGCTTGATTGCCACAATCCTATAAAAGGGCGAAATCTTCTTACTTTTGAGTAAAACTTATCACAACTTTCATTTTCAAAGTTTTGCTCAAAAGAACAAGTACTTCCCCTTACGTTTTCAAAACCTCAAAGTTAGTATTACTTGTTGAGGGGGTATTGATAAAATCTTTGTTCAACAAAATGTTCTTCGTGAAATCTTCCCACAAAACTCGAAATGGTCATATTTAATATCAAAACGTTATCAAAAATAACATTTATATGCCATTTTTTAGGGGGAGAAAATTAATGTGATAAGAAATATATTGATTTGCTATTGAATCTTCATGTGATAAGACTTAACCCATGAATTGACGAGCTCGAGCTGTCATAAATCGAAAAGATTTGTCTTCCTAGACTTATCCGAGTAGATTGTACCTATTCGAGAAACTCTTGATAGACATGAACTTTGGCGTGTTTGACAACCTTCGAGGTTTGTCCACACCTTCAAGGTAGTTATTAGAGCTAGTTGTCACCTAAAAGCGACAATTTAACTCTTTAACTATGCAACGTAACTTAGTGTCTCATGAGAATTGTCTATCTTGAGTCGATCAATTCAAAAAGTCGCGCTCTTCTCTCACCATGAAAATCTCTGTCAAAACACTTAAGCATGTGTGGAGGGGTATTTACGCAAAACATCAAACTCTTACAGTGGTACAAAATGTTTTTTTTCATAACCACTTTGAGAGATTTTCATGTAAATTGGTTTTATGGCAACATAGGTTAGTCATGGGTTATAAGGTGACTAAGGTTAGGAATAACCGTCCTATGATCCTTGAGCGAGAGGATCTACCCAAGGACATCACAAATAGTTAGTACTTAGAAGTCCTTATGTATGATTATAAAAAGGAGAATATGAGAATAGGAGAAAGAAGGAGTTGAAGAATTAAAAAGAAATGCAAAGAAAAGGGTGAAAAGAAATAGCCCTCAGTTATTCAACTTAGGCGCACACACGGTTCAATTCATATACTCTTGGTGGTTACTAGATGACACCGGTATTGAAGATAAAAGTCGTCATGGACCGGTGGCGCATGCACTAAACCTTCTTAGCCACTCAAGTTTCTCCCAATGAGCTTGTTTCATTCTCGCGGGAACCTAAGTAAACTATCGACTTTCTTTTAGAGATTCTTTGGTATTGAAGAAGGAGACCTCTCCCTAGTCTCCGCCGGGAAAACCAAAGTGCACTATTAAGTCTAGAGCCACGAGACTCATCAAAGATCTCTTAGGTACACTTGACAATTCATCGCTTGTTGTTCAACAATAAGAACACAAGTGATACATTATCGTGTCCTTCACGGATCTTAGCAATCATCGAGAACATTTATGAGAGGTTTAGAATTGTGATCCTCGATGATTGAATGGAAACTCCGCCGGGTCAACATCAACGACCACGGCGGTCGCTTGTAACTCCCGTGGATTACGCTTAGTGTGTCTCAAGCGGTCTACGATCGTGAGGTGATCCTTGGTGTACCTCAGCGACTCATCCGAACTATAGGTGTGCCGGTACATCGTGTTATCTCACTTGTGGGACTCGGTTCGAGAACGACCTTTGTGAGAATTAGAGTTGTGTTTTCACATTATCTTGTTAACACGCTCGAAGTTCAAACTCGTAAGTCTTGGAATCCGCTTATCACTAACCTTTCTTATGTTTTCTTCTTATGGAAGCTCGGAGCGGATGATCGTCTGATTCTTCACATGTTCATACCAACAACATCACTAATTGAAGTTCTCTCAAAAGGCAACACAAAGTCGAATGATTCTTAGATGAAGAATCTACAAAGTTTAAAGACTAAGAGAACTACATTGATCTTGAAATCCAACATTAAAGGTGTGTGAGCATGTTGAAGAAAGGCGTGGAACAACTGAGCAGCGAAGCGGACTGATCACGAACAACAACAACATTCTATCACTACCATCACAAAGAACAAAGATCATAGAACAAAGATTATGATGGCGTCAAGCGAGAACTTTTCAAAGGAAACAATTTCTCTACCTTTGGGAGATTGTTCGAATCAAGGCAATTCTTCTCACAAGAAAGAAGAATGTCGAAGGCGTCAAAGCTACTATTACATCAACATCTTCAGCGTTTATATCATCAATCACTAACACTTAGGGAGATTGTTGGAATCACTCTAAACTAGATTTCAAGTGTTAGTAATTAATATGTAATAGTTAGCTTAATATGGCTTTTATATTAGTAATCATGCCAAGGCTTATGTAGAAAGCCCATGAGCCTTGGCCCAAGCCTATAAGAAGGGAAGGTTGCTAGAAGTGTTGCCCTAGCTCCTTGCCCTATAAATACTCTTGTAAACCCTCACTTGAGGGTTGGTTGTTCAATTTCACTCATTCACCTTTACGCATAAATCTTCTATAGTATCATACATGTGTGTGTGTTATTGTTCATCCGATCACTTCTATTCTATTTCTTATATTGATGCTTGTGTTACTAATATGGTGACCTAACAAGCTATTTTCGCCAAAGATGCTCCATAATGTCTAGTTGGAGATTAGTATGCGTTTTTCTGTCGCATTTTTCTTTTGCCTTTTGACGTTGGACATCACATCTATCGACCCACCTTTCTTGCCTCATACGTGGTGCCGGATCCACTCACATTTTGTCATACTCACGTGGTGCAAACTTTTGATCTTTTAAAATATCGTTATGCAAAATAATGCTAGAATACATGATTCTACTTATCCTGGTAACTTTCATTTGACGTGTCGGTTATTGTATTATGCCCCCAACGTCCTTGGAGGACACCAAAAGCACGTTCGACATCCTTTTGTGCACTTTCTTGTTTTCTTTTAAAGTAACAATGTTTTTCGTCAGTTGGAACCGTGAATGATTTGGCGAAAGTTGCCCACTGTGGGTAAATAACGTTAGCTAAGTAATATCCCTTTTGATACATGGTTCCATTTACCATATATGATACTATAGGGGTGAAGTCATCAAGAATGTCTTCGATTAACAGAGAGTTATCTAAAACATTAATATCGTTATTCGCCTCCGCAACCCCAAAAAATGCATGCCAAATCCATAAATCTTTGGAAGCAACAACTTCAAGCATTATTGTTGAGCATCTTTTATCACCCCTACCATATTGCCATTGCCAACCCACCGAAAAATTTTTCCACTCCTAATGCATGCATTCTACCAAGCATTTTCGGAAACCATGCCACTGCTCATGCCTTTCATAAATATTTTGAATATCGACATATGTTGGGTTTCTTAAATACTCCGGCATAAACAATTCAATAACGCACTTGCTAAATTATCAAAACAATCATATGAAGTATGCTCACTTATTTGCAAATATTTATCAAACGCGGCGGATGCGGTGCCATGTACCAATTGGCATATGATGGATGTACACTTCATAATAACATTTATATTCATTAGAGCCCGTATAATACGGTTGCTTGGCTAAAGAATGAAAAATGACTTGGAAGAGGATCGAAGTATAAGATTCAATACCTTTAACTATTTCTAGAAATAGTTTTCGGCTCATCGATATCTTCTTTGAAAATTCGGTGAGGATACTTACAACTGGATTGAAATAGTCGTTTATCAAGCGTTCTTGAAACCTCACATTCACGATAGATCGGTTACGGGTCAAGCGAGGTTAGTTGCTTATTGATCAAGTGTTGCGATATTAAATGCGTGACCATCATAAAGTATAAGTCGATTCGTTATCTACCTTGGACCAGTTCTTAGGTTCTTCGTTACTTTGATTTGGATTCATTGTGAATGAACAAGTTTTTTTTGTTAGGAGAAGAAGTATATAAATTTGAGTTTGAGTTATAGAACTGTGAAAAAAAGTTATGTGTTAATTGGTTATTTATAGTAATGAAAAAAATGTTTTGATTTTTTTTAATCTGCCCATTTTTAAACGTTAGAGGGGACAAAGTGTAATTTTTTTGAGTTTCAAGCAGTGGCGGCCGTTTAAGGGGCGAAAATGTAAATTTTTATTTATATGCTAACGCAGCGTTAACACCATAACTTGCACCTTGACCAGCCCCCTTAACTCACTTGGACGGTGTGGTAACTCTCCATGTCTGATTAAAGTTAAGGCATAACTCAAGTGCAATGTCACCATACAACATGCTTTTAGTGTAAATATGGGTCATTTTGGTATTTTGGACCCACCATGCTTGTTTCTAACATATGAACTTTTCGGTTATAACCTTTAACTTGTAAATGAGTTTATATATATATATATATATATATATATATATATATATATATATATATATATATATATATATATATATATATATATATATATATATATATATATATTTTCTTTCATGAAATCTTTATTATATACCCTTAATATTATAGTTTTATTCCAAACAAAAACATAGTTCATCATATTTATTAGAGTAAACTCCACAAAAATCCATGAGGTTTACCTGTTTCACACTAACATCACTTTCTTAAAGTTTTCTCTGAGATAAATTCCTTCGTTAATAAAGTTAACCTATATACATCCCTCGGTTAACATAAGAAATAACGGTGCAAAATATTTTCCGTTATCTCTAACAAGATATAAAGTATTTACACTGTCCTCCGGGTTAGCGGTATTTGCACGTTAGTCTTTTTCATTCTTGTCCGTTTTTACGTTTTCATCCGTTTTTAAGCTTTCGTCCATTTTTACGTTTTCATACGCTTTTACGTTTCGTTTGTTTTTACGTTTTCATTTTGTTTTGTTACGCTTTCGTCTGTTTTTTACGTTTTCATCATGTTTTTTTACATTTTCCTCCGCGTCTTTTTATGTTTTCGTTTTTTTTTACGTTTTCGTTTGTTTTTTTACGTTTTCGTCCTTTTTTAAGTTTTCGTTCGTTTTTTACGTTTTCGTTCATTTTTTACATTTTCATTTGTTTTTACGTTTTCGTCCATTTTTAAAGTTTTCGTCCGTTTTTTTTACTTTTCGTCCATTTTTTATGTTTTCGTCATTTTTTATACGTTTAAGTCATTATGTTTTCCTTTTTTGTCCTTTTTTTTGAAAGTTTTCGTTCGCTTTTTAAGTTTTCGTCTTTTTTTTTTACGTTTTCCTCCATTTTTCAAGTTTTCGTCTGTTTTTTATGTTTTCCTCCATTTTTTAACTTTTCGTCCGTTTTTCGTCCGTTCTTATAGTTTTTTTGCCATTTTTAAGTCGAAGTGATGAAATCGTAAAAAGCGAGATGAAACTTAAAAATGGACGGCGTAAAAACGGACAAAATGAAAAAGTGATGTAAATGTAAAAAGCATGAAAGCGTAAAAAAAGAAAAGCAAAAAAGCGGACGGCGTAAAAATGAAAGAAAACATAAAAAGCAGACGGCGTGAAAACAAATGAAAACGTAAAAAATGGATATAAGCGTAAAAGCAGACAAAAAGAAATAAAAGCGGCGGCGTAAAAAGACGACGAAAAATTAAAAATGGATGAAAAACTAATAGCAGACGAGCGCATAAAAATAGGCGGCGTAAAAAATAGACGGCGTAAAAGATATATGAGATGAAGCGTAAAAAGGTTGAAAACATAAAAAAGGATGAAAACGTAAAAAAAAAGGATGAAAACGTAAAAAAACAGACGAAAACTTAAAAAAAACGGATGAAAACGTAAAAATGGATAAAAACGAAAAAAAGACTAACGGTGCAAATACGGTTAACCCAGAGGACTAACGGTGTAAATATTTTCTATCTCGTTAGGAGATAACGGAAAAATAATTGGCAATGTTAGTCCTTATTTACTAACGGAATGATGTATCTGCTTGAAACATTTGAAAAAGTGATGTATAGCATGAAACGGGGTAAACCACAAGGACGTTTTTTTTGAGTGTACTCTATTTATTAGTTTGATTTTAAGTTCATAGAGAACTTATAACAAGAAGATGAAGAAGAAATACGAAACAAAAGATATTGATGCTATAGTAATTAAATTACAAACTAGATTTTAACAACATTTGCAACCTTAAAAACTAAACTAATTCGCTAAATTAAACATGACTAACGAAACACAATATGCATCACACTATTTTGAATCTTTGTTGAGAATTCAGACAACGAGTCCTATTGTGACTAGCTTGGTGGCACACCCCACATCTACTTGATCGGTTCACCAGGATGACGTGTGTGCATCTCATTACGAATTCGACTTGAAAGCTTTCTTCCTCGACTAACACTAAAGCTTCATAAAAATATCTTCATAAAGCGCACTAACCTTAGACATTAATCTCAAGGAGTTATGAATAGTGATTTAAAGAGTCATGTTGGTGATGCATCAAATAATGACACGAAGACAATGTTCATATAGATGTTTGGAGTGTAGAAAGCAAAGTTCGGTTGGGAATGCATTTTGAAAGTAAGAAATAAGTGAAAAAGTTGTAACACTTTGGTTGATCGTACAAAATATTGAACGAACATGTGAAAATAGTTGTAACAAACAACACTATCTTTCAGATTTCACTTCACTTCCTCATGTTGATTATTGGCTGGATTCAAAGCGGAAGATTAAAGCAAATGACTAGAAGACTTGGTGCTAATCGAGGAAGAAGGCTCGTAATGAGATGTACGTTCGTTTTATTGACGCATCACTTTGAGGTATTCTTTTTTTTTCGCAAGGTAAATTGCTTTATGTTTAATTTATTAATGTTTTGGTTTTGGTGTGTGGAGAGCCTATGTTGGCAATCTGGTCTTGAATTTGTTTTGAATTTGTTGGCTTCTCATGAATTATGATCAAATAAGAAGAAAAATTAAAATGATAAGAATAAAAGAAACTACAACCACACATTCTAGATGCACCTACAAAAACGGATGTATCTTCATTCAAATTTTCCCTCCCTAATTAAACTACGTGGCTAGAATTACTTCTTACCCTTCTCATTTTAATTATTCTTCTTATTAGATCTTGTTAGGATTTAGTAAATTCATGTTAAAGACTTGGTCATCCTGAGTATTTGTTAGCATTAGAAAGTTCATAGTCTTAAACGTTTATTAGTTAGTTAAGTAACACCGTGGAGGACCGACGGGTCTTTACCCACTGTACACCCAATCCACAGCCCATAGGAGGCGTATTGTGTAAGAACTATAAATACCCTCTACCCTCCAAGGTAGAGGGGTGGAGATTTCAATCATATGACATTCATTTTCTCTCACTAAAGTTCCCAACTCTCTAACTTTCTCTCTCTAACACTTTTGTTCGATCCATACTACTTGATTTGTGTGTTTATGATAACGAATCTCTTACAATTGGTATCAAGAGCCATGGTTTGATCATCTACTTCGTGTGTGCTCGGATTTAAAGATTGGTTATTGTATTAGTTTAGGTGGTTCGAATAGTTTTCTTAGAAATACACAAGTTTGAGCTTGATTTATGGTTAAATTTGTTATATACTTGTACTTTCATGTTTAGGTTTGTTAGATTAGCTTAGTTTGGTGCTTGGATAGGTCGTTTCACGTGTTTATTGGAAGATGTGGTGAATTTCGTGGGTTTTTAGAGCTTTGTTCTAAGTTGAGGTTTGACATTTCTTCACTGTGATTTGACATTTCTTGGTTGAGTTTTGAGGTTTCTTGACTGAGGTTTGAGGTTTTTTCACTGCGATTTGATAATAAGGACAAAGTTGCGTTTTGAGGTTTAGCCAAAAAGAGACAAAAAGACAAAACAGGGTGAAAGGGACACTCGTACTTGCACGAAAGTGAACTGCGGTTTGTCTCTTTGCTCCGTGTTTTGATCAGGAATCTCTGCGATTTGACCATTGAGGTTTGACAAGTTGCGGTTTGACAAGTTGTGGTATGATAAATTCACGGTTTGACAAGTTGCAATTTGGGGTGTTACGTTTGAGTCGCATTTTGATGCTGCGATTTGACTCTGCGTTTTACCTTTGCGATTTCTTCTTTGCGTCTTGCTTGATGGGCGCAATTTGACATTACGTTTTGATCATTTCATTTTGCATCAAGAAGACTGAGTTTTTACTTTTGTGGTTAGACGACTTGCGGTTTGACCAAAGTTGACTTTTTATGTTAAAACTTCAAACGACCATAACTTTTGAACCGTAACTTCGTTTTCAGTGAAATACCTATCAAAACGACTAGAACAACCTGAATATTGTGAGGTTTCACTACAAAGTTGTGAAACAAATTTTTTGAGGCCCAAATCCCCTTCGAAAGGAAGTTACTAATGTTTTTAAGTTTTCATAACAAAATTTCACTACAACAACCGTGCTTAATCTTCATCAAACACAACTCCTTTATCGTTGAATCGATCCAACATCAACTTTATCACAAAACCTTCATTAATGGCCACTCAGCAAGAATAAAGTCCATTCGAGTCAACCTTCGAGGCCTATAACCGCTTCGGAAAGAAGATATTTAGGTTTTTAAGTTTTGAAATCAAATTTCTGCATCAACTACATACAACAAAACAACATTTCATGAATCCTTCAAACAATCATCACTCTAACACACAATCTTCTATTCTTGTGCCGATCCATCGATTATCTAACACATTCAATTAGTCATTGTCTCACGGTTTCTTCTTGATTTTGTAAAATCCATGAAGATTCTATTTCTTTGTTTAAATAATAGATTTGTAAAATACGTGCGTTAACATCATGCCTAACACTTGGATTCGGTTGTATCGAGATACTCAAATTGTCGGCGTGATTGATGAATAGAAGATACTGACAATGTACAGTGATTAACGATGTGCGAGTCGGATAATGCTAATATGGAATCTTTGTGCTCAAATTCACAAAAGAGAGAGGTGCACCTCTGCTGTACCCAAGAGAGAGCCTCTGTTGTACCCAAGAGAGAGGTGCTAATATGGATAATGAAAAGATATATGGAAGCCTCTGTTGTACCCAAGAGAGAGGTGCACCAGCTACAACATGTTCAAGATAATGCAAAGGAAAGCTGCATGGAATCTTTCGTTGTACCTAGTTGTGCATCTTCTGATAATTATGTATTGCATGAGTACACTGCATATATCCCTGATGACTCATTGACCACTAGACTTAAGATATATCAGGATCAAGTGACCATATATGAGCAATGTGCTAAATTTGAGCTAACTGCACGTGAACAGGAAATAGATAGTCAAATGCGTACACTTGATGCGTGTACGAAGCGCGTTCGGGGTCAAAGAAACTTCCTTTTCTTCGAGCAAGTTTTTCAACCACCTAGGCAGTGAACCTAATCGTTGTAGTGTAGTATTGGGTAAGCCTCGGGGATTGATATCGTTCTCTAGGGGAATAGAAATGGTAGCAAGAAATGTATTACGCTAAGGTGGGGGTTCAGGATGATTCTTTTTTATCTTTTTTTTAGTTTTTTAGAAAGCTAATGGTAAATATCTCGGGGCAATTGGTTTGGGGGTGGTATTCTCTACCGATTACTTCTACTATCTAATTATCTAATACTACGGGTAGCTATGTCTATTTGATGTGTGCTCGTATGATGATTAAAAATGTGTTTACCTAAATACTATTACTTAACGCATTGTGTTTCCTACGGTCGTAGGGTGTGCCTATGCCCTAACTCTTTGAGGTTACCTTTGTGTTTAGCCTACGAAATCCGCAAGTCCTTAAACTATTTCATTCATAAGCCAACTTTCACAAAGATTATTCAAGCATTAAACAAAACAAAAGCCTAGTTGCACTCCTAAGCCAATTACAATCAAGATAAGAGACAACCTAACAATAATTAATAATTAGGTTTCATAGATCTAAGCAAACATACAAGAAATTTAGCTAGACATGTTAAACAAGCAAGCATACACAATCAATGGAAGACATAATGATACTTTGGATTAAAATACTTATCTTGATGTGTAAAATAGGGTTTGTGACCCTATGATACTGTCCAAGTCGGACTACAAACGTTTAGGGTTTTTACTCCAAAAGTCTACCTCTCTAAATGCAGAAAAATCGAATTCTATATATAGATTTACAAGTGCGACGGCGTCGCCTTATAGGTGGGACGCCGTCAGATGGCCGTCATTAGGGTTTTCGTGTTGGCCCGGTCATCGATGGGACGGCGTCACCTAGAGTTGTGGCGCCAATCTTGAGTGGGACGTCGTCATGATTACGGATCTGGGCCGTCTAAGATGAAAAGTCCGAGTGATGCCTTCTTCTTCAAAGCTGATACCGTTAGGTTGTCGAGCAAAAATTCCATTGAGCCGTCTAGTGCATGTTTTATCGAATTTGTATAGAGGACGACGCCGCCTTTAATTGGGACGCCGTCGAGTTCGTTTTGAGCGGCTTGAGTTGCTTCATCTTGACTTTGCCATTTTCTTCATGTATTCACTCCTTTTCGTCCAAATGTGCATCATTCCGTGGTTAGCTTCCAAGAGACCTAAAAGTGAAAAGGAGCGAAATTAAGCGATAATGGATATAAAAGTGATCGATTAAGGGCTTAAATGACCCCGCAAAAGTGTACATTTTAAATCCTTATCAAATATCCCTACACTTGGTATTTGCTTGTCCTCAAGCAAATGTGCTTTAGCTAATCAATTTATAAGTTAGGGGCATGAAGCATAGGTTTAAAATAATTCATAACAAGTAAAAGCACCGCAACAAACATGGAAATTATATACTAGCACCTCACAAGGGGTGTTTGGGTTCTCTCATCTTTCGGGTTTATATGAAATATATTAGATGAAAATGGAAGATAAACACTCATTACCTGGCATAGTACATAGATTACCATAGGCTTGAGACTAGATCAAACCTCCACCTTTTTGGCGTAAGCACCTAGGAACAACTATCTAAGAGGTCTTTGCAAGGGTTGTAACGTTAGGCTACGGTAGGAAACAAAGGGTTTTGTTGGATAGGAGATTTAGTGGTGGCAAGTCAAAATATTATGTTACAAGCATGAAAAGCGTGGCGTTGCTAAGCCAGACTCGACTCACTAACTCTAGATAACTTGAAACAAACATACATAAATTTAAAGACATAAACATAAAGATAGATGTAGGATGGTAGCCGTATGTTTTTTAATTTTTTCATGCATTTACCATCCTCTACGATAACATCAAAATATAAAGGTTTATAGGAGCATCCCTACACTTGAGTTTTTATTTCTTTAGCACTAATTGACCCGATTTGAAAAGATCAAAATACTTGGAGTATTTAATTACGTGACAAAGGGAATTTGAGTTTAACGTTCCTTCCGTTACTCCATAAAATATTACTTTTACCCATGAGTCCCAATAATCCCAAAGCGTGTACAAAAGATATGAATCGACTTAGCAACCATGCAAGTAACTAGATAATTAAACTAAGGGTTTAGTAATGATCAAAATAATTCACAAAGGTGAGTGCATACAAGATAGGCTAAAGCGATTTGGGTGTATATTTGGGGTGGATTGTAAACAATGCTATTCATTGTGTTAGGAATCGAAAAATTCAGTCATTAATGTGTCGGTCACCTCAGTATATGTAATCATTAAAAGCTCGTAGTCGTAGTTATTTAATGTTAGTAAGTAGTTAGTTAAGTAAAACCGTGGAGGACGGACGGGTCTTTACCAGCTGTATGCGATCCATAGCCCTTAGGTGGCGACTATGTGTAAGACTATAAATACTCTCTACCTCCCAGGTAGAGAGTTGGAGCTCATAATAATATTTTCAATTTCTCTCACTATGTTCCCAAACCTCTAACTCTTTCTCTCTAAAACCTTAAGTTGTATCGCCTAGTTTGATCATGGTATGATGTGTTTGTGAAATCTAATATGTTACAATTGGTATCAAGAGCCATGGTTTGATCATCTCTCTTACATATCCTTGGATTTCTAGTGGTTTTATATGGTTTTGGGTTTGAAAAAGTTTAGTGGTTTTGCATCATTTGGATCATTTCTTGTGTTAAAGTTTGAATTTTGTGTGTACTTTTGTGTTTAGAATAATTGTAAGTGCTTGGGTTTTGATTTGGAAAGCTTGAATCAACGTGGTTGAGCTTGTTTTGGATTGAAAAGTGTGGTTTTGAAGTTTATTCATCTTAGCGACTTGAGTCTCGGAGTGATATTCATCGTAGCGACTTTCTTTAGTAATTTCCAGCGAGTTGTAGTTTAAGTCGTAGCGACTTGATCTTAGCGACTTGTCTATTGAGACAAGCCGACAAACAGTACAAGTTAGTGGACGTTCCACTTCGGCTAGCGACTTGGTTGGGTTAGCGACTTGTTTCTATTATTTCTAGCGACTTGTCTTTATAGTTACTAGCGAGTTGTTCTTAGCGACTTGATCTCAGCGAGTTGTTCTTTAGCGACTTGTCAGCTTAGCGATTTGTTGAGGTAGCGACTTGTGTTTAGCGACTTGATTCACAGCGACTTGAGTCTTTAGCGAGTTGTTATTTAGCGACTTGTGTTTAGCGACTTGGCTCACAACGAGTTGTTCTTTAGCGACTTGTCTGCCTAGCAATTTGGTGCTTTAGCGACTTGCACTTAGCGACTTGGTGACTTAGCGACTTGTCTCAAGGGTTATAGCAACTTGGTTATTTTTTGTTTCCAAATACGGTTTTCTCTTGATTTAGTAAAATCCCGTGAAAGAATATATTTCCCGGTTTAATCATATAGTTATAAAATCCCGTGAAATCTGTAAACATGTCTACCAGCGTGCCTACAATCATCATACTATAGTTGAGGGCGTTCAAGCATTGGTTCGACACTCGTCCACCCATGCTTGCAGAGCGACTACGACTCATGGGCTCAGCGAATCGATTGTATTGTCTAGGAAAGGAAAATGGAGTCAACATTCTCAAGTCAATTGATGAAGGACCTTACAGTTGAGACTTCTAGAGACATAATTCATCTGCTGCGGATGGAACAATGATCTTTGGATTGGACGGACCAAGGCGTATGATGAGCTCGATGATAAGGAGAAAAAAGATTCGATCTTGATATCGGGGCTTGAACATTATACTTGAGGTCTTCAAAAGATATCTACAAGCTTATCAATCATAACACTTTGAAGCCAAGGCGGTTTGGGATAATGTCAAGATGCTTCTCTCGGGTTACGAATTAACTAAGGAAGGCGAGAATCTGGCGTATGATGAATTTGAGCACTTTAAGATGAAGCCGGAAGAAAGTGTCTATGAGTATTACGTGAGATTCCAAAAGCTTGTGAATGATATGAGGAATATCAAAATGACCATGCCAAATATTAATTTGAATTCAAAGTTTGTGAACAACATGAATCCCGAATGGCATAAATTTGTCACATCGTGAAGCTAACCAAAGGAGTGAAGAACACCAACTATGAGCAGCTGTATGCATTCCTTCTTGAGAATGAGAGACATGCTATGTTTGAGCGAAGGATTCTTGAGCAGTTCAAAACTAAGCAGGAGAAACAAGTTCTTCAAATGATTCAACGACCTTTTACACAAATATTGGAATTACCACCAAAGCTTCACAAGTCATACCCACGGGTAATGGTAATTACAAACTCATCCACGATCCGGCATATAAGCCTCTAGACTCGAACACATTCATGGAAAACTTCATCAATCAAGCTGTCTCTCATGGTTAGTCAAAATATGAATTCCACCCACACAACAACAATAACCTCGGAGCGCATCCAATCCACACAATCAAGCTCTTGTCGGAGATGGAAAATTTATGGTGCAACCGGTTCAAGGAAGGCAATATGAGCAGGGAAGAGGTGGAGTAGGTGGAGGTTATGTTGCAAATCTGAATCGGGAAGGAATGGAAATCAAGGTCAAGCAAAGCCAATTAAGTGCTACAAGCTGTGGTGGTGATGGCCATATAGAAAGGCGCACATCTCAAAACGTCCTCAAAATGCGAGTATTTCGAGACAAGATGTTACTTGTGCAAGCTTAGGATAATGGTCTTTGTTTTGGATGAAGATGAGTTGTTGTTTCTTCTTGAGAAATGCCAAGACATATGATGCGAGATGTGGATGAGCGACAAATTCGGAGATAGGTCATAATCACCGAATGCCTTTCAAGTCGTTGACCGTGATGCATCGACTCGATGTCGATGATGAACCTCTTGCCTGACAAATTTTCATGGCTAGCATTTCACCAATGGTCTCTCCAAAGGTCTCATCATCACGACAAGTTGGTCCATCAAAGAATCAATCATTTCGAGGTATTAAAACTATATGATGATGTTGATCGACAAAGATACATGATAAAGTGCAATCACGAAACTTGTGACTCGGATATTGCAAATATGGGTAATAATAATATTGTCCCATATGATCAATATGTGATCCAAAGTGAGTGTGATTGAACCAAGTGATGTATCTTCGGTCAATGATGACTATGTTTTGATGAATACACTACATGTGCCCCGATGATTCTGTACCTACAGGCCAATGCCTATAAAGAACAAGTTGCTATTTATGAACAATGTGCTAAGTTTGAGTTAATTACACAGTGAAGCGAAATGGATGACCAAATCGTACAATTATTAGAAAAAGTAATTTTAGAGAAGAAGTGTTAAAACAAGAGTTAAACTCCTTGCAAGAAAAGCTTTCTAAAGCATTAAGCAAAAGCAAGAGCTTCAAGAAAATGTCAAAGTGCTTAAACAAGATTTTAACGCTAAGGAATCAAAACTTTTGAATGACTTTTCTAATCTAAAACTTTGAAAAACAAGCTTGAAAATAAGTTATGCGTACAAGGAACACCATTCGATTGCTCACATGGTCACTAAGCATTGAGTTTTAAGCGATAAGCATAGTATTCCCATTATTAAGGAACCCAACCCTGAGTATGGTAAGAAAGCAAAAGAAGCTCAGAAGGTAATCTATGATGGCTATGAAATCCTTAAGCCTAGGCAGAAACCTAGTTGTGCTGAGTGCACTGAGGAAGATAAGCAGATAGAAGAGGTTACTAGGAAGAAGTTGGATGAAAAACTTAAGAGCCCCTCATGCATAGAAAACAACATCATTTTTAAAACACCAAACTATGCTACGGATAATTGGATTGCATTTAACAAGTTTAGACCTCAAACACAGCTGACCCCATGTAAGAGAATGGTTCCTGCCACTGTATATCCCCATAATACACCAATGCATTTAGTTCTAGATCTATTCCCACTAAGCGAGACCTTAATCGATCGTTATGTTATTTATCGTTATTTGTTGATTTTGAGAAAACATGTAAGATAAGGATCACTCACATGGGATAAGCGAAGGGAAAGGGTTTGAGAAAACTAAAGAATGCTATTTAAGCGAGGTCATGCCTTTCTTTAAACAATTAAAGGTCAATTTGAGAGTCTTAAAAGCGGATGGATTCGAGATATTAAAGAAATGGAAAAGGAATTTGATGCAATGATAGTTGAGGTCAATGACTATGAGAGAATTAAAATATAATGAGATTGAGAGGAAGAACTTGCATACCTTAAATGAGAATCGATTTACGAATGTATCACTCAAGATGTGTTTTACTTTGCCACAAATTGTTCAATTAATGCATCTCAATTTCATGAATTATCATTGCTTTGAAAGTCTCCCATGATCGTGTCATTGAGCTTGAGAAAACTAACTCTAAATTGCATGATAAAGTTGAGCAGGATGATCATGATAACACGGTGAAGCAGTTTTCTAAATTGGAAGTTGAGCATCTTGCTTTGCAATTAATATATCAACATCTAAAAGAAAATGTTAAAACCTCAAATGTCAAGACATCCTTGGATGCTCCCGAATTTGATGCGATTTTGAAATTAGCAAGCGTGATGAGCGATTTGAGCTCATTGTAACACGATCGGAAAATGAGAACCCAATTGCACAATTAAAGGGTGAAAAGAACAATGTATTGGCTCCCAAATGCATCCTCCTTTAGATTCTCGATATTCTCAAACTTTTCATCTTCAAAACTTGGTTAATGTTTTACAAAAGGAAAATGAGAGTTTTCTAGAAGAAAATGAAAAGTTAAACTACACTTTAAAGAGTTATATGATTCAATGAAAATCACTCGTGACAAGAACAACAAAAATAACGTCTTTACAAAAGGAAATTGAGAATCGAAGAGTCGGGAAAAGGGAAAATGCCACTTGTCTTCAATAAGAATGTTGCATCAAGTCATCTACATCTTGCAAATATCTTGTGATATTAAATACATTCCTCCTCATCTTAAGAATAACGAACTTGTATTTCATAATTATCTTGCTCGCTTTAAGGATAGTCTTGAATGTCTCCGTGAGATTGTGGAAGAGGACTTCATAAATAAGCCACTTGCGGTGAAATTAGGTTTGCTTGCATTCGAGGCCAAGCGATCTCGGGAGATGTTAGAATGTTTAATAGCAACATGTCCTAAATCCTTAGGTGCGAAAGGTAAAGCTGTGATGCCTTGCTCGATGCCTTGTGATAAGTATGCAACTCATTCCATGCCGATACTAAGCAAGTAAACTCTAGAGTGCCTTCAAATAGTTGGATCCACGCACTTCTAGTTCGGGAATGCAAAAAGTAGCAAAACCAACTAATGTTCCAATTCCTCTACAGGGTAGAAGTGACACCAAAGCAAGAGGTCAAAGCCTCGAGGCAACACAAAGAATAAAGGACCTTGCATGCTAGGAATGTTCGGTGGAAGAGTAGAAGATCACCTTAGGGAGAATTTGAATAAAACAAATCGTGTTGATTCTAGTGTTAGCTCTAAGCGTCTTTGTAATTAATCACGATTACGCTACTTTGGCAAAACATGTAATGATGATTGCGTGGATTACGCTACTAATCTTGAATGTGGTGTGAATGATTTGATTAATCTTTGTTAAATGCCACTGTTAAGATAGTTAATGAAAAAAATCATGCTAAGAAGGCTAGAAAGCAATGGCGAAAGAAGGTTAGAAAACATTGGAAACCCACAGGAAGGAAATTTAGTAACATAGGTTATCAATGGATACCTACTGGCCAAAAATTCAATCTTAATGAGATGTGCCCTAAATTATCTAGATCAATGCCCATTAGAAAATGGATGCCTACTGGTAGAACTATTCCCTTAAGAAGTGAACATACTTTGAATAGGTCAAATACGGACACTAGCATTGCATCTATCCCTGATGATTCCATTGTTTCTACTTCTGATGTGGGTGGTCCAATCATTGTTACTAACCAAATGGAACCCATTCTTGCATGGGGATCCCAATTATCGATTATCCATTCTTATGCATGTTCAGCTGCGGATCGTTCAAATGGATTACGTGGTACACGGACTCGAGCTATTCAAACATATATTTGGAGACGATCGTGGCTCATGAACTTCGTGAGTAAATTCATCGGGATCTGTAGATTCGAGAACGATCATTTGGTGCAACTATGGGTTATGGAGACTATGTTGTAGGTGATAGTGTTATCTCGGGGTATATTACGTTGAAGGTATTGGTCATAACTTATTCTCTGTCGGTCGATTATGTGATTACGATCTAGAAGTGGCCTTGAAAAAACACACTTGTTTAGTTAGAGAGCTTGATGGTAGAGAACTTTTAAGATGAACAGCGGTTCAAACCTATACACCATCTCTATCAAAGATATGATGAAGTCTTCTCCAATTTGCTTGTTGTCAAAGGCTTGAAAACAAAGTCATGGTTATGGCATCGTCGTCTTAATCACTTGAACTTGGCACCATAAATGATCTCTCGAGAAAGGACTTAGTTATAGGCTTACCTAGACTAAAGTATGAAAAGTATCATCTTTGTTCGACATGCCAATTGGGAAAATGCAAGAAGTATGCCCACATACCCAAACCTACAAACTCGATTATGGAAGTTCTTTATAACATTCACATGGACTTATGTGGACCCATGAGTCGAGAACATTTATGGGAAGAAATATGTGTTAGTTGTGGTTGATGATTATTCTCGATTTACATGGGTTAAGTTCTTGAGAACAAAGGATGAAACTCGGATATCATCATCAAACTTATCAAACAAGCTGGTTCGACTTAACAAAGCTGTCAAAATCATTCGAGCAGACAATGGGCGAGTTTGTTAATAAACAACTTAGTGAGTTTTATGAAAGTGTTGGAATCGGTCATCAAAGAAGTGTTCCACGAACTCCTCAGCGAGGATAGTGTAGTTGAAAGGCAAATCGAACTCTTGTGGAAGCCACTAGAACAATGCTAATTTACTCAAAGGTTCCAATGTTTCTTTGGGTGAAGCTATTGCCCTGCATGCTATAATCAAAATCGATCCCTTATTCACACTTCTCATGGAAAACTCCATATGAACTTGTCCACAATCGAAAACCTAATCTTTCATTCCTTCGTGTGTTGGTGCATTGTGTTATCCAACTAATGAGGCCAAGACTTAGGCAAACTTAAAGCTAAAGCGGACATTGGAATATTTTTAGGATACGCAAGCGAGAAAAGGATATCGAATCTACAACAAAAGAACCCGAATATCATGGAAACAATTCACGTTACGTTCGATGGTGACCGGTCCAATGGCTCGAGGACAACCCGGTTCTAGACCCGCATCATCAAGTAGTCCCATCGGTTCTACTCTTGTATACAATTCTTCGCCAATGACTCCTTATGTACCTCCTTGAAGATGACTTGAAGAAACTATTTGATCTAATATTTGATGAACAGTATGAGCCAATTGCTAATGATCATCAAATCCATCAACAGGCTACTCCTATCCTGTCAATGAAGTTAACCCTTGGTTTCTATGTCGTTAAGCCAAGAAGCGCACATTGCGATCACTCTTTCTCATCAAAAATCATCAATCATCGAGTGTACATCATGGAATTGTTTACGCACCCACGATGGAAGAATCCCTTTGCTACTCTGAAGATGCCCCATTTGAAAACATATTTGCTCTGAATCATCTTCATCGGAGAAATAAACTCTGCTACTTGGTTCCTCAACAACAACCACACGAACACTTTAGAAAATGGACACATGATCACCTATTGGACAACATCATTGAAATCCCTCTCGTCCGATATCCACTCGCAAACAACTTGCAAGCGATGCCTTATGGTGCTTCTTCAACTCCGTACTATCCAAGGTCGAACAAAAGATGTTAAAACTACCATGAATGAAGGCAGTGGTTCAATGCCATGCAAGAAGAAATTCATGTCTTTTGGGAGACAAACGGATTTGATTTAAGCATGAATTTGGAACATTTTGGTTTTATACTCCCCCTTTAATAAAGCATAATCAGTAAAGGGTTTTAGAGGGAGTTATCTTGAGCACAAAATTTTGAAAGATTTTGAACAATCTTGAAAAAGGTGCTCAAGATGATGATGATGATTTCTCACAAGTTTTAAATTTAGTGCACTGAAGCGTACACTAGATTTTTTCTTTAAAAACACGAGTTTTGATTTGAAAATAATCAAAAGTCATCATTTTAGTCCCGGTTTCGTGATCAAGTATACGAAAGCCATAGTGAAAGAGATTTTGAGAACGACATGTTTTAGAAAAACACTTAAAGAACTCTCGCCACATCCGTACATGTCCGTATCATTGTTAAATGACATTTCTAGAAACGCATATAATATCGATTATACGAGAGACATGTCGTGAGAAGAATATTTTGGATTTTGATTTTATATTGTTTTGTATTTTTGAAAATTTTATATTTTTATATTTTGTTTTTGTTGGTTTTTAAATTTTGTATTTTGTTTTTCAAAAATATTTACAACGAAGCTTTGGGAAATCATTTTCAAGAAGATTCACGCTCTAACTCCTCGGGGTTAGGCTTCAGATTCCAATTGGTCGAACCAAATCGTTAAACCGCTCTTTTGGAAGGGCTTTAGTGAATAGATCGGCGAGTTGGTAACTGTCTTCACAAAAATGATTCAACAGACCTTCTTCCACGTGCTCTTTTATGAAGTGATAGTGGACACGAATGTGCTTAGTCTTTGAGTGATGAACAGATTGCAGGATATGGCTATGGCACTTTTCGAGTCACAATACATAGGTATTTTATCAAAAGTAAAGCCATAATTTGTGAGTTGTGTTCTCATCCATAGAACTTGAGCACAACACGCAGATAGAGACACATACTGGCTTTAGCGGTTGAAAGTGCAAAGGCAATCTTGTTTCTTTGAAGACCAGCTTACTAACTTTTCACCCAAAATTGTGCTCCTCCCGATGTACTTTTTGTCAGAACTTGGTCACCGCGTGGTCCGTGATCCGAAAAGGCTATTAGATCAAATCCGGATTCCTTCGGATACCAAAGTCCCATGTGAATGGATGTCTTCAAAACCGAAGATCCTTTAACCTCTTTGAGGTGCGCCTGGTAGGCTTTGCTCAAACCGTGCTAATAAACAAACAACAAAATGAATATCGAGTCGACTAGCAAGTGAGGTACATGAGAGAACCAATCATGCTCGACATTTCTTCGGATCGATGGGTTTCCCAAATAACCGCTCCATTTTGGTGAAGTTACCATTGGTGTATCGACCGAATCACAATTATCCATACCATGATTTTTCAAAATCTCGCTTGTATATTTAGCTTGATTGATAAAATTCCACGGGATTGATGTATTTGTAAACCAAGTAAAACTTTAGTTCCCCATCATGGACATTTCAAATTTGCTTTTCATGAGATTTACAAAATGTTTTGAAAGATTCGGATTAGTGGACCCAAAATGGTGTCGCCCACATAAATCGAACAATCAAAATGTCATTTTTGCATTTTCGTAAACAAGGTAGGATCAACTGCTCCTTTGGTGAAATTGTTTAGAATCGTGAAAGAGGATGTCATTATACCACGCCCTGAGCTTGTTTCAACCCATAGATTGCCTTTTTGAGTTTGTAGATGTAGTCCGGATGTTCCATGTCTATGAAGCCTTCCGACGACTCACGTACACTTCTTCTTTCAAAGTTCCATTCAAGAACGCAGTCTTAATGTCCATCCGATAAACCGTGATGTTTTTGTAAGTCGCATAGGCTAAGAATATCCCGATCGCTTTAAGTCTCGCTACCGCGCTGATGACTCTTCAAAGTCTATCCTTCTTCCCTGCCTATATCCTTTGTCTTGAGACGAGCTTTGTTGCTAATTACGCCATTTCTTCATCCCTTTTGTTCTTCCATAACCATTTGAGATCAATGACGCGAATGTCAATTGGTCTTGGAACCAAATCCCAAGAGTCATGTAGACGGATTGGAGAAGTTCCTCCCGCATTGTTTCTATCCATGCATTGTCTTCGCCATTGCCTCCCGAATATTCTTCGGTTCAATATTGCTAATTGAGCAATGTAGATGCACAAGACGCAATCGGTGGCAAGTTACGCCTCGTCTCGAATTGGCCGTGAAGGTTCACCAATAACTTGTTCAATTGGATGGTCTTTTGTCCACTTGAGTGTAAGGATACCGCTGGTTAAACGTATGCAGTTAGATGGTTCTCGTAAGCTTGAAGATGATTCACCGATTCCGTAGCAAACGGGTTTTCAAATAAGTCTTCATCTAACGTTGCATCGCTCGGTTTTGTGAAGGTTCTTCTTGAAATGATATGTTTTGGTTTTGCTCATCAACCGCTTGTAAAACTTTTTCAAGAATAGATTTGCAAAAGTCGATGTAGATGACGTTGATGGAGTTGGTGCATTGGTTTCGACCGTTGTAGATGCATCTTCTCGTTGGTGGTGATGGATGATTTTGAGCGGTGCAATGGAACGATGGTTTGAAGCATTTGTCAAGTTCCACCATAGTATTCATCGAACATTAACTCAAAGAATTTCTCCCATTCTTGTTCATGAGTGTGTCAAAAGTTGATGGAGCTCTTTGTTTTATGAGTTCGAACTGATGTGTCCGTAAGTCTCTTGGTTTGCGCGGTTCTAATCGCTTTGATTAGAAGCCATAGGTTTGCCGCGGGTCTAGAGCGAGTCTCGTAAGCCATCTATGAAAGTTCGCAAATTCACATTCATCGCTCCATTATCTTCCGGTTCTTCCGTATACACCCCGAATGCCCCGAGTTTTCCGAGTATCCAATGAAGATTCCAATATCACCTTTAGCTTTCAGTTTTCTTAGATCTTCTTTGTCGCTCGTTGGATAGCACAGCGCCAAACACGTGAAGGTAAGAGATATCATGTTTTCGTTGTTCACTAGCTCATATGGGGTTTTATTGAATCTTGGATGGATTAGGATTGATTCGAGTGAGACAAGCAAAGGGCAACAAAGATCGTACCCATAGAAATGACTGCACTAGAATAAATTAGCATTGCGCAGCAGCCCACAAGAGTACGATTTCTTCTTTCAACTACCCCATTTTGTTGTGGAGTTCTAACAACCGATGTCCGATGCGTGATTCCAACATCTTCAATATAAGCTCTTAATTCTCGATTAGTAAATTATGTGCCGTTGTCTGCTCTTACTACTCTTATCGGAGCTTGAAGAAGTACTTGAATACGCTTCGTGAAGGTGATGATGATGCCCGGTTCTTCGCCTTTGACCTCGAAAACTTAACCCATGTATATCTTGAATAAGCATCAACAATGACAAGAATATACTTTTCCCATTAATGCTTTCAACTCATCCCACATAAGTCCATGTGCAACATATGCAACCTTGCTTCCAAACTAGGTATGGGTTTGGGTTTATATGATGCTCTTTTTCTTTTCCTTGTTCGCATGAAGGACATAGGTGATCCTTGGTGTATTTGAACTTTGGAAGTCCGTTGACGATGTTGTCTTTGGCAAGTTTGTTGATAGTGTCGAAATTGAGATGGGATAATCTTTATGCCACAACCGTGACTTTGTTCCGTATGCTCGTGTCATAAGACATATTGGTGATGAAGAGGCCATTTGGTTAATGTCGATAGCATACAAGTTTGTATCACGATTCCCGCTAAGAGATCGGCCCATTCAAGTTTCTAACGGCAAGCATTTTCCTAAAGCAACCTCTAAATCGCATCACATAACCGCCTCGACCGAAACAAATTGTGTCCCAACCCTTCGACACAAGAAACCCGAGTGATCAAATAATTTCAAAAGGTAGATCTTCATAACCCATGATAGCGCTACATGATCATTTCCAAAGCGTGACGGTTCCCATGAATTTCCAAACGAAATTGATCAGCCTTCAGATTCTATGTGCTTGAGCAACCCGAGTCAACGATCCAAAGACATATTTCGATAACCTCGCCAAGAATGTAAAAAGAAGATTTTGGAAACCATTTTGATTTTAGTTCCTTTGGGTTAGAGGTAAAATCTTGATCACACTCATAGAAGTTTTCTCTGGTAAACCGATTTATCACTCATTCTACCATTCTCGAGTGTGAAAATTCTACCCGGGTTTCCAAATGTCATCCCTATAGTAAAGACTATGCTTCCTATCGTGAGTGTAAGAACTAAATCTTGCAACTAGACTTCTTATTGGTTTAGCATAAGTTCTTTTGGAACGCTCTTCCGATCAAAGCTAATACCATTTCTTAGAAACACAATCATCATGAACATTAATTAAAGATTTCTTATAAGTTAAACAAATAGATTCAATGATTCATTAAACTTAGCAGAGTTCATAGGTTCATTACATTCTGATGAAATGTCTTTCTTATTACAAAGCGGTAAATTCCTATGGTGTTCTTCTACTTTCTTCTCTTTATTCAAGCTACTACTCTTAGAGGCACGAGACTCTATTGTTCCTTGTATTTCTCTTAGTTTTAGTCTGCTACTCCTAGAGATGCTTTCTAGTCCTGTAGAAGGTAAGGCACACGATTAGATTCACATTTTATCTAGAGAAGTGGTTTCATTTCCTAGTCTCTTTAGAGTGCATGTTTAAACTTATGTCGTTTGTTTCATATGGTTTAGATGGGAGGCACGATTAGTGGTATTCATCTTAAAAGGCCAGTGCTAAAACTTTTGGTTTCTCGATAACCGCTTTGTCATTTTCAACAATTTTTCTTTTTGCTTAGGCAAGGTGTGGAGTGACCGGTTTTGACAAATCATTTTGCTCATTGACTTTTGGAGGAGGCATAGAAATAGACATTTTGGTTTAAAAATGTTTGGGAACATTTGCTTTCTCCTCACCAATGGTTTTGCAATCTTAGTATCCATGACCTTTCCTTTTGACATTCGAGTGAGCCCTCAAATTATCATTTTGCTCTTTCATGTCCTTGTAGGCACGCTCATACGACAATTTGTCATATCAAGTTGTTTAAAATATGAGACATTTTCTTTTCAAGTTTTGCAAGAGCATTTTCATATTTTGAAACACTTTGAGGTCTCAGATCGAGTCTTTCGTAATCTTCAATGTAATATGTTTGTAAAACAATGGACATGATATCGCTTGTTATAACATCTTCAAGAGAGAATCATTTAAATTTTCCAAAACTTGATGTGTTCAAAACATTCATTAGCTTGTTTTACTGTGGATTTCCTTGACAAAGTCAACTATTTCTTTCAAAAGGCTTGTTCAAAATGAATTACCCTTGCACCGATGTTATTCAATGAGAGGGCAATTTGAGTTTCAAAAACTTTTCATTTCATGATCAAAACTAGAAAACCATATATTAGTTGTAATATTGGTTTTAGATTTAACGCCTCTTGAAGTTCTCCAATTCTAGTTTTAACGTCATCTAAAATGCTTCTAGCATCACTTGTGTTAAAAGGATTGTTTGAAGACATTTGTTCCATTTTCAAAATGATTTTGAGACAACTACAGAGTTGAACTGTTTTGAAACCGGTTTTGACTCTTTGTTTGAAACACTGGTGTGATGGAAAACTTTGACTTTTCTTTTGTGAAACAAAAGTAATTCCATTAATTTTGTTCCATTTGTTATAATCAATTGGTTTTAGATCTGGGTTCTTTTGTTGCATTTTCGATCTACTCTCATCAGATAGTTCTAACGTTTCTAGAGAATCACGAGCAATTATGGGTTCATGCAAAGCTTTTCCATTGTTCAAAACATTCTGTACTTTCTGAGCTTTCTTGAGGAAACAAGGAGGTGTGTTACCAAGAGCCATTTTTTGAGTTGTATGAAAATACGGATTTGTTTGATTAATTAGCATATTGGTTGATTTGGATCGAATGACCCGTTGTAACAAGCAAATTTTCCAATTTTTTATTTTTCATTTTATCAAGAATTTCATCAAGAAGAGAATCTTCACGCTTTTGAAAATCAAGAATCAACTGCTTTCTTCTCTTTTCAAGATCGAATAAGTTGCTTGTTGTTTAGAAAGTTGGTTTTAAGATCGAAATTTCCTTGTTTAAAGATTTTATTTTCAAGTTCAAATTAACATCAAGCGTGTTATACTTGATTTGCAATTGTGTTTCTCTTAAACGGAATCTCGATAACCAATTTCTAATTCTGACTCATTGTTTTTGAGAAATTCAAAGGCTTTTGCATTCTCGTTGTACCTCTCAAGCTCAACGGTCAATTTATCATTCGCGACCATAACATCGCGATTGACCTTTTTAACTTTCTCAATTTCAATGCCACAATTATTGATTAATGATTCAAATAAGGCACGTGTTTCCACATCGGCCTCAGATTGGCCACACACCTCCATTAGGATCTACATCCGAGTTTCGAGATAATATTGCTACTACCGGATTGTCCTGTATGTATCATAAGTGGGTGTTGGCGCCACATGAATGTTGTTCGTTATGAGTGAACACATCAAATATGACATTGTTATAGCATGGATCAATGATTGGTACCTCGACTCGTGATCAAGGCCATAAACAGAGGTGCGCTCGACTCAAGATGTCATACTTAGCTTCCTCGAGACTTTCCACGAAGATGCAGTTCGCATTGATTTCCTCTAGGTCTTCCAATTCATCCATAAGAGCAAAAAAGTCATGTTCCTCAGCACTTAACTGCAACCCTGCTTCAGACTTTTGTGCCAACAGCATTGCTTTCTGAAGATACGCAGAATTCTTCTTGTGTGGCTTAGTGGGACAATTCCTTGCAATGTGACCCACTCCTTGACAGTTCTAACACTTAACCTGATTACACTGATTCACATTTCCATAATTCCCAACGATCGGAGTCGCAACATTCCCATTCGGATTACCCATCGCTCTATTTCCAACATTCTCGACCCAACTAATTTCCAACATTCTCGACCCATCCGTTACCCCGACACGGAACCGCCTGATTACCCATGTGAAATCTAGTAGCATATCCTCGCCGATTCCCAATAACTCCAACCATTTGTCCTTGATGACCCATATTCACACCCTACTGTAATTTGCCTCTATGAGTGTTTGATGAAACTTTAGTTGTTGTTAGTTGGTGTGGAATAGCGTCCTTTGAATACTTTAGTCAAATAAGCAAATGCATTTGACAAAGCCTCTTCTCGCTCGCCAAGATCGTGATTCCTTGTTCCCGGTATTATGGATATTGTTGTTGTTTAATGACTTGTTGTTCGGAGAGTAGAATTGTTGTTGAGGAAAACGACTGTGGTTGTGGAATGTATTGTCGCAAGTTGTTGTTAGTGGAAGATGATGAAGCTTGTTGTTGTGTAGTCACCGGAGTTTGAGTCTTTGCAATTAGTGCTAAGGATCATGATTCTTTGCCAATATTTCTTTCCTAACTTCATTGACTTCGACTTGGTTTTGTTTCGTAAAATCGTTGAGTTGAAAAAGTTCACCGATGTAAGTCCTTTGTTTGGTTGACAATAGTGACATATCGCCCCATTCTTCCGAAGATTGTTGAGAAATTTGATGTTACTCACGATAGTTCGGGTGCCAACTTGTTTCGATAAGCTCATTCATCACAAGGCAAAACCTTCCATAGTAGGATTCAATGGATTCTCCCGAGTTGATGTAAACCCTCCCATTCGCTTAGCGCCTTGTTCTCCATGTCTTGTTGACCAATTCTGCTCCATAACATAACCGCTCTAACATGTTCCCACATATCGTAGCGCTTCACAAATTGCCTACAGTGAGTAAAGATGTCTCTTGTAAACCCAGCTGGACAATGTATTGCCATGTCATCTGCTTCAACTCGCTTGTTATCCTCGTCCGTATTCTCGATTCATTTTGAACACGAAAAGATGGTGGGACAGAGGTGTTGCATCAGGATTTCCAAGGTTTTGGACTTGTCGAGGCTTGAAGGGTCCATTCGTAATGGATTGAATCATGAGTTTTCCATTAGGTTTAGTCTTGATGTAGCGGAGCAAATGACTTGTCCATTGAAGATATCCACCTTTTTCCAAAGATAGAGGACGGTGTTCGCACCGATCGCATGAATGTCTTGTTGAGTAGCCATTGATGAAGGTATTTGATGATAAAGTTTATGTAGGATCGATTCAACGATAAAGGAGTTGTGTTTGATGAAGATTAAGCTCGGTTGTTGTAGTGAAAATTGGGTCTAAAAACTTAAAAACCTCAATAACTTCTATTCGGAGCGTTTTTAGGACTTGAAGGTTGACCCAAAGCAACTTTAGTTTATTCCGCATGCCAATCTCCTCGTTCTCACGGTCGTTTTGATGGGTAGAACGCTGAAAACGGAGTTACATTTCAAAAGTTATGGCCGCTTGAAGTTTTGTCAAGATCTTACTCAGAAACTTGTTCTTGGGCGAGGAATTGGTGCTTATGCGAGGATTTGCTTACGCGTAGGATTCCTTAGGCGAGGATGAAGAACTTACGCGAACGTCCACTTACGCCGTAAAGTATGCTTAGGCGTAACTCCTTCACGCTGTAATCTTTAGGCTTGCTAAGCTTATGCGTAAACTAAATGCTTATCGAAGAAACCTTACGCGTAAGTGTTAGCTTAGGCGCAGAGTTTTACTCAGAAGCTTTTATGCTTATGCGCGAAACTTAGGTTTAACCAAAATCCTTTACACTTATACCAAAGGTAAAAGATATCTAAAGTCAAGTGTTCCACAAACTTATCCAAGCGAGGGAAGCACCGAGTAACCGCTGTAGCACGAAGATTCTTCACCAAATGCTTGCGTAGGATTACACTTCACGCCGTAGCCCTTACGCCAGTAGAATTCATCGCCATGCGTGAGAACTAGGGTTTTGACTTTTCACGCCAGAAACAAGGGTTTTGACCAAAAGGTTGCTTACGCGAACCGCCCGTAAATGTGTAAACACGATTTTTCACCCAAAACAAATTTCCAAACGATTTATTTTGCTCAAACTTCTTCCAAAACACTTAAACATCAATAAAAACTACAACTTTAACCAAGATAACACGTAAAAATCAAAACTTTAAGCAAAAGCTTGCTTTTATGTAAAAACGAAACTTGGAGAAAAGTTTCAACCAAAAACGAACACAACCACTCCTAAACCATTGTTAGCGATGATACCAATGGTAGGACCTTAAATATATCAACCTTATCACTTTACCAAGCTTACCTCACAAGTAAACACGTAAAACACAAAGCTCTTATGCGAGAAACGAGGCAAAGATTAAGCAAAGAAAGATGGTGACTTGATATGTAACTCATGTATTTGTAAAGAAAGATGAAAACAAGATGATGTTTATTTCAAAGAAAACACATACAAACACATCTACACACCCTCAAATGACACTTTGAGGGTACTTATACTAAGAGATAAACGCCCTATGGGCTTGGCCATGGGCCTCGTGGGATCGATTGGGCTTGGGTTACATGAGCTTATAAAGGGTAGCTTAACTTAACGCTCAACCATTTAGCTTAGCCCAACCACGAGCCCGTTGACTATTCTATTGCGATATCTAACACACGTTAAAAGTTCCTAAACGTGAATGACCATCACTTCTATTAATTATTATCAAGGCTAACAAGGTAACTCGGGAGTGAGTGAGGAAAGGAAGGTGTCCCTGTAGCCGAACCACTATAAATCGGTTGTGTCATTTCTATCCTTTACTTTACTTGCTTTTTTACTTGCATTACTTATAGATCTATTGGTGTGTAAATACTCATCATTTTTTCATTAAATACGGAAGCTATTCAACGAAAATGCTCGATACATCAAAATAAAATATCTCAAAATTGCATTTTATATGTTTGGATGCAAAATGTTTAATCAGATGAAAAATGAGCTAAGATTTGCATAATTGGCGCTCAGCCCCCAAGTTTCAAAAGTTGTCGAAATAGTCCTCGAGCACTTAATTTCAAAAGAAAATCACCAAAGGTCCTTTTAAAATCATAAGTTGTCAAAATTAGTCCTTTGGTGAAAATATCAAAAGTTTTGAGAAATTACAAGTTTGGTCCTTCAAGTTTAAAATTGGCGTAAATAGTCCTTGAAATTTGAAAATATCTATTTTGGTCCTTGTACTATTGAAACTTGGCAAAGTGACCCTTGAAACAACTTTGAGTTATTGGCATAAATGGTCCTCAAAACCAAAGTTACATGAATGGTCCTTGTGTTATTATCTCTACAACCAAACGGACTCGTTATTATATAGCCAAGCCCAATCCAATCCTAAGCCTACCCAGCCCAAGTAAACCTTTAACCCGACCCAACCCACACCCACTAAAATAAAAACCGCCCACCCTTTTTCTTCCTTCTTCAACCACCGCTGAACTCATCGCCCCTCACCTCCAATTTCACTCACTCTCCATGTCCCTCCACTCCACCAAACAACAAAATGCATTAAATGTTTCGCACTCAAACCTTCCCCGCTTGTAATACCATTTTTCCGCCAAAATCCATCAATGGCTAAAATGGCTCTAATGATCCAATGGCTTAAAAGAAAAGGAAATGATCTCAAGACACGGAAAGCTTTTCTTGAATAAATACAAGGATGAGAAGGCAGGAAGTACCAAGTAGTGTAATTTATTTTACTTATGTCGTTTAAGTTTTTTAAGTTTTAAAGTGTATGCTTAAGCTTTCAAAGACTGGTAATTGTATTTCGTTATAGAAACTTGTTTCAATTTTCAATTTCGCTTAAGGTTCACGAATTTAATATATGCTATTTTTATGTCCAAATTCTCATAATTTGCAAAAGTTATTAATAGTTGTTGTTATTGTATCTTGCTCATATAAGCTTTTGACAAAGCTATTAAGCTCTTAGAATACTCAAGGAACCGCTTTTACTCAACAATTCAAAATTACCAAAATTCCAAAAATAAGCTAAAATAAAAATTCCATGGAGAAGATGCAGAATGACAAAGGAGTGAAGCATGGTGGTAGCTTGATTGCTTTTGGGTATAGATTTGGGAAAGCCATAGGATGTGTTATCGCTATCGCTATCACCCCGCATGGACTCATTTTGTAAGAAATTTCTCAAAATTTGCATTTTAGTTAATGTGTTTTAAGCTTGTTAATTCTAGTTCAAATATGTCTTAATATAGTTAATGTAAGTTAATTAGTAGCTTGCTTGGTTTAAAACTTGTTTAAGTGTTTAAAGATTCAAACCTTCATTAAGGGGTGTTTGGATTTGGTGTTAAATTGTGCTAGAGACCAATTGTGTTGATATTTATTGTTGTTATAAGTGATTAGGATATACTAGTTCACCAAGTCATAAAATTAGTCCTCATTAGTTAAAAGTCAAAATCACCTAAATTACATCTTAAACTAATAACTTAGATTTTAATTGTATAATCATGCATTCTAGTGTATAAGTTGTTTATCTAGCCTAATTCAGTCTTATAGTAGCTTAATACACTCAATTAGATCATCTAGGATCATTAGAAGTTCATAAAAGTCAACATAGTTCATTTTATAAAAGTCAAAATTTCCTAGAAGGCGAATAAACTTTACAATTTCACCGTGATCTTATCATTAGGATTTAGGACTTAAGCCTTTGGGATATTAAAGTTTAACTCGCTTAACTAAATTAGAAAATACTAGTTCAATCTTAATCGGCTTATTAAGTGCTTTTACTTAGCTTCTTTGACCTCTTTTCCGAAAACGCCTGTAATGCTTAAGACTTATGCTTTTTTGGCTTATTTAGTGCCTATTTCTAAGTCATTGAGCTTGTTCAGTTGTCATTTTAGCATATTATAGCTTCTTCTTCAGTTGGGTCTCATTTCTAGCTTATAGTTATTACAAGTGCTTATTCATAAGCACTTTTCATTGCTTCATAATCCTTCACATAAGCCCATGTTTTTATATTTTCAAAGATTTAGAATATTATTTTAGAATTATCTGGAAGTTTTCATATTTTCATCGTTCATTTGCTATTTTTCTCGCATTTTATGTCATTTTCTAGCATTTTTAATTAGCATTTAATCCAAATAAATCGAAAAAGTTTAAAAATAATTTTCATTTTCTTAGGTTAAGATAAATATAAAAAGTCAAAAAATATTTTTTCAGATTTTCATAGTTTAATTTGTATTTTTAAGCAATTTAATTAGTTTAAAATAGTTTTTAATTCCTAGAAAATAGAAAATAATCGAAAAAATACAAAATTAGTTTTGAAAATTCTCTTTAGATATTTTAGATTTATCTAAGTCATCATTTCATTTTTCTAACTTTATTTCATATTTTCTTGTATTTTAGGTTATTATTAAATAGTTAAAAATAGTTTTTAATTAATAATAATTAAATAAATTGTCAAAAATAATTTTATTTTTCCAATAATTTTCTTGCATCATTAGGATTATAAAAATATATTTTCCATATCCGTAGGTATTTTACTTCTTTATTTTCACGCTTTATTTTGTACGCTATAATTTTATTTAAACGACGCTTTTGGTTTTAAACGCTCATCGATTTTAAAAAATAGTGATACGTTTATTTAATATATTTTAACTTTTTAATTTTCTTTAATTTGCATTTAAGTCAGTAATTTATAAACTTTTTCTTTAGGTATAGTTATCCATCAAAACTTCCATCGATCATTATCCCAGCGATCATTCTATCGTCCGAAAGTTTTGGAACACCATTGAGTCTCCTGGGACATAACGACCGAATCCACTATATTCTCCGGATCTTCATTGCATTGGTGTCCGAATCACTGGTTTTACATTCATGTCACAATTAGTGTGAGATAACTTGACTGTCATAACACCGATCAAATTTTCAGCGCATCACGGGAGGCTTTAGCGTGTTCTAAACCTTTTCGATCCGACTTGCACATATACCACTTTTTGTAAACTTCTTTTGTAAAGTTATCAAAATCCAAAAGTTCATTAACACTTTTCCTAAAGTGTTAACTACACCAAAATATTTTCATTCTTTTGTTTTATAGCATGTTTTCAAAAATCCAAAATATCCATCCTTTATCCTCTAATATGTTTAATTCTCCATTCCTTATCCTCTATAACCGCTTAATTCTTCATCTCTTATCCCTCTTATCCGCTTAATTCTTTATGTCATGTTTTCGACATGTTCGAGGTGTGGAGGTCCATTTAACTGTGGAAATTGCTCGCGATGTACCAATGTGAGTTTTGGACAAGTTTGTCGGAATCCCGATCCCATTTCAAATAATGAAACACCCGATTTTTCCTACCTACCACCACAGCCCTAATACGAATCCTACTCATGCGAGTTTTGTGGAATGATTCTCATTACGGTTTTGATTGTCACCACGAGTCCCGCTTTGTCTATGAGCCGTAACCATGTTACAATCGTAACTTTGGTGAAAGTTATTTTCCCAATTATCTCTCGCTATGATAATTGGGGTCCTCATGCGACTTTTGAATGTCAACCGATGAATCAAAATTTCACAATTCCAATTCCCGTTTTGACAATTTCAACCCCCAAGATTCCATCATTCATCAATATCATCATGATAAAACTATTGGAGATTATACGAAGAACGTAACGGCTAATCCTAGTACTCGACTTCCGAGCCTTCACAAGATTTCAATGATTACGAGGAGTGTAATCTTCCGAAAGTTCAAGAAATACGCATTCGAAAGCAACTACAAATGAAAAGAATGGTATGTAAGCTTCAAAGATGAATATAAGAACTGATATGATGACGATGATGATGAGGATACTATTCAAATGAGGGAATATTATGATTATGACGAGGAGAGTGCTATTCAATTGAACGATATTATTTCTCAACTCCCTCGGTCTATTGCTATCACACCTATCTTACCTATTATTGCTTCCAAAGACTTCTCATAATGGGGACGAGCTCTAGCACTATTCCAAATGGAATCGCCTAATGTTGAGAGCCTTGTCCCAATCCAAGTGAGTCCGAGGTTATCTCCTAATATGTGTGATGAGCCTCGATGATGATTCTTACCTCCTCTTGACATTCCAAATAATCATGTTGATATGTTCTCCATTCTCGACAACGATTGTACTCTGCTTGACGATTCTTTATCTTGTGGAGACATCGATTATGTCGAGAACTTACCTTCTAAGCTAGAGGAAGTAGAGATTCGATGATCTTGAAATTGAGGATAAGATACTTCGTGAAAAATTGTTCAATGTAAATCTCCTCATTTCTAAGATCAAATCATTTTGTGCTAAGCCTTCAGCCTCCTATCCCCCAGAGGATAGTGACTTACATGGACAAGCCCAAACATCTCTTGAGCTTGAGGCTTTTCCAATGATTCTTCATGAAGAGTTCTCCGGTGAACTCTCTCATGATATCTCCTCCGAATATGATCATTTCTATTTTGATCTTGAGGATGATATTGGCTCGGAGGAAGGTGTACTCTATCATAAGAGTTTGCTTATTGATGATACTACCTCACCCTTCCTCCCGATATGTCTACATTTGAGGATGAAGAATGGATCCTAATCGTTATAAACATCTTTCTTCCATTCCTCACATATGATGTGACCTCCTTCATTCTTACGGAAGTGAGGACATCATCTTTGACCCGGTATCACCATTTATAGTTGTACTATTTAGAACCGTGGGTATCTCATCGGTGTGGAACTTTCACGCTTCAAATGTTTGTCCAAACATCTTGAATGAAAGTCCGATGGAGATTGTTTCTTCCACTTTGCTTCCCATGAACCAATGAATGCGGATCGAGTCAAGCTAGCGACGGGAATCAAAAACAAGAGCACACTATATGGGTTTTCACCGTGATTTACTTTTCTATTTTCTACCAATTGTGCGGGGAGTCATTGCCCACGTTGTTGTATAAAATCTTTCTAAAAAAAAAAAAAAAAATCTTTCAAATAATGGCCGAGTATTTCCCTTTATATTCTATGTTTCGCATAACCGCAGGTTTTGAATATTGAGGGCAATATTCATTTCTAAGTGTGGGGGGAATTTCACGATTTTATCATGTAATTATACCACCCAATACCCCAATTTGGCCAGAGACACACTAAGCGTAACCCATAAAGAATTACAGTGACTGCTTTGTCGGTGTTTGATGTTGTCCTGGCGAGAATTTCTATTCAATCACCGAGGATCACAATTGTGAAACCTCTCATAAATTTTACGGCGATTGCTAAGATGCGCATAAGAATCTAGAATGTATCACTTGTGTTCTTATTGATGAACAATCAAGCGATTAAATGTCAAGTGTTCCTATGAGATCTCTTGATGAATCTCGTGGCTCTAGACTCGATTAGTGTATTTTGATTTTCTGGCGGAGACTAGGGAGAGGGTCTCCTCTTCAATACCAACGATCTCTAAAAAAGTCGATAGATTATGTAGGGTTCCCAGTGAGAATGAAAAAAGCCTTTTAAGAGGAATTGAGTGGCTAGAAGGTTAGGTGCGGTCGACACTTGGTTCATGACGTCTTTGTCTTCAATACCGGTGTCATCTAAGTGGCAACCAAGAGCATATGAATTGAACCGGTTTACGCCTAATGGTTGATTATGGAGGGCTATTTTTTCACCCTTTCTTTTACTTTTCTTTTAATTCTTCAACCCTTCTTTCTCCTTTCTTACATTACTCCTTTTTCAATCATACCTAAGGACTTCTAATACTAACTATTGATGATGTCCTTGGGTACATCCCTCCGACTCTGGCGGATCATAGGATAGTTTCTATCCTTAGTCACCTTATAACTCCATGACTGTCCTATTGTTGCCATAAAACTATTTTCTTGAAAATCTCTCAAAGTGTTTATGAATGAAAACATGTTTGTAAACACCTTGAGAGTTTTGAATTTTCAGAACACTCCCCTTCACATGTGCTTATATTGTTTTAACTTAAATTTGCAGTGAGGGTAGAGTTCGCACTTTTGAATTGATCGACTTTAAATGAACAAGGCGATTCGAGACACGTTTACATCACTAGATAACTAGCTTGAAATTATTACCCGTCTGGTCAAGTCCATAGAAAGTTTCTCGAGATGGTACATTTCGACTTAGATTCCTCGTCAATTCAATGGTTACGATCGAGTCGAGCTCTTTTGAGATTCAAACAACGATCATTAAACTTTTGATCACATTTTAATCACGTCTTCTCCCCTCAAAAATAGCATATTCGTGATATTTTGATAACAATGGATTAAACAACATTTTAGAATCTTTTGGGAGACAAACGGTTTGATTTAAGCATGAATTTGGAACATTTTGGTTTTATACTCCCCTTTAATAAAGCATAATCGGTAAAGGGTTTTAGAGGAGTTATCTTGAGCACAAAATTTTGAAAGATTTTGAACAATCTTGAAAAGGTGCTCAAGATGATGATGATTTCACCAGTTTTAAATTTAGTGCCTTTGAGCGTACACTAGATTTTTCTTTAAAACACGAGTTTTGATTTGAAAATAATCAAAAGTCATCATTTTAGTCCGGGTTTCGTCTTGAAGTATACGAAAGCCATAGTGAAAGAGATTTTGAGAAACGACATGTTTTAGAAAAACACTTAAAGAACTCTCGCTCAAGCATCTGTACATGTCCGTATCATTGTTAAATGACATTTCTAGAAACGTACATAATATCGATTATCGAGAGACATGTCGTGAGAAGAATATTTTGGATTTTGATTTTATATTGTTTTGTATTTTGAAAATTTTATATTTTATATTTTGTTTTGTTGGTTTTTAAATTTTGTATTTTGTTTTTCAAAAATATTTACAACGAAGCTTTTGGGAAATCATTTTCAAGAAGATTCACGTTCTAACTCCTCGGGGTTAGGCTTAGCATTCAATTCGTCGAACCAAATCGTTAAACCGTTCTTTTGGAAGGGCTTTAGTGAATAGATCGTGAGTTGGTAACTGTCTTCACAAAAATAATTCAACGTTACCTTCTTCCACGTGCTCTTTTATGAAGTGATAGTGGACACGAATGTGCTTAGTCTTTGAGTGATGAGCAGGATTGCGGGATATGGCTATGGCACTTTTCGAGTCACAATACATAGGTATTTTATCAAAAGTAAAGCCATAATTTGTGAGTTGTGTTCTCATCCATAGAACTTAAGCACAACACGAGATAGAGACACATACTCGGCTTTAGCGGTTGAAAGTGCAATGCAATCTTGTTTCTTTGAAGACCGACTTACTAACTTTTCACCCAAAATTGTGCTCCTCCGATGTACTTTTTTTGTAACTTGGTCACTGCGTGGTCCGCATCGAAAAGGCTATTAGATCAAATCCGTATTCCTTCGGATACCAAAGTCCCATGTGAATGGATGTCTTGGTGCGAAAGATCCTTTTAACCTCTTTGAGGTGCGGTTCGATAGGCTTTGCACGAAACCGTGCTAATAAGCAAACAACAAAATGAATATCGAATCGACTAGCGGTGAGGTACATGAGAGAACCAATCATGCTCGATATTTCTTCGGATCGATGGGTTTCCCAAATAAATCGCTCCAATTTTTGGTGAAGTTACCATTGGTGTCTTGACGAATCACAATTATCCATACCATGATTTTTCAAAATCTCAGTTGTATATTTAGCTTGATTGATAAAAATTCCACGTGGGGATTGATGTATTTGTAAACCAAGTAAAAACTTTAGCTCCCCCATCATGGACATTTCAAATTTGCTTTTCATGAGATTTACAAAATGTTTTGAAAGATTCGGATTAGTGGACCCAAAAATGATGTCGTCCACATAAATCTGAACAATCAAAATGTCGTTTTTGCATTTTCGTGTAAACAAGGTAGGATCAACCGTTCCTTTGGTGAAATTGTTTAGAATCAGGAAAGAGGACAGTTCGTCATACCACGCTCTCGGAGCTTGTTTCAACCCATAGATTGCCTTTTTGAGTTTGTAGATGTAGTCTGGATGTTCCATGTCTATGAAGCCTTCCGGTGACTCACGTACACTTCTTCTTTCAAAGTTCCATTCAAAACGCGGTCTTAATGTCCATCGATAAACCGTGATGTTTTTGTGAGTCGCATAGGCTAAGAATATCTGACCGCCTCAAGTCTGCTACCGCGTGAATGACTCTTCAAAGTCTATCCCTTCTTCCTGCTCTATATCCTTTGTCTATGAGGCGAGCTTTGTTGCAATTACGTCATTTCTTCATCCCTTTTGTTCTTCCATAACCATTTGAGATCAATGACGCGAATGTCAATTGGTCTTGGAACCAAATCCCAAGAGTCATGTAGACGGTATTGGAGAAGTTCCTCATGCATTGCTTCTATCCATGCATTGTCTTCCATTGCCTCCCGAATATTCTTCGGTTCAATATTGCTAATTGAGCAAATGTAGATGCACAAGACGCAATCGGTGGCAAGTTGGCGTCTCGTCTGAATTGGCCGTGAAGGTTCACCAATAACTTTTTCAATTGGATGGTCTTTTGTCCACTTGAGTAGAAGGATACCGTTGGTTAAGCGTATCGAGTTAGATGGTTCTCGTAAGCTTGAAGATGATTCGGTGATTCCGTAGCAAGCGGGTTTTCAAATAAGTCTTCATCTAACGTTGCATCGTTCTGGTTTTGTGAAGGTTCTTCTTGAAATGATATGTTTTGGTTTTGCTCATCAACTGCTTGTAAAACTTTTTCAAGAATAGGATTTGCAAAAGTCGATGTAGATGACGTTGATGGAGTTGGTGCATTGGTTTCGACCGTTGTAGATGCATCTTTCTGTTGGTGGTGATGGATGATTTTGAGCGGGTGCAGCGGAATGATGGTTTGAAGCATTTGTCAAGTTCCACCATAGTATTCATCGAACATTAACTCAAAGAATTTCTCCCATTCTTGTTCATAAGGTGTGTCGACAAAAGTTGATGGAGCTCTTTGTTTTATGAGCCCGAGCGATGTGTCCGAGTCTGCTGGTTTGGTGCGGGTTCTAATCGCTTTGATTAGAAGCCATAGGTTTAAGCGGGGTCTAGAGCGAGTCTCTCGAAGCCATCTATGAAAGTTCGTCAAAATTCACATTCATCGTCTCCATTATCTTCACGGTTCTTCATTATACACCACAGATGCCCTCGAGTTTTCGAGTATCCAATGAAGATTCCAATATCACCTTTAGCTTTCGGTTTTCCTAGATCTTCTTTGTCGTTCGTTGGATAGCACAAAGCGCCAAACACGTGAAGGTAAGAGATATCGGGTTTTCGTTGTTCACTAGCTCATATGGGGTTTTATTGAATCTTGGATGGATTAGGGATCGATTACGAGTGAAACAAGCGTTGGCAACAAAGATCGACCCATAGAAATAACGGTGCACTAGAATAAATTAGCATTGTCGGCGAGCTTCCACAAAAGTCGATTTCTTCTTTCAACTACCCCATTTTTTGTGGAGTTCTAACAAGCGATGTCGATGTGTGATTCCAATATCTTCAATATAAGCTCTTAATTCTGATTAGTAAATTATGTGCCGTTGTGCATTCTTACTACTCTTCTTGGAGCTTGAAGAAGTACTTGAATACGTTTCGGGAAGGTGATGATGATGCAGTTCTTCGTCTTTTGACCTCGAAAACTTAACCTATGTATATCTTGAATAAGCATCAACAATGACAAGAATATACTTTTTCCCATTAATGCTTTCAACTCTCATTGGGCCACATAAGTCCATGTGCAACATATGCAACCTTGCTTCCAAACTAGGTATGGGTTTGGGTTTATATGATGCTCTTTTGCTTTTTCCTTGTTCGCATGAAGGACATAGGTGATCCTTGGTGTATTTGAAATTTGGAAGTCCGTTGACGATGTTGTCTTTGGCAAGTTTGTTGATAGTGTCGAAATTGAGATGGGATAATATTCTATGCCACAACCGGACTTTGTTCGGATGCTCGTGTCATAAGACATGTTGGTGATGAAGAGGCCATTTGGTTAATGTCGATAGCATACAAGTTTGTATCACGAGTCCCGCTTAAGAGATCGGTTCCATTCAAGTTTCTAACGAAGCAAGCATTTTCCTAAAGCAACCTCTAAATCGCATCACATAACCGCCCGATGAAAACAAATTGTGTCCCAACCCTTCGACACGATGGCCGAGTGATCAAATAATTTCCAAAGGTAGATCTTCATAACCCATGATAGCTGCTACATGATCATTTCCAAAGCGTCGGTTCCCATGAATTTCCAAACGAAATTGATCGGCAGCTTGATTCCGGTTATGTGCTTGGAGCAACCAGTCAACGATCCAAAGACATATTTCGATAACTTTGCCAAGAACGAGAAGAAGAAGATTTTGGAAACCATTTTGATTTTAGTTCCTTTGGGTTCGAGGTAAAATCTTGATCACACATAGAAGTTTTCTCTGGGTAAACCGATTTATCACTCATTCTACCATTCGGGTGTGAAAATTCTACCGTGGGTTTCCAAATGTCATCCCTATAGTAAAGACTATGCTTCCTATCGGTAGTGTAAGACCTAAATCTTGCAACTAGACTTCTTATTGGTTTAGCATAAGTTCTTTTGGAGCGTTCTTCGATCGAAGCTTAACGATCTATTTCTTAGAAACACAATCATCATGAACATTAATTAAAGATTTCTTATAAGTTAAACAAATAGATTCAATGATTCATTAAACTTAGCGAGTTCATAGGTTCATTACATTCGGATGAAATGTCTTTCTTATTACAAATCGGTAAATTCCTATGGTGTTCTTCTACTTTCTTCTCTTTATTCAAGCTACTACTCTTAGAGCGATCGAGACTCTATTGTTCCTTGTATTGCTCTTAGGCTTAGTCTGCTACTCCTAGAGATGCTTTCTAGTCTGTGAAGGTAAGACACACATTAGGATTCACATTTTATCTAGAAAGTGGTTTCATTTCCTAGTCTCTTTAAAGTGCATGTTTAAACTTATGTCGTTTGTTCCATATGGTTTAGATGTGGAGCGAGGCGCGTTAGTGGTATTCATCTTAAAAGGCCGGTGCTAAAACTTTTGGTTTCTCGATAACCGCTTTTCATTTTCAACAATTTTTCTTTTGCTTAGGCAAGGCAGGTGGAGTGACTGGTTTTGACAAATCATTTTGCTCATTGACTTTTGGAGGAGGCATAGAAATAGACATTTTTGGTTTAAAAATTTGTTTGGGAACATTTTCTTTCTCCTCAGTCAATGGTTTTGCAATCTTAGTATCCACAGCCTTTCCTTTTTGACATTCGAGTTGAGCCCTCAAATTATCATTTTGCTCTTTCATGTCCTTGTAGGCACGCTCATACGACAATTTGTCATATCAAGTTGTTTAAAATATGAGACATTTTCTTTTTCAAGTTTTGCAAGAGCATTTTCATATTTTGAAACAATTTCGGAGGTCTCAGACTGGAGTCTTTCGTAATCTTCAACAGAATATGTTTGTAAAACAATGGACATGATATCAGTTGTTATAACATCTTCGAAGAGAGAATCATTTAAATTTTCCAAAACTTGGATGTGTTCAAAACATTCATTAGCTTGCTTTACCAGGGATTTCCTTGACAAAGTCAACTATTTCTTTCAAAAAGGCTTGTTCAAAATGAATTACCCTTGCACTGATGTTATTCATTGAGAGGGCAATTTGAGTTTCAAAAAACTTTTTCATTTCATCATCAAAACTAGAAAACCATATATTAGTTGTAATATTGGTTTTAGATTTAACAGTCTCTTGAAGTTCTCCAATTCTAGTTTTAACGTCATCTAAAATGCTTCTAGCATCACTTGTGTTAAAAGGATTGTTTGAAGACATTTGTTCCATTTTCGAAAATGATTTTGAGACAACTACAGGAGTTGAATCTGGTTTTGAAACTGGTTTTGACTCTTTGTTTGAAACACTGGGTGTGATGGAAAACTTTGACTTTTCTTTTTGTGAAACAAAAGTAATTCCATTAATTTTGTTCCATTTGTTATAATCAATTGGTTTTAGATCTGGGTTCTTTTGTTGCATTTTCGATCTACTCTCATCAGATAGTTCTAACGTTTCAAGAGAATCACGAGCAATTATGGGTTCATGCAAAGCTTTTCCATTGTTCAAAACATTTTGTACTTTCTGAGCTTTCTTGAGGAAACAAGGAGGTGTGTTGCCAAGAGCCATTTTTGAGTTGTATGAAAATACGGTTTGTTTGATTAATTAGCATATTGGTTGATTTGGTGAATGACCCGTTGTAACAAGCAAATTTTCCAATTTTTATTTTTCATTTTATCAAGAATTTCATCAAGAAGAGAATCTTCACGTTTTGAAATATCGACAATCAACTGTTTCTTCTCTTTTCAAGATCGAATAAGTTGCTTGTTGTTTAGAAAGTTGGTTTTAAGATCGAAATTTCCTTGTTTAAAGATTTTATTTTAAGTTCAAATTAACATCAAGCGTGTTATACTTAATTTGCAATTGTGTTTCTCTTAAAGCGGAATCTCGATAACCAATTTCTAATTCGACTCATTGTTTTTGAGAAATTCAAAGGCTTTTGCATTCTCCTTGTACCTCTCAAGCTCGGCGGTCAATTTATCATTCGCGACCTTAACATCGCGATTGACCTTTTAACTTTCTCAATTTCAATGCCACAATTATTGATTAATGATTCAAATAAGGTCGTGTTTCCTCATCGATGTCGATATTTTGGCCACACGACCTCCATTAGGATCTACATCCGGGTTTCGAGAGATAATATTGCTACTACTCGGATTGTCGGTATGTATCATAAGTGGGTGTTGGCGTCACAGAATGTTGTTCGTTATGAGTGAACACATCAAATATGACATTGTTATAGCATGGATCAATGATTGGTACCTCGATTACGCATTGGCGTCATAAACAGGAGGTGCGTCAGACTCAATGTCATACTTAGCTTCACGGAGATTTTCCACGAAGATGCGATTCGCATTGATTTCCTCTAGGTCTTCCAATTCATCCATAAGAGCAAAAAGTCATGTTCCTCGACTTAGCGCAGCCACCTTGTGACTTTTGTGCCAACAACATTGCTTTACGAAGATCTGCGAATTCTTCTTGTGTGGCTTAGTGGGACAATTCCTTGCAATGTGACCCACTCCTTGACAGTTGTAACACTTAACACGATTACCACGATTCACATTTCCATAATTCCCAACATTGGGTCTGCAACATTCCCATTCGGATTACCCATTGTTCTATTTCCAACATTTTGACCCAACTAATTTCCAACATTCGACCCATCGGTTACCCCGATACGGAACCGCTGATTACCCATGTGAAATCTAGTAGCATATCCTGCGATTCCCAATAACTCCAACCATTTGTCCTTGATGACCCATATTCACACCCTTTGTGTAATTTGCACATTGCAGTGTTTGATGAAATCCTTTAGTTGTTGTTAGTTGGTGTGGAATAGCGTCCTTTGAATACTTTAGTCAAATAAGCAAATGCATTTGACAAATCCTCTTCTCGTTCGGTTTCAAGATCGAGATTCCTTGTTCTGGTATTGTGGATATTGTTGTTTAATGACTTGTTGTTCGGAGAGTAGAATTGTTGTTGAGGAAAAGCGACTTGTGGTTGTGGAATGTATTCTTGCAAGTTGTTGTTAGTGGAAGATGATGAAGCTTGTTGTTGTGTAGTCACCGGAGTTTGAGTCTTTGCAATTAGTGCCAAGGATCATGATTCTTTGCCAATCTTTCTTTCCTAACTTCATTGACTTGACTTGGTTTTGTTTGAAAAATCGTTGAGTTGAAAAAGTTCACGATGTAAGTCCTTTGTTTGGTTGACAATAGTGACATATCGTCCCCATTCTTACGGAAGATTGTTGAGAAATTTGATGTTACTCACGATAGTTCGGGTGCCAACTTGTTTCGATAAGCTCATTCATCACGGTGCAAAACCTTCCATAGTAGGATTCAATGGATTCTCACAGGTTGATGTAAACCTCTCCCATTCGGTTAGCGACTTGTTCTCCATGTCTTGTTGACCAATTTACATTCCATAACATAACCGTCTAACATGTTCCCACATATCGTAGCAGTTTCACAGTGTCTCTGATAGTAAAGATGTCTCTTGGTAAACCCGGTTGGACAATGTGTATTGCCATGTCATCTGCTTCAACTCATTTGCTATCCTCGTCCGTGTATTACGATTCATTTTGAACACGAAAAGATGGTGGGACGGAGGTGTTGCATCGAGGATTTCAAGGTTTTGGACTTGTCGAGGCTTGAAGGGTCCATTCGTAATGGATTGAATCATGAGTTTTCCATTAGGTTTGGTCTTGATGTAGCGGAGCATATGACTTGTCCATTGGAGATATCCACCTTTTTCCAGCATAGGAGGACGGTTTTCAGCACCGACTGCATGAATGTCTTGTTGAGTAGCCATTGATGAAGGTATTTGATGATAAAGTTTATGTAGGATCGATTCAACGATAAAGGAGTTGTGTTTGATGAAGATTAAGCTCGGTTGTTGTAGTGAAAATTGGGTCTAAAACTTAAAACCTCAATAACTTCTATTCGGACGTTTTAGGACTTGAAGGTTGACCCAAAGCAACTTTAGTTTATTCCATGCCAATCTCCTCGTTCTCACGGTCGTTTGATGGGTAGAAACGAAAACGGAGTTACATTTCTAAAGTTATGGCCGTTTGAAGTTTTCTTGAAGATCTTACTAAGTAAACTTGTTCTTGGGCGTAGGAATTGGTGCTTATGCGTAGGATTCCTTAGGCGTGGGATGAAGAACTTACGCACAAAGTCCACTTACGCGTAAAGTATAAGCTTAGGCGTAACTCCTTCTTCTGCGTAATCTTTGGGCTTAAGCGTGGCTTATCGTAAACTAAATGCTTATCGATGAAACCTTACGCGTAAGTATTAGCTTAGGCGTGAGTTTTACTAAATAGCTTTTATGCTTATCGTAAACTTAGGTTTAAATCCAAAATCCTTTACACTTATACCGATGTAAAGATATCCAAAGTCAAGTGTTCCACAAACTTATCCAAGTGAGGAAGCACCGAGTAACCGTTGTAGCACGAAGATTCTTCACCAAATGCTTAAGCGTAGGATTACACTTCTTACGCGTAGACCTTACGCGTAGACCTTACGCGTAGAATTCACTGCTTACGCGTAGAACTAGGGTTTTGACTTTTCTTACGCGTAAAACAAGGGTTTTGACCAAAAGGTTGCTTACGCGTAAACTGCCCAGAAATGTGTAAAACACGATTTTTCACCCAAAAACACGTTTCCAAACGATTTATTTTGCTCAAACTTCTTCCAAAACACATAAACATCAATAAAAACTACAACTTTAACCAAGATAACACGTAAAAATCAAAACTTTAAGCAAAAAGCTTGCGATTTTATGTAAAAAACGAAACTTGGAGAAAAAGTTTCAACCAAAAACGAACACAACCACTCCTAAACCATTGTTAGACGCATTATACCAATTGTAGGACCTTAAATATATCAACATTATCACTTTACCAAGCTTACCTCACAAGTAAACACGTAAAACACAAAGCTCTTATGCGTAGAAACGAGGCAAAGATTAAGCAAAGAAAGATGGTGACTTGATATGTAACTCATGTATTTGTAAAGAAAGATGAAAACAAGATGATGTTTATTTCAAAGAAAAACACATACAAACACACTCAAGCACACCCCTCAAATGACACTTTGAGGGGTACTTATACTAAGAGATAAAACGCCCTATGGGCTTGGCCATGGGCCTCGTGTGGGCTTCGATTGGGCTTGGGTTACATAAGCTTATAAAAGGGTAGCTTAACTTAACGTCTAACCATTTAGCTTAGCCCAATCCACGAGCCCGTTGACTATTCTATTACGATATCTAACACACGTTACAAAGTTCCTAAACGTGAATGACCATCACTTCTATTAATTATTATCAAGGCTAACAAGGTAACTCGGGGAGTGGAGTAAGGAAAGGAAGGTGTCCTTGTAGCCGAACCACTATAAATCAGTTGTGTCATTTCTATCCTTTACTTTACTTGCTTTTTTTACTTGCATTACTTATAGATCTATTGATGAGTGTGTAAATACTCATCATTTTTGTTAATCTGAATCGCAAAAGCGGCTTAAAATGCTCGAATGCATCAAAATCTGAAAATATCTCAAAATTGCATTTATATGTTTCGGATGCAAAATGTTTAAAATCGGATGAAAAATGAGCTAAGTTTGCATAATTGGCGTTTCAGGTCCCCAGTTTCAAAAGTTGTCGAAATAGTCCACGAGCACTTAATTTCAAAGAAAAATCACCAAAGGTCCTTTTAAAATCATAAGTTGTCAAAATTAGTCCTTTGGTGAAAAATATCAAAAGTTTTGAGAAATTACAAGTTTGGTCCTTCAAGTTTAAAAATTGGCAGAAATAGTCCTTGGAAATTTGAAAATATCTATTTTGGTCCTTGTACTATTGAAACTTGGCAAAAGTGACCCTTGAAACAACTTTGAGTTATTGGCATAAATGGTCCCTCAAAATCCAAAAGTTACATGAATGGTCCTTGTGTTATTATCTCTACAACCAAACGGACCCTCGTTATTATATAGCCAAGCCCAATCCAATCCTAAGCCTACCCAAGCCCAAGTAAACCTTTAACCCGACCCAACCCGTCACCCACGGTTTAAAATAAAAAAACCGCCCACCCTTTTTCTTCCTTCTTCAACCACCGCTGCAACTCTCACCCCCCCCACCACTCATTTCACTCTCACTCTCCATGTCCCTCCACCTCCACCAAACAACAAAATGCATTAAATGTTTCCCCTTTTGCACTCAAACCTTCCCCCAGTTGCAATACCATTTTCCCGCCAAAATCCATCAATGGCTAAAAATGGCTCTAATGATCCAATGGCTTAAAAGAAAAGTGGGAAATGATCTGAAGACACGTGGAAAGCTTTTCTTGAATAAATACAAGGATGAGAAGCAGAGAAGAAGTACCAAGTAGTGTAATTTATTTTACTTATGTCGTTTAAGTTTTTTTAAGTTTTAAAGTGTATGCTTAAGCTTTCAAAGACTGGGTAATTGTATTTCAGTGTTATAGAAACTTGTTTCAATTTTCAATTCGATTAAGGTTCACGAATTTAATATATGCTATTTTATGTCCAAATTCTCATAATTTGCAAAAGTTATTAATAGTTGTTGTTATTGTATCTTAAGCTCATATAAGCTTTTGACAAAGCTATTAAGCTCTTAGAATACTCAAGGAACCGGTTTTACTCAACAATTCCAAAATTACCAAAATTCCAAAAATAAGCTAAAATAAAAATTCCATGGAGAAGATGCGAAATGACAAAGGAGTGAAGCATGGTGGTAGCTTGATTGCTTTTGGGTATAGAGCTTTGTGGAAAGCCATAGGATGTGTTATCGGTTATCGGTTATCACCCACATGCATGGACTCATTTTGTAAGAAATTTCTCAAAATTTGCATTTTTAGTTAATGTGTTTAAGCTTGTTAATTCTAGTTCAAATATGTCTTAATATAGTTAATGTAAGTTAATTAGTAGCTTGCTTGGTTTAAAACTTGTTTAAGTGTTTAAAGATTCAAAGCGCCTTCATTAAGGGGTGTTTGGATTTGGTGTTAAAATTGTGCTAGAGACCAATTGTGTTGATATTTATTGTTGTTATAAGTGACGATAGGATATACTAGTTCGGTCAAGTCATAAAATTAGTCCTCATTAGTTAAAAGTCAAAATCACCTAAATTACATCTTAAACTAATAACTGTTAGGATTTTAATTGTATAATCATGCATTCTAGTGTATAAGTTGTTTATCTAGCCTAATTCAGTCTTATAGTAGCTTAATACACTCAATTAGATCATCTAGGATCATTAGAAGTTCATAAAAGTCAACATAGTTCATTTTATAAAAAGTCAAAATTTCACAAGCGGTTTTGAATAAACTTTACAATTTCAACGTGATCTTATCATTAGGATTTAGGACTTAAGCCTTTGGGATATTAAAGTTTAACTGCTTAACTAAATTAGAAAATACTAGTTCAATCTTAATCGACTTATTAAGTGCTTTTACTTAGCTTCTTTTGACCTCTTTTCCGAAAAAGCGCCTGTATATGATTAAGACTTATGCTTATTTTGGCTTATTTAGTGCCTATTTCTAAGTCATTGAGCTTGTTCAGTTGTCATTTTAGCATATTATAGCTTCTTCTTTCAGTTGGGTCTCATTTCTAGCTTATAGCTTATTACAAGTCTTTATTCATAAGCACTTTTCATTCTTGACTTCATAATCCTTCACATAAGCCCATGTTTTTATATTTTCAAAGATTTAGAATATTATTTTAGAATTATCTGGAAGTTTTCATATTTTCACTGTTCATTTGCTATTTTTACGCATTTTATGTCATTTTCTAGCATTTTTAATTAGCATTTAATCCAAATAAATCGGAAAAAGTTTAAAAATAATTTTTCATTTTCTTAGGTTAAGATAAATATAAAAGTCAAAAAATATTTTTCAGATTTTCATAGTTTAATTTGTATTTTTAAGCAATTTAATTAGTTTAAAATAGTTTTAATTCCTAGAAAATAGAAAATAATCGAAAAAATACAAAATTAGTTTTGAAAATTCTCTTTAGATATTTTAGATTTATCTAAGTCATCATTTCATTTTTCTAACTTTATTTCATATTTTCTTGTATTTTAGGTTATTATTAAATAGTTAAAAATAGTTTTTAATTAATAATAATTAAATAAATTGTCATAAAAATAATTTTATTTTTCCAATAATTTTCTTGCATCATTAGGATTATAAAAATATATTTTCCATATCCGTAGGTATTTTACTTCTTTATTTTCACGTTTTATTTTGTACGTTTACGTAATTTTATTTAAACGTACGTTTTAGGTTTTAAACGTTCATCGATTTTAAAAAATAGTGATAGCGTTTATTTAATATATTTTAACTTTTTAATTTTCTTTAATTTGCATTTAAGTCGCTGTAATTTATAAACTTTTTCTTTAGGTATAGTTATCCATCAAAATCCTTCTTGATCATTATCCTTGGTGATCATTCTATCGTCTGAAAGTTTTGGAACACCATTGAGTCTCCGTGGGACATAACGACCGGGAATCCACTATATTCTCCGGATCTTCATTGCATTGGTGTCTCGAACTGTTTTAAGTTTCTTCGGTTAGCCATTCATGTGGCTAGCTTGTGTGAGATAACAGACGGTTTGCACCGATCAAATTTTGCTTGTTGCCGGGAGGCTTTAGCGTGTTCTAAACCTTTTTCAGATCCGTACTTGCACATATACCACTTTTTGTAAACAGTTTTCTTTTGTAAAGTTATCAAAAATCCAAAAAGTTCATTAACACTTTTCCTAAAGTGTTAACTACACCAAAAATATTTTCATTCTTTGTTTTTATAGCATGTTTTTCAAAAATCCAAAAATATCCATCCTTTATCCTCTAATCTGTTTAATTCTCCATTCCTTATCCTCTATAACCGTTTAATTCTTCATCTCTTATCCCTCTTATCCGTTTAATTCTTTATGTCATGGTTTTCGACATGTTCGAGGTGTGGAGGTCCATTTAGCAGTGGAAATTGTCGTGATGTACCAATGTGAGTTTGGAGACAAGTTTGTCGGTAATCGATCCCATTTCAAATAATGAAACACCGATTTTCCTACCTACCACCACATTGTCTGAATCCTACTCATGCGAGTTTTGTGGAATGATTCTCATTACGGTTTTGATTGTCTACCACGAGTCCCGCTTGTCTATGAGCGAACCATGTTACAATCGAACTTTGGTGAAAGTTATTTTCCCAATTATCTCTGTTGTGATAATTGCGGGGTCCTCATGCGACTTTTGAATGTCAACCGATGAATCAAAATTTTCACAATTCCAATTCTCCGGTTTTGACAATTTCAACCCCACAAGATTCCATCATTCATCAATATCATCATGATAAAACTATTGGAGAATTACTAGGCAAGAACGAGCGGCTAATCCTAGTACTCGGACTTCGAGCCTTCACGACATTTCAATGATTACGAGGAGTGTAATCTTCCGAAAGTTACGAAGAAATACGCATTGAAAGCAACTACAAATGAAAAGAATGGTATGTAAGCTTCAGATGAATATAAGAATCCGATATGATGGCGATGATGATGAGGATACTATTCAAATGAGGAATATTATGATTATGACGAGGAGAGTGCTATTCAATTGAACGATATTATTTCTCAACTCCTCGGTCTATTGCTATCACACCTATCTTACCTATTATTGCTTCCAAAGACTCTCGTAAATGGGGGACGAGCCTCTTAGCACTATTCCAGAAATGGAATCGTCTAATGTTGAGAGCCTTGTCCCAATCCCAAGTGAGTCCGAGGTTATCTCCGGTAATATGTGTGATGAGCCTCTTGATGATGATTCTTACCCTCCTCTTGACATTCCAAATAATCATGTTGATATGTTCTCCGATTCTGACAACGATTGTACTTCGTTTGACGATTCTTTATCTTGTGGAGACATCGATTATGTCGAGAACTTACCTTCTAAGCTAGAGGAAGTGAGAGATTCTGATGATCTTGAAATTGAGGATAAGATACTTCGTGAAAAATTGTTCAATGTAAATCTCCTCATTTCTAAGATCAAATCATTTTGTGCTAAGCCGACTTGACTCCTATCCCGTAGAGGATAGTGACTCTACATTGGACAAGCCGAAACATCTCTTGAGCTTGAGGCTTTTCCAATGATTCTCTTCATGAAGAGTTCTCCGGTGAACTCTCTCATGACATATCTCCTCGAATATGATCATTTCTATTTTGATCTTGAGGATGATATTGGCTCGGAGGAAGGTGTACTCTATCATAAGAGTTTGCTTATTGATGATACTACCCTCACCCTTCCTCCCGATATGTCTACATTTGAGGATGAAGAATGGATCCTAATCGTTATAAACATCTTTCTTCCATTCCTCACATATGATGTGACTTCTCCCCTCCTTCATTCTTACGGAAGTGAGGACATCATCTTTGACCCCGGTATCACCATTTATAGTTGTACTATTTAGAACCGTGGGTATCTCATCGGTGTGGAACTTTCACGTGCTTCAAATGTTTGTCCAAACATCTTGAATGAAAGTCCGATGGAGATTGTTTCTTCCACTTTGCTTCCCCATGAACCAATGAATGCGGGGATCGAGTCAAGCTAGCGACTCGGGAATCAAAAACAGTAGCACACTATATGGGTTTTCACCCGTATTTCTGACTTCTTTCTATTTTCTACCACCCTTGTGTGGGGGAGTTGCCCCACGTTGTTGTATATAAAATCTTTTCTAAAAAAAAAAAAAAAAAAAAATCTTTCAAATAATGGCCGTAGTATTTCCCTTTTATATTCTATGTTTCGGCATAACCGCGGTACTTTGAATATTGAGGGCAATATTCATTTCTAAGTGTGGGGGAATTCTCACGAATTTTATCATGTAATTATACCACCCAATACCCCAATTTTGGCCAAAATTTTTTTTGGAGTAAGTGTTTTGCACTTACTCGACTTATGGTTATCGATCCGCCATGTCTAATAAACAAAAGGATTGGCTAATCCAGAGCAAACGGCTCTTGGTAAAGATATATCAAATCCGTTTATGGCTTGCAATTTGCCCAAAATTGTATGGTATTCAACTCACCATATCCTAAAAAGTGAAGAGTTGGCTAGCCCGCAAGTTTATGGCTTGTGGTAAAGGCGATGGAAAAACCATAATTGGTAATCAACTCACCAAAGATAATATTGATAATTTATCTAAGAGTTGGCTAGTCCAGAGCAAACGACTCGGTAAAGACAAATCAATTCCGTTGGAAGTCGGTGGTTTGCTCAAAATCACATGGTTATCGGTGTACCATAGTTCTTACTTGAACTGAAACATTTGGCAACTCGAGTAATGGCTTTTGGTAAAGAGATTCAAATCCATTAAGTTTTTCTCAAAAGATTGCTAGGGACTAGCAATAGTTTAGTGTGGGGATTGATGAGTGTGTAAATACTCATCATTTTTGTTAATCTGAGCGCAAAACGCTTAAAATGCTCGAATGCATCAAAATCTCGAAAATATCTCAAAATTGCATTTTATATGTTTCGGATGCAAAATGTTTAAAATCGATGAAAAATGAGCTAAGTTTGCATAATTGGCGCTTTCAGTCCCCAGTTTCAAAAGTTGTCGAAATAGTCCTGAGCACTTAATTTCAAAGAAAAATCACCAAAGGTCCTTTTAAAATCATAAGTTGTCAAAATTAGTCCTTTGGTGAAAAATATCAAAAGTTTTGAGAAATTACAAGTTTGGTCCTTCAAGTTTAAAAATTGGCAGAAATAGTCCTTGGAATTTTGAAAATATCTATTTTGGTCCTTGTACTATTGAAACTTGGCAAAAGTGACCCTTGAAACAACTTTGAGTTATTGGCAGAAATGGTCCCTCAAAATCCAAAAGTTACATGAATGGTCCTTGTGTTATTATCTCTACAACCAAACGGACCCTCGTTATTATATAGCCAAGCCCAATCCAATCCTAAGCCTACCCAAGCCCAAGTAAACCTTTAACCCGACCCAACCCGTCACCCACGGTTTAAAATAAAAAAACCGCCCACCCTTTTTCTTCCTTCTTCAACCACTGCCTGCAACTCTCACTGCCCCCCCCCCCCTCACCTCCAGCTCACTCTCACCTCTCCATGTCCCCTCCACCTCCACCAAACAACAAAATGCATTAAATGTTTCCTTTTGCACTCAAACCTTCCCCGGTTGCAATACCATTTTCCCTTAAAATCCATCAATGGCTAAAATGGCTCTAATGATCCAATGGCTTAAAAGAAAAGTGGAAATGATCCGAAGACACGTGGAAAGCTTTTCTTGAATAAATACAAGGATGAGAAGCGAGAGAAGAAGTACCAAGTAGTGTAATTTATTTTACTTATGTCGTTTAAGTTTTTAAGTTTTAAAGTGTATGTTTAAGCTTTCAAAGACCTGGGTAATTGTATTTGTGTTATAGAAACTTGTTTCAATTTTCAATTTCAGTTAAGGTTCAATTTAGTATATGCTATTTTATGTCCAAATTCTCATAATTTGCAAAACTTATTAATAGTTGTTGTTATTGTATCTTAAGCTCATATAAGCTTTTGACAAAGCTATTAAGCTCTTAGAATACTCAAGGAACCGTTTTACTCAACAATTCCAAAATTACCAAAAATTCCAAAAAAATAAGCTAAAAATAAAAATTCCATGGAGAAGATGCAGAAATGACAAAGGAGCTGAAGCATGGTGGTAACTTGGATTGCTTTTGGGTATAGAGCTTTGTGGAAAGCCATAGGATGTGTTATCAGTTATCAGTTATCACCCCTGTGCATGGACTCATTTTGTAAGAAATTTCTCAAAAATTGCATTTTAGTTAATGTGTTTTAAGCTTGTTAATTCTAGTTCAAATCATCTTAATATAGTTAATGTAAGTTAATTAGTAGCTTGCTTGGTTTAAAAACTTGTTTAAGTGTTTAAAGATTCAAAACTTCCTTCATTAAGGGTGTTTGGATTTGGTGTTAAAATTGTGCTAGAGACCAATTGTGTTGATATTTATTGTTGTTATAAGTCACAATATGATATACTAGTTCAGTCAAGTCATAAAAATTAGTCATCATTAGTTAAAAAGTCAAAATCACCTAAATTCTGTCTTAAACTAATAAGTGTTAGGATTTTAAATTGTATAATCATGCATTCTAGTGTATAAGTTGTTTATCTAGCCTAATTCAGTCTTATAGTAGCTTAATACACTCAATTAGATCATCTAGGATCATTAGAAGTTCATAAAAGTCAACATAGTTCATTTTATAAAAGTCAAAATTTCTAGAAGCGGTTTTGAATAAACTTTACAATTTCACCGTGATCTTATCATTAGGATTTAGGACTTAAGCCTTTGGGATATTAAATTTTAACCGCTTAACTAAATTAGAAAATACTAGTTCAATCTTAATCGACTTATTAAGTGCTTTTACTTAGCTTCTTTTGACCTCTTTTACGAAAACGCCTGTGCAATGATTAAGACTTATGCTTATTTTGGCTTATTTAGTGCCTATTTCTAAGTCATTGAGCTTGTTCAGTTGTCATTTTAGCATATTATAGCTTCTTCTTTCAGTTGGGTCTCATTTCTAGCTTATAGCTTATGACAAGTCTTATTCATAAGCACTTTTCACTTTGTAACTTCATAATCCTTCACATAAGCCCATGTTTTTATATTTTCATAGATTTAGAATATTATTTTAGACTTATCTGGAAGTTTTCATATTTTCACTGTTCATTTGCTATTTTTCGCATTTTATGTCATTTTCTAGCATTTTTAATTAGCATTTAATCCAAATAAATCGTAAAAAGTTTAAAAAATAATTTTCATTTTGTTAGGTTAAGATAAATATAAAAGTCAAAAAATATTTTCCAGATTTTCATAGTTTAATTTGTATTTTTAAGCAATTTAATTAGTTTAAAATAGTTTTAATTCCTAGAAAATAGAAAATAATCGAAAAATACAAAATTAGTTTTGAAAATTCTCTTTAGATATTTTAGATTTATCTAAGTCATAATTTCATTTTTCTAACTTTATTTCATATTTTCTTGTATTTTAGGTTATTATTAAATAGTTAAAATAGTTTTTAATTAATAATAATTAAATAAATAGTCATAAAAATAATTTTATTTTCCAATAATTTTCTTGCATCATTAGGATTATAAAATATATTTTCCATATCGTAGGTATTTTACTTCTTTATTTTCACGTTTTATTTTGTACGTTTACGTAATTTTATTTAAACGTACGTTTTAGGTTTTAAACGTTCATCGATTTTAAAAAATAGTGATAGCGTTTATTTAATATATTTTAACTTTTTAATTTTCTTTAATTTGCATTTAAGTCGCTGTAATTTATAAACTTTTTCTTTAGGTATAGTTATCCATCAAAATCCTTACTGATCATTATCCTTAGTGATCATTCTATCGTCTGAAAGTTTTGGAACACCATTGAGTCTCCGTGGGACATAACGACCCGGGAATCCACTATATTCTCCAGATCTTCATTGCATTGGTGTCTGAACTGTTTTAAGTTTCTTACGGTTAGCCATTCACAAGTGGCTAGCTTTTGTGAGATAACTTGACGGTTTGGCACCGATCATCTATACTTTCTATCCATCCATACGATTTCACATAACATTGAATCTAAAGTTTTTGAAACTAAGTTAAAAATCGGCAAAACTATTCAACCCCCCTTCTAGTTTTCCTCAATTGGCATCAAGATCTAAGTTTACAAAAGTTTTAAAGTAAATAGTATTTTAAAAACTTTTCGATCACTATGGGTTCTGGAAATTATAAAGAAGGGAAATCTATGCAACGACCTCCACTACTTGAAACTAATGGTTTTATTTATTGGAAAAATAGATTTGAAACGTATGTGAAGTCAAAAGATATTGATCTTTGGTACATCATTGTTGAAGGCGATTTTGAAGCCACTACAAAAGATGAAACCCGAAATTTAGTAAACACACCTCATGATCAACTCACCGATGATCATAAGAAAAGCTTTCAAAAATAGTGAAGTGAATTCGAAAGAATTTCTATGCTTAAAACCTCTAAATAAATTTGGAATTCTTTAGTTGTAACTCATCAAGGAAATCAACAAGTTAAAAACAATAAAATAGATTTGTTTGTTCAACAATATGAACAATTTTCAATATCGGATGAGGATACTATAGATAATTCTTTTGCTAACTTTAATACTATAATTACATCATTACAAGCACTTGATGAGTCTTTCTCTAGTCGTAATCATGTTAGGAGATATCTAAGGGCACTTCCATCCAAGTGGAGATCTAAGGTGACGGCCATTGAAGAATCAAAAGACTTATCAATCGTCACCCTCGATGAACTCATAATCAATCTAAAGGTCTATGAGCTTGTCCTCACTAAAGATTCCAAAGCCTCAAAACAGAAGAAAGAGAAGCACAAATCTCTTGCCTTAAAAGCCAAGAAGGTTTCAAGCGATGAAGAAAACTCTTCTTCGGATAGCGATGACGAAGAATATGCTATGGCGGTAAGGGATTTCAAGAAGTTTTTTAGGTGGAAAGGGAAGGTATGTCAAACAACCATATGACGATAAGAAGGGGTTTCGGAAAGGCAAAGACGACAAGAAAGCAAGGGATGAACGCGCATGTTTTAAATGTGGGGACCCTAATCATTTCATTAGTGAGTGTCCCAAACGTGACGAACAAAAAGCGTTCGTGAGTGGTTCGTAGCGAATAAGCGAGGAGGAGGACAAAGAAATTTGTCTCATGGCAAATGACTCAAACGAGGTATGTCCCGAATCTCTCTATTATATTATTTCATCATTAGATGATGATTCATTGCATCGTGAATATGATAAACTTTGCAAAATTAGTCTAAAAGTAATTAACAAAAACAAGATTTTGAAAAACCAAAATGAACGTTTAGAAAAGGAAGTCATTGAATTAAAAAGCAAATTAAAACGTTTAGAAAAAAGGAAGATAGCAAGTGGGGAATGTGAGCTTTGTGTTCAACTTCAAACACTAGTTGATAATCTTGATTCCAAAATTGCTAGAATGAGTACTAATACTCTTGATATGATATTAGATAGTGTTAAAACAGGAAACAACCAAAAAGGTTTAGGTACTCAGCAACTTGATGCATCAACTAGCGAAAATAAAGAAACACAATTCGTCAAAGCAATAGAAAAACAAGTCACCGTAGTCACGGATCCCACAAAAGGGGAACCGGCTAGTGTAAAACCAGGGATCTGTGGGTCTGCTGATGTAAACAGTAGAAATAGTTTAGCTACTTTATTTAGAACCGATTTTGTTATCGTAAATAAGAAGAAACCAACGCACGTTACTATTAGACAACCACCACCAGTAAAACAAAATCAAAGTTGTATGAGAAACAAAGGTCCATCGTTTTCAAAACCTAACACATTTATAAGGAGACCTAATAATGTTTATCCGAAAAGTAACCACCATCAAATGGGATGGAATCCTAATGTACAAAACGGTTTTTCATTTCAAAACTTTGCACCATGGAATGGATACTCACTTTTTCCATATATGCCTAATAAGAATGAAATGTATAACACGAACAAATGGGGACCAAACGTTTGAGTTAATTTTCTTCTTAGGTGTGCTTAAAGGTCGACCTAGATCCGGATGAATTGATCAAGGATAGCGGGTGCACGAGGCACATGACCGGTAATAAAGACTTATTTTCCACATACAAATCCTTCAATGGAGGAAATGCGGTATTTGTTAATAGCAAGAGCAAAATCATCGGTAAAGGTACAATTTCTCATAAATCTTTAACCATTAACGACATGTGTCACGTAGAAAACCTAAACTTTAACCTTCTAAGTATAGGACAAATATGTGATAAAAAGTGTAACGTACTTTTTCAATGAAACCGGTAGTAAAATATTGAAAAAACGGAATTACTATAGGAAAAGGCATTGGAAAACATGGAGTCTATGTCATTAAAATCGTTAATGAACCTAAAGACAAACTTTGTCTTACTTCTATGGATGATACTTCGACCTTATGGCATCGAAGATTGGGTCACGCCAATATGCGACTCTTCAATCGCTATCCTCTTAAGAACTAGTAAGAGATCTACCAAAATTAAAATACAAACATCATTTTTGTGATGCTTATAACGTAGAAAAACAAGTCCATGCTAGTCATAAAGCTAACAATATGGTCTCTACTACTAAGTGTCTAGAACTACTTCACATGGATTTATTTGGTCCATCCGCTGTTTAAAGTTATGGATGTAACTACTATACTTTGGTCATAGTGGATGATTACTCTAGGTACAAAAGGACTAAATTTTTAAAGAATAAAACTGAAACGTTTGATTACTTTGAAATATTTAGTAAGAAAATCCAAAGACAATTAGGAAGTCCTATAGTGTCTATTAGAACGGATCATGGTAGGGAATTCGATAATGAAGTGCAATTTGGAATTTTTTGTGACGCTAATGGTATTACTCACAATTTCTCGGCTCCTCGCACTCCACAATCGAATGGGGTAGTTGGAAGGAAAAATAGAACGCTACAAGAAATGAGTCGCACTAAGTTAAATGAGCAATCTATTCCTCAAATTTTTTTGTGCAATGCCGTTGATACATCAACGTAAATACATAACCGAGTCATAATTAGACCATTTTTAGGTAAAACTCCATACGAGTTACCTCGAGGCAAAAAGCCTACGTTAGAACATTTTAGAGTCTTTGGTAGCAAACTTTTTCTATTTAACACTAAAGATTACCTAACTAAATTTGATACTAAATCAATCGAAGGTATCTTTTTAGGTTACTCTCCTAATAGCAAAGCTTGTGTCATATTAAATGAAGAAACAAGAAACAGTGAAGGTCGAAGAGTCAATAAACGTAAAAGTTGATGAGAGTCCACCTAAACCTACCCTACCTCTTGTCGATGACGAGATAATCGAAATTGAAGCCATAGAAATAAAGACAATTACAAACAAAGAAGATGAACCATTAAACAATGAAATCATCAATATTAAAGAGTCTAAAGATCACCCCGTAGATAAGGTCATAGGAAAGTTAAATGAAAGAACTTTAAGGTCTCAAGTCCAAAACCAAAGTAGTTTATTTTGTTTTGTCTCAACCATAGAACCTAAGAATACACAAGAAGCCATAAAAGATGAAAGTTGGGTAATGGCTATGCAAGAAGAGTTAAATCAATTTGTTTCTAACGATGTTTGGACACTTGTCCCTCCACCTAGTAACCAAACCATTATAGGAACTAAATGGGTATATAAAAACAAGTTAGATGCAAATGGTGTAGTGTCTAGAAACAAAGCTAGACTCGTTGCCCAAGGGTATAATCAACAAGAAGGCATAGAATTTGATGAGACCTATGCCCCCGTGGCTAGATTAGAGTCTATAAGAATACTTGCTTATGCTTGTGCTAATGATCTCAAGCTTCCTCAAATGGATGTTAAAAGTGCTTTTCTAAATGGTTTTATTAACGAAGAAGTTTATGTAGCTCAACCTCCGGGCTTTATCGATTTCGAAAAACCTAAACATGTGTATAAATTAAAGAAAGCTCTTTACGGTCTTAAACAAGCCCCAAAATCTTGGTATGATAGACTCAAGTCATTTTTAATCAAAAACAACTACATCATGGGGTTAGTTGATAATACACTTTTCACTAAGAAAAAGGAATCACATATAATTATTGTTCAAATATACATGGATGATATTATATTCGGATCTACTTGTCAATAAATGTGTGATGATTTCTCTAAAATCATGCATGACGAGTTTGAAATGAGTATGATGGGAGAACTAAGTTTCTTTCTTGATCTACAAATCAAACAAGTAGAATATGGTATCTTCTTTATTCAATCTAAACACATTAAAGAGATGTTAAATAAATTTGGTTTAGAAGAGTCAAAACCCATAAGAACACCAATGTCATCCGACACTAAACTTACAAAAGATGAAGACGGTGTATCCGTTGATAACACAAAATATTGTGACATGATTGGTAGTCTTCTCTATCTTACGGCTAGTCGGCCGGATATCATGTTTAGTGTTTGTCTATGTACTAGGTTTCAAGAAGACCCTAAAACATCACATCTAGAAGTGGTCAAAAGAATATTTAGATACAATAAGGGTACGACTTAATTAGGATTATGGTATCCTAAGGGTACGGGGGTAGAAACTATTATGTATGCAGATTCTGAGCATGCATGTGATTATGTTGATCGAAAGAGTACAAGTGGTGTATGTACTTTTATGGGATGTTGTTTAACATCTTGGTTCTCGAAGAAGCAAATCGCATTGTCCATATCAACAATCAAAGCCGAATATGTCTCCGCCGGAAAAGCATGCCAACAAGCACTATGGATGAAACAAGCATTAGCTGACTACGACATCCATCTAAGTGACATAGCCATTCTATGTGACAACAATGGTGCCATTGACTTAAGCAAGAATCCGATGTTGCACTCTCGCACCAAGCATATAGAAATCTGTCATCACTTCTTAAGAGACAATGTTCAAAAGGGGAACATTTCTATTGAGAAGGTAGCATCTGAAGACAACATAGCCGATGTAGGATCGTGAATATTATGTTGTTTGATGATTCGGGTGGTCTAGGACAATGATTAAACAAGAAAGCCATTTTAGATAGATGAAGAGAGTTGAGAGGGAATTCTAGAAAGAGAGTTGCTTATCAAAAAGTGAAAGATTAGATTAGAACTTCCAACCCTCTACCTTGCAAGGTAGAGGGTATTTATAGGTTACAAACTAAAAGACCTCCTATCGGCCTGTGGATCAGGTATACAGTGGGTAAAGACCCGTCCTTCCTCCACGGTGTTACACTAGACTAAGCTACGCTACAAATTAACTAGTAAGCTACTAAATAACGTAACTAATGATTTGTCTACGAGCTAACTTACGCTAGATAACATTTGGGGTGACCGACACTTCACTATGGAATTTTCTAATTCCTAACAATCTCCCCCTAAGGGAGGTCACCCCATGTTTTACATTTCGAGTCCTAGCATTCTATTCTTGACTTTGTTCTTGAGCTCGTAGACTTCAATTCTTCAATTCTGCAATCTTTGTGCTTAAGCAGAGATTCTTTAAAGTCCGCATAGTTTGTACTTTAAGTGGAGGCCTTTAATCGATCCACATCTTTGATGATCTTTGAGCTTTCATTGAGATCATCGACCACGAGAAATCTCTCCGGATCATCCATAGTGTGTTGCCTTCACGTGATGTTGTGACTTTTGGACCGACATGCTCACACTTTTGGATCATGACATCTTTCATCGAGTAGCGGAAGCTTTCATCGGTTCAAGATATTTGCGGAACAGCGAAGCATAGTATAAAAATATTTGAGCGAGTTCGTAGATATGCACCACCATGATTTCTTCAATTAAGTGTGGATGCCGTGAGCATGCGGCCGTGAATTGACTCTCAATTCGATCACCGCAACCATCCGGATGTACCGCAAACAACGCTTAGCAATAAAACACACGAAAGTGTCTTTGAACACTTTCGTTGAATTGAGGTACACGCCCACGGTTCCCGTTGATCATTACAAATCTTGCCGGTGATCGGTCGGATTCCTAAGAATATCCTTGACAGGTTTCGCATTTGCTCTAGCCGTTCTCAAACCGGAACGCCTCAAAGAAGACAACACAGAGTGAGTGAACCGGTAATTGAGATTCACCGATTGATGAAAATGATTTGAAAACAATCGCGTATTGCTTGAAGAAAGAGTTTTGCAATACAACGAAGGTTTTATGAGAAAGATCAATTTTCAATCAAAAACACTTTTGTATTTGAACAGTACACATTCGACGTGCTAGTGAAAAGAAGAGATTCGACATCGAACGGTTTTTCTAAAAGTATTTTTCAATCGAGATACTTTTGAATTTGAAATGAAAACACATTCGACGTGCTAGAGAAAAGAAGGTTTGCACATCGAACGGTTTTTCCAAAAGTATTCGTCAATTTCATTCTCGGACCAAGGTTGATTCAAGAATGAATCTCCCATCATTTCTATCCGCTTGTCACAAGCTTGATCTTTTGCAAGATTTCACATGTCACCCACCAAGAGCTTGTTTGATGTTGGCTCTGAAGGATTTCCATCTTCATTGTGAATATTTTTACATATCACTCGGATATTACGGCAATACCACAAGGATAAAGCGTAGGACTCTTAATATATACTTACTTTCCACATTGTGTGAAACAAGCAAGTCTTCATGAATTTAGTGTCCTAACGAGATATTGTGGATGATCTCTTGGCTCTAGACTCAATTGTGCATATTTGGTTCTGTGTCGGAGACTGGGAGAGGGTCTCCTCTTCAATATCAACAATCTCTAAGAGAAAGTCGATAGATTATGTCGGTTCCCGTGAGAATGAAACAAGCCCTTTTAAGAGGAACTTGAGTAGTTTGGGAAGTTTAGTGCGGTCGTCCACCGGGTCCATGACGCCTTGTCTTCAATACCGTGTTACCTTAGTAACAACCAAAGAGTATATGTATTGAACCCGGTTTACGCCTAAGGTTGAATTGATGGAGGGCTATTTCTTTTCACCCTTTCTCATTCATTTATTTTCATTCTTCAACCCTTCAAGCTTACCGAGACTTCATTACTAGAACCTTGTTGGGTTTATTCCAAGACTAGCTCATCTCATCCGCACTCTTCCCATTTCTCATTTTCTCCTTTTTCAATATACCTAAGGACTCTACACTATCTAGTGGATTGTCCTCGGTAGATCCCTCCGGTTTTGGCGGATCGTGGGAACTAATACCTAACCTCACCATCCTTATAACTCCATACATAAAGTAAAATGTTCGGTCTTTTGGTACAGTTCATTCTTCCTTAAAACCAATTGAAAAATCATTTGGAAAAACAATCAAGGTACTTGTGATACGAGATCAAAGCATTTTGTACCTTAATAGTTTTGATCATTTAGAAAACCTCCCCCTCAACATGTGCGTATGATTTAGAAATTGTTTAGCACAAGGAAGCAAGAGGACTTTGAATTATTTTTTGATCACAATTTTCATACGAAAAAGCCATTTGATTTTCTTGGTAAAATTCTCCCCCTCAATATGTGCATAGGATATTTGAAATCATTTTTATCACATAGAGGCAAGAGTTCTTTTGAAGCACATCCACGATCACAAAAGCCATTTAAGAAACCACTTTGAAAACTCAATCAAGGTACTTTATAAATCACTTTAAAAAGCTTTCGTACCTCGATAGTTTATTTGCTCCCCCTCAATATGTGCTTTAATATTCGAAGCGTTTAGCACATATGAGAGAGCAACAGGCACAATTAAATCAAAACGATCACCTTATATCAAATTTCATTATTAAATCAAAATTCTCCCCGATCAAAATATCAAACCCTTTGAGATTTTGGATCCCAAGTGATTTAATTAGGTTTAGAAAACATGGGAGAAAATGTGGCCTTGTTTAAATACTCATCGGTTTTGGATAAATCCTCCTCCTCAACATGTGCATTGTGTATTTGAAATCGTTTGGCACATGGAGGCAGGAGTGCCTTTAAAGGACTAAAACCAATTCCATTTAAAAGCAGATTTGAGATTTAAATCGCGATCTCTACCCGATCATAAATATCAAACCATTTGAGATTTGTGATCCCAATCGATTAAATCATTTAGAAAATTTGGGGAAAGACGTGGCAAGATTCAATTTTGAAAGATGACGAGATAAGGACCATTTTAAGACATTAAAGATTGTTAGTGTCGTATGATAGTTTTAAGAGATCTTTAAGTAAAACAAAACAATTTCACAATCAAACAAGAACAGAAAAAATTTCATTTTGAAAGACCTTGATTCTAAAGAAAAAATCATACCATGACATAACATTAAATCTTTAGATCACAACTTATTTTGTACAAACCGGAACTTTTGTGAAGAAACATCGTTTGAAAATATTTTATTTTAAATCACTCTCCCCCTCAATCCATGACAGAAGTCAATAATTGAGTGACTTAGGTTTTGATAACATGAAGTCCGGTGATTTTCAAAAATTAGTCCAATTAATTTTCAAAACAATGTTTTCCATTTTCAAAACAATTTAATCAAATTATTCAAAATTGTTTAAAAATGGTATCCTTCACAAAGATACGTTAGGTGGTTGAGAAGCTTCCGTTGTTCTTTGTGGGGCTTGAAGAAAACCGTCTGCAGATGCAGGTGAGACTTCTTCTTACGTTGCATTTTGAATGCCAACCGAGGCCAAATTAAGCTCCGTTTCTTCAATCACTTAGAAGAAAACCATCTGCGATGCGGTGAGACCTCTTCGTTATGATATGCCAACTCTCCATAGAAGTCCAATTAAGCTCCGCTTCTTCATTTGTCAACCCAAGAAATAGTTACCCTTTCCTTTCGGCATCCAATCATCTTCAATTGTGGGATCCGGATCGGGAACATTCTTTTATACCAATATGTAAGCTCCCGGAAAATTTCAATGTACTTAACATTTTAATCAAGAATTAAACACGATCTATTTCGCCATGAAATTTTCTTAACATCACCTTTGCATATCATTTGGCATATGCATGATCAACGCAGCTTGAGCGTTCATAAATATACCGTTGTGATCTAAATAAATTTCCCCAAGATCTTGATAACTTTAAAATACGTAATGAATACGTAAAAATTTGTAAAAATTACGAATTAAATTATAATAAAAATATATAAAATTCGTATTGGGCCTCGGAATTCATTGGACTTTATTCCGCCTCATGACTCAACCCGACACGAAATGGGCCTTGTAACCGGGCCAAGCCCACGCCATATTTATTTTTTTTGGGCCACGTTAATCACCCTAGCCCAACACCATATCCATTTCTTTTTTTTTTTTTTGGCCCTTGCCGGTTGTATCCTTAGCCCAACACACTCATTTTCTTTGTGTTTCAAATGAGTAGCAAGTGTAGACAAATGAATATTTCTTGTTTCCCTTTTCTGTGAAATCCCAACGTGACCAATATATAAGAAACATTCAACACAAAACCATGCTAGTAATATTATAATGCCATTCTCTTGGGCTATGATTTCATCAAGATGTGTACAAGTATCCTTCCCTTTTCCTCTTCCTTGGTACGTGAACGAGACAACAAGAAACCAAACTAGAAACAAGACCAAGTAACCATTTGGTCTTTAACCTCATGTGTAGACATGAACAAAAGAGACAAACCCATACACTTAGCCACCCTAAACTAATATAATACTACCATAATCCATTTGACCAAGCTTGACTTTAAAAACCATTGAAAACTATGTTTCAAATGATGTGACAAAACCTTGAACATGCCACCATCTTGGCTGTCACAATCCCACGCCAAGAAACACAACCCAAACATGGCCAAATTTAAAGAAACACATGTCTAATACAACCTTTGACCTAGATAATCTAAGGATAAACAATGATAAAAGCCATGCTTGTTCTTGGCTATATAAGCCACCACCCTTAAGCACTTTCATCACACCTCAAACAAAAACACTTCACTTCATTTTATCTCTTTGGTTTCTGTCGAACAAGAAGGAAAGGAGGAGCACTTGGGTTACTAGCAAACTAGGAATATTGGCTTGGGTTATTTAAGGCGAAAACTTGGGTAAAGTTCGGTTGATATTTCCTCGGCATCTCACTTCTAGTTCGAGTACTCACACCCTTCTCATCCTAGTAAGTACTTCAACCCATTTCGACTCGTAATGTTAGTTGTAGAACATAAACAATGCTTAACTCATTTCGTTTAGTGTCTCGTTAAAATGAAATATATATCGAAACTTTGTATGTTCATTGATTATGAGTCAAGTTTGTCTAAGTTAAACTTGTTGTAGTTCACTTGGAAGCCATGGCACATTAGAACTAAATGCTTAACTAAGTAGAGAAGAAGAAGTAGAAATGGAAACAACTAAAAGAAACCATGCAAGCCACGATCAGTAGCATGCATACTAGAATTTGTAAAACAGACGCTTTATGATATATATATAACATGCAACGTGAGATTAAAACACAAATAGAGCCTAGCTCTGTGGGTTAGGAGCGTTGGGTGTTAAACGGGAGATCCCTAGTTCGAATCCCACTTGTGACATTTTTATTTCCTTTTGTTTTTATAACTTTCACAACATGGCACAATACACCCCTCAACTATAATCAAGAACTAATATGAAGCCTAGTGCTAAAAATGTAAAAATCCGAATTTTGAGAATAGTTTTGCAAAAACAGTTTTTACCGAGGGACTAAATGTGTCAAAACTGAAAACTTTAAGCCTATAACATTTTGGGTACAAAGTGTCATTTTCTAAAAGTATAGGGACTAAACTTGTATTTTTGTAACTCGAGGGTAAAAAGTGTAAATTTGAGAAAAGTTTAGCAAAACTTACGATTTCATTATAGCCTCGTAAAAATAAATATTTTGACCACATGAGCGTAATATTTTCAATAACGATGAATTTAATTTATAAATGTAAATATATATATATATATATATTTTTAGAAAATAATTAAGTATACGTAAAAAGGTACATATTTCGATAAAATACTCGGGGAATCTAAATACGTTAAAATGCGCAACAAATTTATTACGATCACAACGGGGAAAAACATTTCACTTATGCGTAAGTGACGATCATTAATTAAGGCAATGTAGCATGAAAAATTAACTTAAAACGTTAATCACGATCGCACACTATTGGATTGGACAATCCAATGATCTATTGAATAAGAATATTCAATGCTCTATTATTTTGGTCATGAACCAAAATGCTCATTCTCGAGACTCGCCATCTCATCATTTTAGGTTTCGAGTTGGAACCTCCGCTACATTGTGCTTGATCTATTTTTGTGCGTGTGCATTATCATCAAGGTGAGTTCATAGCCTCGCTTTTACTTATTTTTATAAACCTCGCGAGGAGATACATGCTCTAAACTAGAACACAAGGGTTTTTCATAAATGCTTGATCTTCTTGATTATTGGTATTGCCTAAGTTGTTAGCCACAAGTCCCCGATCATGAACCATTAGTCACCATGCGAGTGAACGTAGATATCGTGAATAGTACTATGGGGAATAACGAACCCGCTTCGGTTATAGAGAAATAACCGGGCGCACCATATCGAATATCTTTAGGTAATTGGCTATTACCTCCTTTGGGGCATATTTACGCACACCGGTAATTCGTGTATGCAATTGAGTTTTGGTTTCATGAGCTTAGCGCATAATAATCTGTGATATTTTTCTTATGATATTGTTAGTTTACAATGATCATGATCTTATACTTGTGTTCAAACTTATTTTAAACCTATGGACTTCACTCAACATTTTTGTTGACCTTTTAAGCATGTTATCTCGTGTAATCGGTGAAGATTATGACCAAGGTGCGGAACGGGCATGGCAAGGCTTATCCGGTGGTGTAAAACATAAAAGTTATCATTTCTTTCAAACTCATGATCTTTCTTTTGGGAAAACACTTGATCTATTTACAATATTTTGTAACAAACTATGAGTTTTCGATGAATGATAGCTATTTTAATAAAACGTCTCTTTTGAGTCGTTTTCTATAATTATTGACTATGATCTCCATTCAAGTAACACCGAATTAGTCTTCCATTGTCATTAAGATTTTCGGGGTGTTACAGATTAACATCGAGCCAAGGTTATAGAGAACCAAAGAGTTTTTCAAAATCATTTGGACTATAACCGCACTTTTAAAACGGGACTATTTTACACCACCGCTTTACGCCTTCCGTGACCGCTCTATGTATCGTGATTGATGCATCACTAGATCATAAGTAAATGGCATTCATTTTAAGTTAGGCATGGAGATTTGCTTAGCTAATCGAAATAATTATATTATTTGGCATTTACTTACATTAATTTATGGGTTGTTACAGACCATGTCTCGCATCCCACCCGCTTGTTCTATCCTCGACACCGAGATGGATGACACCATGTCCTCTACGATCGTCACTATGCCACTCATCCCATCCTGTCATACCACCGCTGCTTTGACGAAATCGAACCTTTGAGGAAGGTGAAGTTGCCAACTCCTCTCGCTCCAAATATGACCGCCATCCTCAAGAGTACAATGCTTTTGCTTCCATGACCCTAGATCGGTATTATGAGTCGCAAAGAATGGCTACCGCTTCAGATGTTCTTTGTGGATGATGAATCATCCAAATCATCGAAAGCACCGACTCGCTTCATCGATTCTTCCGGATCATCTCGCTCTGCTATCCGTCGTCGCCGACGTAGGATTCGTGTTCTTAAGCCTAATGAACCCGAGCCGCTTGAGTACCGTATAGACGCATCCTAATGGTAAGACCTTCAAACGCACCGCTAGGAAGCGTGTGCAACCCATCACCATGACTCATGTGATGCCACCACCACCATCACCACCACCACCACCACCGCCACCATCACCGGTTTCATCTCATTGCTCCACCCATCGCTACTTCACCACCACCGCCACTTCATCGTGTTCTACCATCGACTACTACTGCTTCTGTTTCATCACCACCTCAAAGATCACCTCCTTTGGACACTTTTAGTGAGCCAATTTTACCGCTCTGCATCAAGTGCTATCCACCATCACTATCTGATCCTGAAAAGCCTACTCAAGTGGACAACGAGGCCGGGCCAAGGAAGAAATCCGGTGCTAGGAGATGGTCATTCTTGATACCTTTACTCAGACGTTGGAGAGAAGACGAGGGAGCACCTAGTTCCTTTGAGCTTGGAGAAAGCTCGACTACTGCACCAGCTCCAGTCATACCTGTTACCGGTGAACCAGTACACCACACTATTCCTCTGTTGGCTACAAGACTTATCAGGCACGAAGATCAGCTGAATGAGCTCATGGCACATTATGATGAGATTCCACTAGTGAGGATAGAGAGCTTGGAGGAAGAAGTCGAGAACCTCGTGGTAGGTCGCTACTCCATCGAGATCGTGTTTGATATGATGAGTACGCAGATTGTGGAGGCAAGAGAGGCCGTTAATCAATTGACTCGGAGATTGGAGACTACTATTCGTGATGCTAGCACTTTGAGAGAGACTGCTTTGGGTCGAGAAAGAGTCCTACATCACGAGCTTGCATCTGCTCATGCTCACACTGCTATTCTGGAGGAGAGGATTGATAACCTCGAGGCGAGAGACCGAGCCCGTGAGCAGCAGATTCGAGACCTGACAGCTATGGTCGAGGAGATTCGTCGTCGGGATGGCGATCGGGAGATGCGAGATCCTAGTCATCTTTATCTTAGTATGTATCATAAAGCCGCCATATGAGGCATTAAGGCTTGTATCATTTTGGTTTGTAACCTTGGAACAAGTATTATGATGATGTAACTTATGGTTGTGAACAAACTATGTAACGATGTATTCCATGGTTGTATTTCTATTATTCTAATGTTATGTTCTTATTCCTCGATGATGTACGCCGAACCAATCCTTATGTCTTTATATATATATTATGATTTGTTGAGAAAAATCATATTCATATCATATCATTAATTTAAAGTGGTAATCTGGACTATTATGAAATGTATGATATGAAATCAATTTTATCATCGATCGATAATTTCTTAATCTTGGTATTTATTCTTGAAAATTTTAGAAAATGGTCAAGAAGAAAGCTACCTCATCCACCATCACTCCCGCATGACTATTCGTAAAATGGTCATTGAAAGTGTTAGCGCACTATAGCTCAACATGTCACCGACATCGCTAAAGCCGGTCGAACGCATTGAAGTGAACGACTTGCCCAAGAGGCGCGTGAAGTCGAAATTGCAAGAGAAGTGAAATTGCAAGAGAAGCCGAGAATGCCCGAATTGCTCGAGAGGTCAAGTCGAGCGTGTCGCTCAGCGAAGACGCGAGGTCAAGTCGCCGCATTGTCAAGAGAATCGTGTCGCAGGTCGCACGCCTTCTTGAAATGGCAAACTCAAATGCAACTAACACTTCAAATCAAAGTGAGTCCACTTTAACTCGCAAGTGTAATTACAAAGAATTCATGAACCGCAGTTTACATTCTTCAAGGGCACCAAGGTGCTATTGGTCTACTTCATTGGTTTGAGAGAACCGAGACCGTATTTCGCTAAGTGATCAGACAAATGATTGCAAAGTCAAGTTTGCAATCGGAACTTTGTTAGAAGATGCGTTATCTTGGTGGAAAGGCCATGCTCAACCAATTGGAATGGAAGAAGCTTGTAAGATTTCATGGTCGATCTGAAACAACTGCTAATGAAACAAGATGTGCGAGGACCGAGATCAAGAAACTCAAGATGAGTATTACCACTTGGTCGCTAAAGGTAATGATCTCAAGACATATTTCAAGAGATTCCACGAGCTAAGAGCTTTATGTCCTCATCTGCTTTCCCACCAATGAAAAACTTTTGGAAGCTATGATCGGAGGTTTACCTCAAGCATCGAAGGAGATGTCATCGCTCAAGCCAAAACTGCTGAAGAAGTTGTCATCGTATCCCACCGCCTTATGGAACCAATACTAAAGCTTGCAAATGCACAAGGCTCAAGTGACAACAAAAGAAAGTTTGATGATCGGAAAACCTCAAATTCCAACCACTATCGATCCAACAACAACAATCGAACAACAACAATCAATATCACCACAACAAATCAACACCACAATCGGCAAAACCGAAGGCAAGAAGCCGCAAGGGCTTATGCTTGCACCCACCTGGAAAAGGGTACGTAGGACCACATCCCAGTGTAACCGATGTTTGATGCACCATTCGGACCTTGTACCGTGAAGTGCGATAAGTGCAACAAGGTAGGTCATCAAGGTAAACATTGTAGAAACCACGGAAGAGGCAACACCGTGACAAACATGAATCTGCTATGGATGTGGAGAACTCGGTCATTTCAAAAGTCAATGCCCAAAGTTAAATGTCGTTCAAACAAACAATGCTCGTGCAAGAGTGTACATGCTAGGAGATGGAGATACACCGTTGAACCCTGACATTGTGACGGGTACGTATTCTCTTAACAATCATTCTGCAAAAATCTTGTTTGATTCTGGAGCCGATAAGAGTTTTGTATCTACTACTTTTGCACCATTACTAGAAATATCCCCAATCGCCTTAGATACGACTTATGAGATAGAACTTGCCGACGGGAAAATAATAGGAACCAACACCATAATCCGTAATTGTCCTATTCTATTACAAGATCATTCGTTCCTCATAGATCTTTTGCCAATCAAACTTGGAAGTTTCGATGTCGTAATTGGCATGGATTGGTTGTCCAAACACCGTGCTAGGATTGTTTGTGACGAGAAAACCGTTCATATCCCGATCAACGGTGAAACATTAGTCATCCAAGGAGATCAAAGTAGAAAGTACTTAAGTATCATATCCTGTGCAAAGTCGATAAAGTACATGGAAAAAGGATGTTATGCCTTCTTAGCTCAAGTAACGGAAAAGAAGTCGGAAGAGAAACGACTAGAAGATGTACCGTAATCAAGGAATTTTCCGAGGTATTTCTAGAAGATTTACTTGGACTTCCACCGCCGACAAGTCGAATTTCAAATCGATCTTATTCCCGGAGCTACTCCTCGTAGCACGAGCACCGCACCGCTTAGCGCCTCGAAAATGCAAGAGTTATCCAAACAACTAGAAGAGCTATCCGAGAAAGGATTCATTAGACCAAGTTCCTCACCCGGGAGCACCGGTATTATTCGTTAAGAAGAAAGATGGATCATTCCGGATGTGTATCGATTATAGAGAATTGAACAAGCTCACAATCAAAACCGCTATCCCTTACCAAGAATCGATGATCTGTTTGATCAATTACAAGGCTCGAGTGTATACTCAAGATTGATTTAAGATCCGGATATCATCGCCACGGTAAGAGAAGAAGATATACCCAAGACCGCATTTAGAACTCGATATGGCCATTATGAATTCCAAGTAATGCCATTCGGTTTAACTAATGCACTGCCGTATTTATGGACCTTATGAATAGAGTCTCAAACCGTATCTGGATAAATTCGTCATTGTGTTCATCGACGATATTCTTATATACTCGTAATAAAGAAGAACATGCGGAACATTTGAAGACCGTCACAAGTTACTTAAGGATGAAAAATTGTACGCAAAGTTTTCCAAGTGTGATTTTTGGATTGAGACAGGTCCAATTTCTTGGTCATGTGATCGACAAGAAGGAATCCATGTGGATCCCGCAAAGATTGAATCATTAAGAACGGCCAAGACTCCACTAATCCCACCGAAATTGCCAATTTAGGACTTGTTGGTTATTATCGAAGATTCATCAAGGTTTCTCGAAAATAGCTAAACCATTGACCGAGTTAACCCGAAAACGAAGAAATTCGAATGGGAGACGATCAAGAATCGCCTTTCCAACTTCTAAAGAACAAGCTTTATGGCACCTATCTTGGCACTACCGGAAGGAGTCAAGATTTTGTAGTATATTGCGATGCTTCACACATGGGTTTAGGCGCTGTTCTCATGCAAAGGAACAAAGTGATTGCTTATGCGTCACGACAACTCAAAACTCATGAGAAGAATTATACTACTCACGATCTAGAACTTGGCGCCGTGGTATTTGCACTCAAATTATGGAGACATTATCTCAGATTTTAACTAAGTGTATAGTGTACACCGATCACAAAAGTCTTCAACACATCTTGGATCAAAAGGAATTGAATATGCGCCAACGTCGGCTCGAATTGCTTAGTGATTATGATCATGAGATCCGTTACCATCCCGGAAAGGCAAATGTTGTTGCCGATGCTTTAAGCGAAAAAGATCGCCCTAAGCCACTTAGAGTGAGATCATTGGGAATGGTAATCAATTCACCCTACCACGAAAATTCTTGAAGCTCAAATCAAGCTCTTAAAGAAGAAAATAGGCGAATGAGAAGATTTATGGCATGCCGGAGAATGAGAATGGATTTGTGAAGAGATCGGACGGAACGCTATGTTTCAAAAATCAAGTTGGATTCCACTCTTTGAGGTATCCGAGAGCTCATCATGCATGAATCACATAAATCAAAGTATTCCATACATCCCGCCCCAACAAGATGTATCAAGATCTAAAGCTTTTGTACCGGTGGCCTAATATGAAGGTCGATATCATCAGATACGCCAAGAATGTTTGACATGCTTGAAAGTTAAAGTCGAACATCAAAAGCCATCCGGATTGCTAACTCAACCGTAACTTCCTATGTGAAATGGGAAAGAATCACAATGGACTTCATCACAAAGTTGCCAAAAACCTCTAATGGTTTTGACACCATTTGGGTTATTGTAGACCGCCTTACAAAGTCCGCTCATTTCTTGCCAATCAAGGAGAACGACGAGATGATTACACTCGCTAGATTGTACATCAAAGAGATTGTTTCGTCACGGTGTACCAATCTCTATCATATCCGATCGTGATAGCCGATTCACCTCAAGATTTTGGCAAACGCTCAAAAGCCATGGGTACCAACTTAGATATGAGTACCGCACCATCCTCAAACAGATGGACAAAGTGAAAGAACGATCCAAACTCGGAAGACATGCTAAGAGCATGTGTGATTGATTTCGAAAAGGATGGGATAAGCACTTGCCTCGCTGAATTTTCTTACAATAACAGCTTATCACGCCAAAGATTAAAGCCGCTCCTTTTGAAGCACTCTATGGAAGAAAATGCCGATCGCCAATTTGTTGGGCGGAAGTTGGAGAAGTACAACTTACAGTTCCGAAATTGTCCAAGAGACAACGAAAAGATAATGCAAATTCGGCAAAGATTGCAAGCACTCGAGATAGACAAAAGAGCTACGCAGATGTTCAAGAAAACCAATGGAATTCCAAGTCGGAGACCGTGTAATGCTTAAAGTATCACCACGAAAGGGATGGTCGATTTGGAAAACGAGGAAAGCTCAAACCTCGATACGCTCGGACCATTTAAAATTCTTCAAAGAATTGGTCCAGATGGCATATAAACTTGATCTTCCCGAAGAACTTAGCCGAGTACATGACACGCTTCATGTCTCAAACCTTAAGTGTCTTCGGATGAAACTTTAGTCGCACCACTCAAGGACATCCACTCAATGACAAACTTAGTTTTGTCGAAGAACCAATCGAGATCATGGACGGAGAAGTTAAAAGGCTTAAGCAAAGCCGCATTCCTATCGTTAAAGTTCGATGGAATCATAAGAAACGAGGTGCGAGTTCACCGGAGCGAGGATATAATGCGCCCAAGTATCCCCACCGCTCATCTAGATCACCCATGACACCTCATGAGTTTAACCCGGACGCGGTTCTCTTAAGGGTAGGTACTTGTAAGCTCCGGAAAATTTCAATGTACTTAACATTTTAATCAAGAATTAAACACGATCTATTTCGTCATGAAATTTTCTTAACATCACCTTTGCATATCATTTGGCATATGCATGATCAACGCAGCTTGAGCGTTCATAAATATACCGTTGTGATCTAAATAAATTTCCCCAAGATCTTGATAACTTTAAAATACGTAATGAATACGTAAAAATTTGTAAAAATTACGAATTAAATTATAATAAAAATATATAAAATTCGTATTGGGCCTCGGAATTCATTGGACTTTATTCCGCCTCATGACTCAACCCGACACGAAATGGGCCTTGTAACCGGGCCAAGCCCACGCCATATTTATTTTTTTTGGGCCACGTTAATCACCCTAGCCCAACACCATATCCATTTCTTTTTTTTTTTTTTTGGGCCCTTGCCGGTTGTATCCTTAGCCCAACACACTCATTTTCTTTGTGTTTCAAATGAGTAGCAAGTGTAGACAAATGAATATTTCTTGTTTCCCTTTTCTGTGAAATCCCAACGTGACCAATATATAAGAAACATTCAACACAAAACCATGCTAGTAATATTATAATGCCATTCTCTTGGGCTATGATTTCATCAAGATGTGTACAAGTATCCTTCCCTTTTTCCTCTTCCTTGGCTGTGAACGAGACAACAAGAAACCAAACTAGAAACAAGACCAAGTAACCATTTGGTCTTTAACCTTGCGTGTAGACATGAACAAAAAGAGACAAACCCATACACTTAGCCACCCTAAACTAATATAATACTACCATAATCCATTTGACCAAGCTTGACTTTAAAAACCATTGGAAACTATGTTTCAAATGATGTGACAAAACCTTGAACATGCCACCATCTTGGCTGTCACAATCCCACGCCAAGAAACACAACCCAAACATGGCCAAATTTAAAGAAACACATGTCTAATACAACCTTTGACCTAGATAATCTAAGGATAAACAATGATAAAAGCCATGCTTGTTCTTGGCTATATAAGCCACCACCCTTAAGCACTTTCATCACACCTCAAACAAAACACTTCACTTCATTTTATCTCTTTGGTTTCACGTCGAACAAGAAGGAAAGGAGGAGCACTTGGGTTACTAGCAAACTAGGAATATTGGCTTGGGTTATTTAAGGCGAAAACTTGGGTAAAGTTCGGTTGATATTTCCTCGGATCTCACTTCTAGTTCGAGTACTCACACCCTTCTCATCCTAGTAAGTACTTCAACCCATTTCGACTGTAATGTTAGTTGTAGAACATAAACAATGCTTAACTCATTTCGCTTTAGTGTCTCGTTAAAATGAAATATATATCGAAACTTTGTATGTTCATTGATTATGAGTCAAGTTTGTCTAAGTTAAACTTGTTGTAGTTCACTTGGAAGCCATGGCACATTAGAACTAAATGCTTAACTAAGTAGAGAAGAAGAAGTAGAAATGGAAACAACTAAAAGAAACCATGCAAGCCACGATCAGTAGCATGCATACTAGAATTTGTAAAACAGACGCTTTATGATATATATATAACATGCAACGTGAGATTAAAACACAAATAGAGCCTAGCTCAGTGGGTTAGGAGCGTTGGGTGTTAAACGGGAGATCCCTAGTTCGAATCCCACTTGTGACATTTTTATTTCCTTTTGTTTTTATAACTTTCACAACATGGCACAATACACCCCTCAACTATAATCAAGAACTAATATGAAGCCTAGTGCTAAAAATGTAAAAATCCGAATTTTGAGAATAGTTTTGCAAAAACAGTTTTTACCGAGGGACTAAATGTGTCAAAACTGAAAACTTTAAGCCTATAACATTTTGGGTACAAAGTGTCATTTTCTAAAAGTATAGGGACTAAACTTGTATTTTGTAACTCGAGGGTAAAAGTGTAAATTTGAGAAAAGTTTAGCAAAACTTACGATTTCATTATAGCCTCGTAAAATAAATATTTTGACCACATGAGCGTAATATTTTCAATAACGATGAATTTAATTTATAAATGTAAATATATATATATATATATATTTTAGAAAATAATTAAGTATACGTAAAAGGTACATATTTCGATAAAATACTGGGAATCTAAATACGTTAAAATGCGCAACAAATTTATTACGATCACAACGGGAAAAACATTTCACTTATGCGTAAGTGGCGATCATTAATTAAGGCAATGTAGCATGAAAAATTAACTTAAAACGTTAATCACGATCGCACACTATTGGATTGGACAATCCAATGATCTATTGAATAAGAATATTCAATGCTCTATTATTTTGGTCGCGAACCAAAATGCTCATTACTGAGACTCGCCATCTCATCATTTTAGGTTTCGAGTTGGAACCTCCGCTACATTGTGCTTGATCTATTTTTGTGCGTGTGCATTATCATCAAGGTGAGTTCATAGCCTCGCTTTTACTTATTTTTATAAACCCCGCGAGGGAGATACATGCTCTAAACTAGAACACAAGGGTTTTTCATAAATGCTTGATCTTCTTGATTATTGGTATTGCCTAAGTTGTTAGCCACAAGTCCCCTGATCATGAACCATTAGTCACCGCGAGTGAACGTAGATATCGTGAATAGTACTATGGGGAATAACGAACCCGCTTTGGTTATAGAGAAATAACCGGGCGCACCATATCGAATATCTTTAGGTAATTGGCTATTACCTCCTTTGGGGCATATTTACGCACACCGGTAATTCGGTGTATGCAATTGAGTTTTGGTTTCATGAGCTTAGCGCATAATAATCTGTGATATTTTCTTATGATATTGTTAGTTTACAATGATCATGATCTTATACTTGTGTTCAAACTTATTTTAAACCTATGGACTTCACTCAACATTTTGTTGACCTTTTAAGCATGTTATCTCGTGTAATCGGTGAAGATTATGACCAAGGTGCGGAACGGGCATGGCAAGGCTTATCCGGTGGTGTAAAACATAAAAGTTATCATTTCTTTCAAACTCATGATCTTTCTTTTGGGAAAAACACTTGATCTATTTACAATATTTTGTAACAAACTATGAGTTTTCGATGAATGATAGTTATTTTAATAAAACGCCTCTTTTGAGTCGTTTTCTATAATTATTGACTATGATCTCCATTCAAGTAACACCCGAATTAGTCTTCCGCTGTCATTAAGATTTTCGGGGGTGTTACACAATATACCTGCATACGTTAGTAAACACACATACAAATATATGGTGGTCGACATCACCCAAACAACAATCGACTAATAAAAGTCAATGCAACATATCAATCAGATAATATAAATGTATGGGAATAATGTGTTTATCAAACTCTAATCATCTAATCCTAGCAATCATATCCTAGGCACCTAGTCCTTCAACATAGGTTAACTTCATTTTTAATTAAGCATATTAGCATAATTAATAAAGCCCGTTAGAAGATATAGATTTGAAAACATTCTCCCCCTCAATCAATGACTCATTTTCTAAAAAGATTAAAAGCGCTGAAGTCATTAATTGAGTTTTCAATTTTTTAAGAAATCTCTGAAACTGATTGGTTTTGCAACTCATTAACCACCATTTTGTTAAAACACCAAATATTTTTCTGAAGAATTTTAGACGGAAAAACATTTGTGTAGGAACAGTAGTCCTTCAACATACTTTCCTTGTTTTGTTTTTAGGATAAGTGCACGAAATATTTTAAAAATAGTTTAAGCGTAGCACTTTCCTTCTTTAAAAACGGGTTGCTATCTCGAAATAATAGCAAGCCATAGTTTAAGCACGGTCACGATCTGAAGTAACTCGCAAGCCCTATTTTGAGCGCGGGTTACTGATCGAAATAATCAGTAAGCCATTTTTTTTTTTTGACATGTTTAGAAAATAATATTTACACCTCCTGCTCGAACTTCATCTAAAGTACCGTGCCATTATTGAATGACATTTCTAAGACCGTAGATGATATCGATACCAGAAGACATGTCAAGAGAAAACATATTTTTGGAATTTTTCAAATTTTCTGATTTTTTATGGGTTTTTTTTGTTGGTTTTATATTTTTCTATTTTCTTTTTCTTGGTTTTATATTTTTGTATTTTGTTTTTCGGATAAATATATACAAAGATAGAGTAGATGATATAATTTAAGAGGATGATGATACGAGTACTGAGATAAGGATATCGAGCGGCACGTCGTAGAAGATAGAAGTCATCAACTCTTAAACATCCACCACCAAAGCTTCCGTGGCTCTTGAATCGAATAAAGAAATTGAACCACACGAAAGTGAGACTTTGGCGACTTCCCCAAGCCGAAAATCCTTTAGCCGAGCGATTCAAGCTCTATTTCAAGCTTGTCTTAGCCGGTGCAGGAAGCACACCATTATCATAAATCCACCGCTCCTTTTAAGAACGATAATCGACATCCTCCGCTCGGGTTATATCATCAAGATGAACAACAAGAACGTATCATCTCACGAATAAATAATCTTCTCAAATTTCTTTTCATCAATTACAGGCGATCCATTCCAAAAGGTGTCTAGAGAACAATTCCCCAAGTAGTTGAATTGAAGCGGTCGGTTTTTTGTATAATGCTCAAGAACTCTCCGAACACACATCATGAGGGAATGAAAACACCTTCCCATGTTCACATTTTTCTTCCCGATGATCGTGTATGAAGCTCAAGAACTCAAGTACACCAATATCCACGATCTCTCCGAATACACTTCATGAGGGAATGAAAACACCTTCCCATGTTAACATTTTCTTCCACGATGATCGTGTATGAAGCTCAAGTATCCGAAGTATACCAATACGCAAGGAATGAATAATCGAAAACATTGAAGAAGTCGCCAAGTCATCGATTATCTCATGGATGACAATCTCTGCGGATGTCAACTCCGAATAAGTGATTATATCTCGAATCATCGATTAAGCACTCAAGTGAAACAGCTTGAGCATCCCCAATGTACACAATCTCTCTCCACGATCATTGCGATACCATCAAAATCACCACACACTAGTGTACCTCTTTATCTTGAAACTTTCTAACATCACTTCCTCACGTAGATGAAATACTAACACTAAATGCCTTGATGAGTAAAACCTTGAGTTTCTCTGCGGTCATGACATTTGTTTTCCCGGGATATCTTCAATCACTTAGAAGAATTAAGTTCATCAAGTTTACTCGTCATGAGTCAACCCTTGAGTTTCTCTGCGGTAATAACATTTGTCTTCCCGGGGTATCTTCAATTACTTAGAAGTATTAAGTTCATCAATTTTACTCGCGTTTAGGTACTTATCTCCTTACTCCTTGTCGGGTTTTTGAAACTTCGTAATCAACAACTCTTTGTAAGTCCGTATACTAGAAATATTTTGAGAAGAACATCATTAGCTCGGATGTATCCATGAGAGTCAACTTCTCAAGAATAACGTGAGCAAGTCTAATTAGGGATTAAATTTGGCATTTCAATCTCCCCGATTAGTGCTCTCCCTAAACCGACAACTGCTTGATAAATGCCGTAATGAGAAGAAGTCTTTGATAATCACATGCAACTCGTCTTTAGTCTTCTAACATGTAGCGTAAAATGTAGAACAGGCTCAGACTCGACCTTCTTCAAGATTGTTCGGTTGGGGAATAGATAGTTAACATCTTCAACTCACACCAAAAGCATCTCACCAAAAGCATCCCAATTAACTTACATCTTGCAAATCCCTTAACTAAAATCCTCCCAATCAAACAAGAACGAAAGATGTTCATCAAGGAAATCAAGAATCGACCGCAGCGAACACACGAAATGGTAACACCAAGTAAACAATCACATCAAACAAGAATGTAAGGTTGTTCGAATCATCATGTTGATGTGCACGTGAAGCATTAACCGGAAGCACTTTTTCAATAAACTCATCAATCCGAGTGAAGATGTCAACCAACGGCTCTTCAAGAAACACCATGTAAAGATGATCCGATCGAGAAGCTCGGTTCTTACATGAGTTTGGAGCCGTTGACCATTTATTCTCATATATCAATCAACCATGCAAAATTATCACACTTCTTCTCCCCCTCAATAATTGCATACGGAGATGCCATTCTTGATTAAACAAGTGAAAATCATCCAAATGTGGTCAATTCACACTTCTCCCCCGCAAAATTAGCACAGGATGTCGCCATCGTCATCATAGTTGAGCAAGTGGAATAAGAAAACAATCATCGGTAGTCCGATTCACTTGATAAATGAAAGCGCGCAGAAAAAGCATGAAGCATGTTGATGAGAATGGTCATAATAAGAAGATTTCTCTTCTTCAGAAGATAAAGCGCACTGAAACGTACACTTTTCTTTTCTTTGAGGAACGAGGCATGAACTGTTGTGTTCATACGTCATAAGAAGATTTCTCTTCTTTTGAAGATAAAGCGCACTAAAACGTACACTTTTCTTTTCTTTAGAGAACGAGGCCTGAACTGAAGTGAACAGACGTCATAATGTTGAAGTACGAGGCCTGAACTGATGTGAACTGACGTCATAATCTCTCTCTTTTCATCTACTCTTGGCAAACTTGTAATCAACCCCATTATCATTCAGGAGGCTATATGTCGTGACGGTGATGGAGAAAACCCGATATAATGAATTTGACCTCAAGTAAACTACCCGAAATCGTGACTTAAACTTGCACATATGTAACAAAGAGCGGTGCCGATTTCCATTAGCATCTCTAAGTACTCTCTATGTACTCTATACTCTTCAACCAACCAACCATCAAGTATAAGACGACATTACCTCTTGAAAATCCACAATTGAATGTGACACTGAGCACTACAACGTAACTCCTTAAAGTGATAGTTCTTGAGGTGATAAGAGCCCAATTCCCCCAAGTGGTAAAAGAAAAGGTAAAAGTCAAACAATAATAACTAGAGTTCCAAGTCTTTGTGTTTGATAATAAGCTCGAACAAGGATCTCGAAGAATCTTCATCCAACCATCCCCGATACCTTCAAATTCTAAGTACACTCGCCCGTGATATTTCACTTCAGCCTCAAATAAATAATACTGAATTAACGCCGTTGTCACATCTTCTAAACTGCTCAAATCTAGCCTCCTTTGACATTTAAACGAACTTTGATAATGGTTTCATCCCGACCATGGTTAAAAGCACATAACCCAGAAACAATGAAATAACCAAACTGTCATGACTAATATCCAAACACACATCCAATTCATAAAGTACACCCTTTTATCTCTTCTTCGAAACAGAAACCGTAGCACCAGCATCAGGAAGATCCCGAAATACACTTTCCTTTCTCCAAGATGGTTCCATCTATACGGGATTTTACAACTCTATGGTTTAAACGGAGAAATAGTTTCTTTCACGGGATTTTACAAAACCAAGAATAAACCGTAAGATAGATCCAGAAATGCACTTTACTAATAACAAGATGTTTCTATTGTCACGGGATTTTACAAGTCTATGATTTAAACCGAGAAATAGGTTCTTTCTCAGGATTTTACAAAATCAAGACAAAACCGTAAACAATGTCAGCTTGAATGTGTTATGACGACTTTGGTTTCAGTGAATATCTGTTTTAGGGGAACATGCAGCGGTTCATCAGCGGTTCATTCTCCAACACGAAACTTGATCATGAAGTAGAGTTTCCCAGATTTGTTACTTAAACTTGTACTAATCCTCGTGAACAAGAAACGGTGTACCCAATGTACAAAACCTCTTGACATTCTCAACTGAGTGAGACACCGAAGTGATAGCTACGTTGTGGGTTAACCGAGAAAGAATCACACACGCAACTAAATAACCAAGTCTTTATCACACTCAATAAACGCTCAAACAAGTCATCTTCGCGGAAAGGTAGAAAGAAAGAAGACGAAATAAGTAAATGCGCCGGGAAAAACTTCACTTCAAATCCAAATAATAGATACCGTCCAAACATCCCTGTAGACATTTTTCATTAATAATCACTTCAAGCCGTCGAGAATAATATTCTCCGTGAAAATGTATACCCCAAAGTATCAGACTGCATACCACAACAACTCTAATTATCATACCAAGTCTCAACCAATCTCTTTATCATCAACAATCAAATCTCTTGAGAAACCCATCCGACCCAATCATGAGTACGGCACAAACTAGATAACATGAATAATCGAGGCCCGGTCCATGGAGATATTGCTTCCCATGATAATCCAAATCTAATCAACCCGTATTCAATACCAAGCATGGTCCAATAATAATAATCCCGTCCAAGAAGCATATCTCACGGCCTCAATTGTTGGCATAGACTCGAACCATATCATATCATAGCACACATCCATATCCAACGAGAAAATTAAATAAAATCTGTCACAAGCGAATATCCAATCCAAGGCCCATATAATTTTGAAGAGAATACCCAATCATTCAATGAAAATATTTTTGCCTGAATAATCAGGTCCACTGTATGGATTATTGGCTTATTGGATCACGTAAATTGCATAATGCCCACATACGCCCATTACCAACCGAGAGCCCCATAAGATAATGCCTATGATCCACATCAATCAATAACCCTAACTATCCGGGTATTAATACTCACTTAGACCACACTTTTTACAAACCCTAAAAATTCTCTTATATCCGCCTCTTCTCTTCATACATCACCTAACTTCTCTCACTACACAACACAGATAAACACCAAACCCTAAAATACACTTCTAAAGATAACATGCCCCCATCTCTGCCATCAGTCCAAAGAAACCTCTCACCCTTCCCTAATTTCACTCAATAATTGACCCTCTCATCATTTAAATCGTCTTGTACAACCAGACGCATCAAACCCACGGATCTGGAAAAGGTCACCTCGCCACAGGGATGGCATGGAGGTACTGAGACAGCCACAGGGATGGCTCAAGCTTATCTATGAAGGTTCGACATGTGGCGCAGTAGGTATCAATGAATGTATGAATAGAGATTAACTTAGTGTGAAGAAACCGAACCAAGAAAAACACGGAGATAACATAGTTGTTATATTCCATTTTCTTGATGTTCGAAAATTTAAGAACATAATTAATCTCTTGAAGTGATAAGATGATAACTGATTTAGAGAAGAACGAATTAGCAAAAAGAAATAACAACCTTGTTATCTTCTTTTTCAAATGATTCGGATATTGTTAAAGTTAAGGATCTGTGATGTTTAACTCGTGTGAAAAATAATTTAATGGTCGGACATGAATCAAGTAAACACACGATACTCTGAGATCTATTAATTATCTTGTTGAATAACCATTAGTCATGAGTCGAGACTGGAAATGATAACGCTGAGTCTTGAACATTGATGAGGTAGAGTCATGGTTGAGGATAGAAGAAGGATTATGTTTGACTTTGGATCTGTTTTATGAGACTAAGGATGGTTGTTGTATTGACCTGAAGTCTTACTGAAGTTTTTGGTATTTGGTAATTGGTATATTGGTCAAGTGGTGATAAACTTCTTCTTCCTTTCTGTTGAGTCTGCATCATTAAAACAATGTCAAGTTGCTTCTTCCTTTTGCATACACAACTTGCATTTTTCCCAACTCGCTTAAATAACTCGTGATCCGCTTAGCATTGATATCAACTCGCATCTGATTTGTGGCAACTCGCATTCGATTCAAAAGTGACAGATACAACTCGCATGCTTTCAAAACATTTTAACAACTCGCATTTAAAGAAATGAAAGTACACAACTCGCATGATACAAGTCGCTTTATTTCTATCACTCAACTCGCTTTTGACCATTTTAACTATAACTCACTTAGGGTTCACTGAATTCGGACATTATAACGACTCACATCCAGGAATAAATTGAGTCTTGACAGTCAATATTGTCAACTCGCTTTGAATATGACCAACTCGCATGGATGAAATATTAGTGTCAACTCGCATATATGAAAAACAGTTAACTTGCTTATGACTTTTAAAAATCAGCAAACCATGTATGAGCAGCAGATTTTATTGACACAATATTGAGACTGTTTAGACCTCACGAATGTGGCCAAAATAACTCAGAAAAGCAAAAGAAGTAAGACCCATTTTGACCAATGATAAAGCTGTTAAGAACAAGTGAAATGTTAACCCACTTAAAGACCAGAAATTACTGTATCAACACCCATTCAAAACCAACTCGCTTATATGAAAACACATATAAAACGAAGTTTGTAAAAAACCAGTTAAAACCATAGCTTTAAAAACCAAATAAATGCAACAACAAACTACACCAAGATCATGTCAAACTCATTTAAACATCACCAAAAATAAATAAAACCGCATCAATAACCCGCATAAACCATGAGTTGAACCACGAATCAAGACAAACAACAAAACCTTGGCTCTGATACCAATTGTAGGATCGTGAATATTATGTTGTTTGATGATTCGGGTGGTCTAGGACAATGATTAAACAAGAAAGCCATTTTAGATAGATGAAGAGAGTTGAGAGGGAATTCTAGAAAGAGAGTTGCTTATCAAAAAGTGAAATATTAGATTAGAACTTCCAACACTCTACCTTGCAAGGTAGAGGGTATTTATAGGTTACAAACTAAAACAAATTGACGTCCTCACAAAACCTTTGAAGCGGGAACAATTCAACTTGCTTCGTCTTGGTCTTGGTCTATTGGAACAATCGTCGTAATTTACCTCTCAACTTTGCAAGGTATGTAAACATTAGCTAAAAGATGAACTTTTCTCACAATACGGGAATTTTCAAAACCCAAGGTAAATTTTATTTTACAACATGTAATTTCATATCTATTTTTCTTAACTAAAAGATGGACTTTTCTTTAAACAAGAAACTTTTCCGAAATGCTTTCTAAAAAGATACTTCTTCCCGTATCATTTTCATAAAAGCTATTTCTCACGTCTAGGACAAACCTTTTTCATTATTAATATAAAAACCTGTTTTCATTGCATCTCATGTCTTTTGAATGCTAAAGGGAACACATAACTAATATGTGTTTTCGGGTAAATTTATTTAAGCAACAATGAATTTAGGAGCACTCGGGTTATCTCACATAATAGTATGCTTTTTCACTTCTAGTCTATTTTTCTTTTTCTTTTTAGGAGTCGAGATAACCGCAACTCCAAATGGTTTGCATATAGGCACACACTAGCTACAAATGTTTCCAAAAGGAAAATCTTGATCTGCCTGAGTCACTAGTACCACGGATCCCAGCATTGACGCTGGACGGTTCCCTCAAGGGAAGGATCCGTATTTTCATCATTTGGCTAAATTTCTCTTTTATTTTTCTCACTTTGGCTAAAAACCTTCATATTTTCATCATTTTATCCTTTTTACTAATGAGTATGTTACTTAAGGCTTGTGTTCTTATGATCACATGCCTTAAATTCATATCTAATCATTAGATTTTAGTCCACATTTTGGGTCAAGCATTCATTACAATGCATTATTTTCTCTATAAATAAGGTTCCCAAAATGCTTGCATCTTCATCACTCTTAACCTCACAAACAACCATCATCATGTCATCTAAAAGATCTTGCAACATTAATGAATCACCTAGTGCAAACAATCCTCTTCAAGAAATCCAAAACTTTATCCTACCACCTTCTGTAGTGCCACTACCCAAATCTAGAAAAACCACACGGATTAGCATCCGGCCTTGTTGTTTAGCCAAAACATTGTCAAATAGTTCATCACCAACTACTCATTCACCACCAAATGATTCCATAGTAGCACCTCCTTCTCCTCCAACAAGCACACCACCATCATCACCTATCAATTCTCCACCTAAGATCACTCTATCGGAACTCCTTAAGACTCCGAAAACACTCCAACAAATCAACCCAAAAGAACTAGTCTTTTTAACACCTCCCACATCTCCAAACAAAATTTACAAAGACCTTGTAACTTCACCTCCTTTAGCTCCCATTGTCTTACAAGAACATCTAGGTTCTTTTCCACCACCACTTCCAAATATTCCTGACTTTGATCCATATTTTCCAACTTTTCCACCACATCTTCCACATCCTACAAATCAAACTAACCCGGAAACCATCCACACACATTACCCACATCATTTACATTGTGAACATTGCCAATCTACTAGGGAACTTGCAATTGAAATTAGAGACGAGATGCGATTCACACTTAACCACATCCTTGATCGCATCAACATCATCACTCACCAAAACTTCCATCATTAACCTTATGAAAGCATGGAAGGAATGATATTATTATTTATTTTTTCTTTTGAGTCATTTTAAAGAACAAACCTTGTTCTTAGTTTTACATGTTTGTATGTGGCCTATATACCACTAAACTTTGTCTTTTTATTGCAAGGCTTTTTTACATACCTTGGCTCTCCATCTTGTTTCTCGTCAATCACAAGATTATATTGCATGTTACTACTAATTCTTTTTTTGTATGTATTCTATTTTCTCACTTGATGACCCTTTCTAGGGGAGCTACCGTCGAGGGGAGTTAGTGATTAAGTGGATTATACTATTTTTCCACACTTTATTTCTTCGTTAGGTCACTTTCTATTTTGAAAAAGGGGAGAAGAAGTAAAACTTATGCTTTCAAAACATATATCTAATCTTAAGTTTTACTCATCATAACATTATATTTTGTCATCAACAAAAGGGAGATTGTTAATACAAATAAATCGTAAAACGCTTATTAATATTTAACGATCTCTCGTGTTTTGTTGATCACAAATATAAAGTTATCATAAGTAAAATGATAAGGATAAATGTTATTTTGTAAAACATTTACATATATAATCATTTAACATTAATTGTCGTAATGATTCACTTATTGTAATAGTTTATTAGGATGGGTAAAAACCATAGCCCATGACCCATACCCATAGAGCATATCCATAACCCATGGAGCTAACCCATAACCCATTGACTAGATGCATTGCATCTTCTAGATACATTGTATCTATTTGGATACCCATGGTCCAAAGGCTAGGACCCATAACCCATAACCCATGGATAATGAGGAGTCCCCACGATCCTCGCTTTACACTGGACGGATCCCTCATGCAAGGGATCTGTGGGATCCGTGCAACAGTGGCAAATTTTTGCTTATAAATAGAGAGCCATTTCCTCATTGTAACTCACCCCTCTTCTTACAAACTCCATCATATATTCTTTCATTCTTCTAATCTTAGATCTCTTGATCTAGATAGTAGTTCTTCTTTCTTTTGTTGTGATTCTCATATAGGTCCTTCTCTAAGGCGAAATCATGAGCTTCTACAAGTCATCCAATCAAGGGGTCCTTGATTGATTTGTTCCTCTACAAGATTTCTGTAGCAAAGATCTTGTATTTCATATTTCAAATATTTGTTGTGTTATAGTAGTGTTGGTTTAGTCCTCCGTGTTAAGGACTCGGTATTTAGCTTTGTACCAGAAAAAGTGTAAGCAACGTTGTGAAGGCTTCTCCGCCAAGTTGAAAGGAGTTTGTTGACATAGTGTTTGAACTCTCGAGTAGGTGACTCGGGGAGTGGAGTAGGGCAAGGAAGGTGTCCTTATAGCCGAACCACTATAAATCGGTTGTGTCATTTCTATCCTTTACTTTACTTGCTTTCTTTACTTGCATTACTTATAGATCTATACTTTATGTCCATCCATACGACTTCTCATAACATCGAATCTAAAGTTTTTGAAACTAAGTTAAAAATCGGCAAAACTATTCAACCCCCCCCCTTCTAGTTTTCCACAAAACCCCACAAGGTTCTAGTGATGAAGTCTTGGTAAGCGCTGAAGGGGTTGAAGAATGAAAAAGAAATATAAAGAGAAAGGGTGAAAAGAAATAGCCCTCTATAAATTCAACCTTAGGGCAGAAACCGGGTTCAATACATATGCTACTGGTGGTTACCATGGTAACGCCGGTATTGAAGATAAGACATGATTGGCCCAGTTTCACACTGCATTATACTTCCCAGCTACTCAAGTTCTCTTAAAAGAAAATTTTCCATTCTCACGGGGAACCGATGTAAACTATCAACTTTCTCTTAGAGATGTTTGATATTGAAAAAGGAGCCCTCTCCCTAGTCTCCAGATAGGAAAACCAATGTGCACTATTGAGTCTAGAGCCAAGAGATCATCAATAAATCTCATTAGGACACACTGTCAATATGCTTACTGTTTCATACACTATGAAAAATAAGAAAATATACATTAAGAGTCCCACGATTATCCTTGTGGTATTGCTAGAACATCCGAATGATATGTAAAGTATTCACAATGAAGATGGAAATCCTTCAGAGCCAACATCAAACAAGCTCTTGGTAGGTGGCATGTGAGATCCATCATGGATCAAGCTTGTGACAACTGGAAAGAAACGATGGGGCGATTCACTCTTGAATCAACCTTGGTCCAGGAAATGAATTGACGTTTACTTTTGAAAAACCTTTCGATGTGCCCAACAATTGTTTTTCTAGCACATCGACTGTGCATAAATTGTTCAAACAAACGTATTTGTGATTGAAACTTGATTTTGCTCATAAAAATTCCGTCGTATTGCAAAAACTCTTTATTCAGCAATACACTATTGATTCTCAAATCAATTTCTCATCAATCGATGAATCTCAATTACCGTTCGACCACTCCGTGTTGTCTACTTTGAGACGCTCCGGTTTGAGAACGGCTAGTTCAAGTCGTGAAACTCGCAAGGAGATTCTTCGAATTTAACCGATCACAGCGTGATTATATCGATCAACGGGAACCGTGGTTCTTGCAACTCTATTCAACGAAGTGAACAGAGACACTTTCGTGTGTTTTATTGCTAAGTTGTTTATAGGAACACCGACGGTTGCGGTGATCGAAATTGAGATGTCAATTCATAACCACATGCTCACACTACACACCCAAATCAAAGAAATCATGATAATCAAAAGACATATAACAATGCTTCCGACTCTAATGCAAAATATCATGATCCGTAAAAGTGTTAGCATGTCGGTCCAAAAGTCACAATATCACATGAAGGCGATACAACAAATGATGATCCGAGATTTATCGTGGTGATGATCTCAAGAAAGTTCAAAGATCGCCAAGTCAAGGAGCATTCAAAGATCACTAATTGAAGTACAAAGATTGCGGACTTTGAAGAATCAAAGACTACGAGCTAGACAAAGGCATGTAATAGACTGCTAGAATTCAGAATGCATTTTATGGGGTGACCTCCCTTAGGGGGAGATTGTTAGGATTTAGTAAATCCATGTTAAAGACTCGGTCACCCCGAGTATTTGTTAGCAATAGAAAGTTCGTAGTCTTAAACGTTTATTAGTTAGTTAAGTAACAATGTGGATGACGGATGGGTCTTTAGCCACAGACAAATGATCCACGACCCGTAAGAGGCGTGTTGTGTAAGAACTATAATATCCTCTACCCCAAAGTAGTGGGTTAGAGCTTTCAATCATATGACATTTATTTTCTCTCACCAAAGTTCCCAACTCTTTAACTTTCTCTCTAACCTTTCTACTCGATCCATAATACTTGATTTGTATGAATATAATAACCAATCTCTTACAGATCTCTTCACGGCTTCTCATTATATTAAACACGTAATCGTTTTGTAAATATGTTCATCAGATGTTTCATGTGCTTAAAAAATGTTTCATGGCCATAAGCGGTTTCTATATAATGATTTTTAATTATTTAAAAGTTGTTGACACATTTAGTTATGTATATATGCAATATACCTGTTATGAGAAAATGCTTGTAATATTGTGATAGCTAAGGTGAAGGTGATGGCATGCATGGACGGACCTTAATAGGGGCTAGGAAGGGCTATGGTGCTCTTAAATTTTAGGGGCGGTAGTGTAATTTTTTGATATTTTAAGGTTAGTTTGCTAGTTATTTGACTCTCATAGTTAATTTTGTTGTTTCGTTTGTATTTAGAAAAGTAAAATGGCCGTGTATGCAAATATCCTCTCTTATCTCAATGTCAACATTTAATGCTCATGGTCAAATATGCTTGTATATAAAACCAAAATATTATCGTGATTCATGCATTTTTTTAGCTAATGTAGTCAAGTTACTCATTATTAAACATTTCACATTTATAGTTTACCTTCAGTTTGGATGTTTTGATAGTTTCCTTTGGTGTCTTTTGAAATGTAGTTTCATTGTATTATGTTTCAGCTGAAATTTGTTTATATCTCCATATCCTCTAATGAGCTAACACTAAATTAATACTAGTGATGCTACGTTTTTACAAGTTCTTCAAATTTCAGAGTGCAATTCATAACTGAATGTCATTTTAGGCTTCATCGTTTATTTCATGTCTTCCTTTAATTCAAATAACTAAGGTGTCGTTTGTTTTATCAGAGTTTTTACCTCTTCATCTGCAAATCATGTATGCAAAAGTAGAGGTACATTTAAGCTCTTCATCTGCAAAAAAAGAACCGTTTGTTTTTTGTGCTATCGAAGTACTTGTTTCATTTTTCTTCTTTTTCTTTTTTCTTTTTCACTAGTATTTTTTGTGCAATTGAAGTAACTTTTTTTTTTCCTTTTTCTTTTTTCACTAGTTTTCGTCTGTTTTTTACGTTTTCGTTGGTTTTTTTTACGTTTTAGTCCGTTTTTTACGTTTTCGTCTTTTTTTTACGTTTTCATCTCATTTTTTACGTTTTTGTCTCTTTTTTACGCTTTCATCTGTTTTTAATGTGTTTCCACAATTTTTTATATTTTCGCCTGCTTTTTACTATTTTTTACGTTTCGTGTATTTTTTTACGTTTTCCTCTATTCTCTATGTTTTGCGTGTGTTTTAACGTTTTGTCCGTTTTTACATTTTAGTCCATTTTCACGTTTCGTCCGGTTTTCGTTTCGCTTTTTTTACGCTATCATTTTTTTTACGTTTTCGTTGTTTTTTTACATTTTCGTCCGTTTTCAGTCCGTTTTTTTTTTTTTTTTTCTTTTACCGTTTTTTTTACGTTTTCGCTTTTTACGTTTTTACGTTTTTCGTTTTGCTTTTCTTTCCTTTTCCGCTTTCTTACATTATCTTACGTTTTGTTAGGTAAGATAAAATAACGAACAAAAACTAATATAATCATATGAAACGGATGAAAACGTAAAATAAACACATGAAAATATAAAAATGGACTAAACGTAAAAATGGACAAAGCGAAAACGGATGAAACGTAAAAATGGACGAAAATGTAATAAAGATGACGAAACGTAAGAAACGAACGAAACGTAAAAGGACGAAAAGTAAAAAATGGTGAAAACATAAGGAACGGGCGAAACGTAAGAAAACCGACGAAAACGTAAAAATGGCCAAAACGTAAAAGAACGAAATGAACGAAAAAGGACGAAAACATAAAAAATGACATGAACGTAAAAAGCAAGCAAAACGTAAAATGACGAAACGTAAAAATGATAAAAAACGTTAAAAATGGCGGCGTAAAAAATAGGTGAAAGCGGACGAAAACGGACAAAAACGTAAAAAAACGGACGAAAACGTAAAAAAGGGATGAATACGTAAAAAAACAGACGAAAACATAAAAAAAACATACTAAAAGATTAAAAAAAATGGACGAAAACATAAAAAACGAACGTAAACGTAATAAAGCGGACGAAAACTTAAGAAACAGGCGAAATTGTAAGAAAACGGACGAAAACGTAAAAAAAATGAACGAAAACGTAAGAAAACGGACAAAAGCGTAAAAAAGCAGACAAAAACGCAAAAAGGGACGAATCGTAAAAATGGCAAAACGTAAAAATTAGGCGAAAACGTAGAAAACGGGTGAAAACGTAAAAGAACGGACGAAACGTAAAAAGCGGACAAAACGTAAAAGATGGACGAAACGTAAAGAGATGTAAGATATTGAGAAAGAGATGTAGGGGTTGTGAAAGAAGAGGTAGAAGTGAAAGATAATGTCGAAATTTAGAAATGAAAAGAAGACTTATATGTCTCAAAAACAAACAGAAACCTCTGCCCTCCTGCAAACAAAAGAAGTGAAAAGAGGAAAAAGGTGTTTATTGAAAGAAAAACAAACGACACCTTATATTTTTATATAAGGAGAAAGGCTAGTAAAAACTTTTAAAAAATTTCAGCCCTCCCAAGAAAAAATTTCAAGTTTCGTCTATGATAGCATGGCAATGATAGCCGACAAAAGTTGTTGGAGTCCGGGTTTAAAAATGAGAAAGATACAGATTGAAGAACAAAAAAGTATTTTAGTCAAATTATTTAATAAGTTGTTCATTTTGTTTAAAATTTAAAAGTATACAAGTGCTAATGGTCCTTTTAAAGTTCACTAATAATATTAGCGCATTTCGATCGCCCATAAACAAAACAATAAGGATATATAATGAAGATTTCATGAAAGAATAATATATATACAAACTTATTCATAAATTAAAAGTTATATTTGAAAAGTTCTTATGCTAGAGACAAGTTTGGTAGGTCAAAAATAGCACAATGACCTATATTACACTAAGGGAAAAAAGAAAAAGAAAATTACAAGCAAATATAAAGATAGCACCATTTTGAAAGGAACGTGATTTACATATTTTATAAAATAATTGAGACATTTTAATGTGTTATGTTTAGACATTTATATCTTCATAATTACCTTTATATTTCACCCATATGAAGTTTAAAATATCAAAACGCAATAAATTAGAATGTCTCAATCATTTAGTGAAGTGTTCAAATTATCTCTTATTTGAAATTTAAAAAAAAAAAAATGTTTATATGGATAACTTTTGCCCCATCTTTTATCTCTCCTGTCCCACTTTATATTCCTTATATTAATAGTATAAGACGATTTTTATATTAGTTTTCTATTTTTATATTTTTTTTCTCAGTTACTATTCCGGATTTCTTGATAAGCTTTATATTTTATATTTCAAATTTTTTATTTCGTAATATTATAATAAAAATAAAATTATAAAAGTTAAAAAATAAAAAAATAAAGAGGTATTGAAATCACTTTAAGTGTATGTATATCTTAACTCTATTTAAAAAGGAGTTGATTTACACATTTATATAGATGTTTGAGACACTCATTTTAGAATATCTTAGACATATATATTTTCACATTACTTGTAATCATGTGAGAATATAAATGTTTAAACATCTTAAATTTAAGTTGTCTCAATCATTTATCGAACAAACAGAAATCACCTCCCATTTAAAAAGGCTAAGCAAGAATCTAAACAACGGACAATAATTAATTTTTTCTTGCATCAAATTAGCTAAGAGTTTTGTTATATCCTCTTAATTTATATGCATACTTATCCTCCTACACAAAATAATATTATATACTTTCTACTCATTTCTCATTACATTCAAACTGTTTTGACACTTCTCAAAACTAAAACTACGCATGCGTTAGTTACTTTCCATATGCCAAATTAAATGATATTCCATTAAGAAGAAGAGCCATGTACTATCACGTTGGAAATCGTTTTTTTAATTCTTCAAAAGAAAGTTGTCTACAAAGTGATATATGATTTTTGAGTAATATAAGAAGCACTTGTTGTGACATTTCACTTGGATAATCAACTTGGTTGCCCCAAGGGCACAACTTATTGTCCTTCTATAGATGCGATCAAGGAGCTACTTGAACAGAAATTCGTTTAAGTTTTATTGGAATAAATGTAGAACATGCATCTTTAGTATGATACTTCAACTATTAAGCAAACTCTGGATGATTTTTTCAATGGCTATTAGATTTAAGGTTTAGCAAGGAGCTACAATTAAAATTATAATGCACACGAGAGAAAATTATAAGGATTATAACTATCCAAATATCCAATTAAAAGAAGCTCTGGTGGGAAAACGCATAGGTCAATTTTAAATACTAGGCGATGCACCGTGCTTAGCGGCATCGGTTTAGCGGCGCACAATTAACGATATGCGATATTGTGGTAAGTGTTTCAGATAACGCTCAAAATAGAACGTGAAAAGATCAAATGTAATTACAAACGGTTGTAACATGTGATAATTCATCTCTAGAAAAATTCTTAACATGTATCAAACGACATATAAAAATATTTAATCAAACTTAAAATAAAACATTACATCAATTATGAAATATTAACTAACAACACACGCTACTCGTCACAAAACTTCTTGATACACGACATTTGAGGTATAGATTCCTCGCTGACGGAACTCTTTGACTAGTTTACCAATACATTTGTTGTTCTACGAGATATCCTCTAGACAATGCCCATAAAAGTCGGCCATGAGAGAAAACATAATCGGCAAATAGACACCCACATTTGGAATTGTTTGGCCTTGAGCTTTATTAATAGTCATCGCAAATCTAAGGTGCACGGGAATTATGTTCTCTTTAGTTTGAAAGGAAACATGTCGCCTTCGATGAAGCAAGAGGAATTCTTGGCAAGAGCACTTTAACTCCAAATAAGGTCTTGTCCCACAAAGAATCTCAAAGATTTATGACATTAGGATCAAAACATTTGCATATCAACCTCGTGCCATTACATAATCCATTTGCGGATCGAGATTCCTTAAAAGAATAATCGGGCATCCGCCAAACGCAAGTAATGAGGAGGCAATCCCTCACGTTGAGCGAGTTTAAGAATTCCAAAGGATAGAAGTTATGGGTGTCGTCAGCTTCATCAAAACTATAGTAAACCTTCTCTTAGCCACGAAATCTGTCAATCAACATATCATTAATGCTATCAACATGTTCATTTTTAGTGGACAAAATTGCTCTTGAAACTATATCAGTAGGTGAATGAGCTATGGTGGCGAAAAATGTTGACATTTGGTGGTCAAAGATGTTAAATATTGATTTTATCTTCCCATGTTTCTGGTTGCTGCAATTTTTTTAGTTAATTTGATCAACTACCTAGTTAAGGTGTGTTATTCATTTTGTATAATTTAGAATACTATTCTTTTTTAAATTTGATGCACCATTTAGTGATCAACTTTGTTTTTGGTAATTGGATAATCATTAAAAAAAAATTTTACAGCTTCTTAAATGCATACAACTATGGGCCAAACAAAATAGAGCAAAACAACAAGTTTTATAAAATCGGCTATAAGTGGTTAGACAAAACAAGAGAACACAAAGAGGTGTAAACATAAACCTTGATCAACATCCATAGGACTCGGCGCTAAGTATTTGTGTTCCATGTGAACAAGAATCAATATTAGAATGGTGTAACAAATGTAAACGTTAGAAAAAAACCATTTTAAACCTCCAAGAATCAAGAGTGTTATATGTTTTACGTAATATGAAATTTTGATTATGGTGGATTGTTACAAAAATATATCTATACATATAGGAAAACGTTTTCTTGTAATAGTGAGTCCAAGTTTGTAAAGTTTGACAAATAAAAATCTTTTAAATCACTTTACAAAATATATGATTTGTTTTTTTTTTGTCCAAGAATATTGAAATCAAATTTTAATACTTACCAAGCATAGTTACCATGCAAGAAATATGTTGAAATCAATATTGAGTTGTTGACCACGAAATATATTGAATGGTACCATGCAAGAATGTATATCACTTTAGTCTTTATAAAATATATGATTTGTTTTGATTTTGAAAATTATGTTCCTAAGGAAATGTAGCAAATATATCACTTATGAAATATATGATTTGTTTTATTGGTCAACCAATATGATTTATTTTAATGATGATTTGGTAGTCGGTTACCATGCAAAGTAAATCAATATGACTTGTTGACCACTAAATTGATGAAATCAATATGGTCATGCGTTGAAATACATTCCATGCAAGAATATTGATGAAACACTAAATTGGTCATGCGTTGAAATACATTCCTTTGCAAGAATATTGATTTTCAAATTAAATACTTTCACCATGCAAGAATATTGATTTTCCACTATTTCACTTTTCCAACATTGAGTTATTGACCATTTTTCCTTTTAATATAGTATAGATTAACTTTAACTATTAAAGACAAATTAGAATAAACAATAAGCAACGGAAGAATAAAACCTTTATGCTCTTGATCACATTTATCCATATACGGTACATGACTAGTCATAAAATAAATAAACAAGTATCTCATACCTTGTTTGAATGGGAGATGAATTAGGACTTTGTAAGATCTAAAGGAAAAATATTCTCACGGTTATTGCATGCTAACGCCGTTTATTACGGCAACGTGCTACCGATTGATCCAAGCAAGAACATGCATATCAAATCAAGAGTATATGAACAAAAGTGTTCGTTGGTGGTGGTGTTCCAGACAAGCATATGGTGGTGTTCATGAGACAAGCATATGGAGAGGTAGGAGGAGGATTTCTAGGGTTTTGATAGATCTTAAACTCATATCAAATAAAGAATTATCCTCTTAGATTTATAAGCTAGCTAAGAGATAATTACCCATATTCAAATTATGATATTATTCATAAATATAAGAGATAATTACCAAGTTTAAAAATATAATATTATCACATAATATCATTATCTTTTAAATCTAGAAACCAAAAGCAGCCCAAGCCCGACACCCCATGGGTCGGCCGCACTCAAGGCCCAAGAGGGTTCGACCTCTTGGCTTCCGCCCATTTCCTTATTCTAAATTAGTCCAACTAATTAAGCCAATGCATTATCGCTCAATTATATCACTTAAGCATTTATGTTAAACCTATAGTTTCGCGTTATTGCGCGTGACCTCATGGAATCATATATTAATGACATTATTTAAATTGCTATATCATGCACATAATCCTACAAACTCCCACTTAGACATGGTATAACCTCCAAGAACTAAATCCCAATGACATCCATCTAACAACGAAAATGCATGCCTCCAAAAATACACGCCATTTTCAACTTTCAAAGTTTCAATTTGAGACACATTTTAACACCATTGAAGACGCGTTGATGTACCCATAGCTCCATTATCACCTCCTAGGAAGAAAATATTCCCTAGTGCATTCACTAAGACCAAAGCGCAAACTAGTTGGACTTGGCAATATAGTTTTAAAAATCGCGCCTGAGGCGCGCCTCGGCTCAAGGCTCAAGCTCTAGGGATTTTTTCGGATCGAGGCTCACGACATGCATGAATCCCATAAAAAGCACAGCGCCTTGGGGCTTTTTGCGCCTCGGAGATGTAACAGGTTTTGGGGCTTTTTTTCTAAATATTAAGATAAGATACATGGGCCTTATAAGTTATATGGATGAGCTTTTTAAGTTATATTAATTTGGAAAAGTACTAAAACACACAATCAAGTGGGTAACTATAGATTCTAATCATTTTACAAATATGTAATCTTTCTCACGTCATAAGTTTATATCTTGAACCGATTTTTATTAATTGTTTATTTTATTGATTTGTAAATAACGTCATAAGTTTATTTTATCTTCAAGCATCACATCATAGGGTGAGTATTTGTATGATTTGTAATATTGAACTGATTTTATGTTTATTTTATTGATTGTTATTTTTTTACAAGTTACTTTATTTCATTAAGTATTTTCTTTATGACATATTATCATGAAAATGTGGCATTATGCCTTGAATACTAATATGTTGTTTGCTTGATATTTTGGGTTAAATTGTGAGCTTTGTTAGATGTAAGTATGCAAGTGTAGGAGACAAGCATATTTAGGGGGTGTTTCTTTTTTGTGTTAATGAGTCTTAATGGGGAGATAGTGGTGGGACCACACATATAATGTGTTTCTTTTTCTGTTAAATGGTCTATATGGATAGAGAAAGCAAAGAGTCCTCCTCCCCATTAAGACCCATTAACAGAAAGGGACCCACCCACTTTTATAATGGCTATATGTGTCATATATTAAGTATTTAATGTTATTCTGTGTTATTTAAGCTACATAAATGGTCACATATATTATAAAAAAATTAATGTATTTAGTGGGCCTCGTATTCGTGAATCCCGCGCCTTGGTATGCGCCTCGCCTCGAGGCTCTTTGGTACCCTTCTCGCCTTAGTGCGCCTTGAGCCTTTCAAAACATTGCTTGGCAGAGATGGTTACAAAGTACACATGGGTTTAAATGGTTACCCAAAATTATTAACATGTGTGCTTCATCTGTAACTGTAATGGAGCCCTCTAACTCTTTGGGTTCCACCTCTACGTCTATTCCACATGTGTCATCTGTGTGTATTGCATGTAATACAAATCATCCTCTGGATTGTTGATAGCGGTTGTTCCCGGCACATGACAGGCAATCTTAAACTTTTATCAAACTTTGTTTCAAAGTTCATCGGCACTGTCAAGTTCGGGAATGATCACTTCTCAGCTATCATGGGCTACGGAGATTACATCAATGGAAACATCGAAATTAGCATAGATTACTATGTGGAAGGTCTTGGACAAAATCTTTTCTCAGTCGGTCAATTTTGTAATGGTGATTTGGAAGTTGCCTTTCGGGAGAAAACTTGTTTCATCCGTGATCTACAAGGAAACGATCTCATGTCAGGATCCCGCACATCAAGCCTTTACACAATCTCAATGCAAGACATGGTCGCTTCATCTCCTATTTGTCTACTCTCTAAAGCAACATCACAAAATCATGGTTGTGGCATAAAAGACTTTCACATTTGAACTTCAAAACCATAATTGATCTTGCATGGCACAAACTAGTTGAAGGTCTTCCAAAGTTTCGTATTCAAAAGACCACTTATGCTCACCAGAACAAGGGAAAAGCACTCGTGCTCATTTTCCTTCAAGGTTGAAGACAACACTCAAGATGTTCTTCATCTTCTTCACATGGATTTGTGTGGCCCCGATGCGTGTGCAAACGATAAATGACAAACGTTACATTCTCGTAATCGTTGATGACTACTCTAGATGGACTTGGGTTTTATTTCTACAAAGTAAAGATCAAGCTCCACCAATGATCATCACCTTTCTCATGAAAATTCAAGTTCAGCTTTGTAATACGGTCAAACAAGTCATAAGATGAGGAACCGAATTTGTGAATCAAACTCATCGGAATATTATGAGAAAGTGGGAATTGAGCATCGACATCAATTGCAAGAACACCCGAACAAAATGGGGTTTTCGAAAGACGAAACCGTCACGTTAGTGGAAGTCGCAAGAACGATATTGATAAATGCAAACTTCCAGACACTTATGGGCGTAAGCGTGTCAATCGCATGCTATACTCGAAAACGCTCAATGATCACTAACGCCACAACAAAACACCTTTGAGCATATCCATAATGTAAAATCGAACCTAAAACACTTTCATGTATTTGGTGCTCTCATTATCCAAATAATGATCGTGATGACTTTGAAAGCTCAAGGCCAAGGTCGATATTGGAGTCTTCGTTGGATACTATGAAAACTCAAAAGGATAACGGATCCGGAATCGTCGTACAAGGGAATTATGGAAACTATTCATGCTAATTTTGATGAGGTCACGAAATGGCTTCGAGCAAAACAACTTAGAACCCGACATAACCGCCTCAACTTCCTCAATCATCACCGATCAAACCTTTCAACTCACTCGTCGACGATGGAAACATTGTTTGCTCCTCTGTTCAATGAAGACTTTGATCAACGTGCTCCAGATGTATCAACTGTTTCCGCTGCTCAACCTGATAATATTCCAATACCTGATACACCTGAAACAACAACAACTGTTGTTGATGCACCCCTGGTTTAATCTCCAACAACATCTGAACAAACCGCTTCTAATGACACTGACCCAGCTGATGATCCTCTAAACCACAATGTACCTGCACCTGCGGATTATGATGGAAATACGTTTTCAACCCTTTCTCATCGAAACGGCAAATCCGGATGTTTTGAATCTTCTACAAGCCATCCGAATCTACCTAATCGAACAATGTATACCAACACCAACCTTCCACACATCGATGGACCAAAGATCATCCTCTTGCTAACATTATTGGCAAACCAAACCAACCAACAGAATTAGACAACGCCTTCAGACTGACGGAGAACACTGCATTTATGCACTCACTGTCACTCAAACCTAACCCAAAAACATTAAGGATGCAATGACCCATGACAACTGGATTGAATCCATGTAAGAAGAGCTGAACCAGTTCAAACATCTAGAAGTATGGGAATTGGTTGAAAAGACCGACATGGGTCTACGTAATTGGTCTAAAATGGATTTGGAAGAATAAGTTAGATGTTGAAGGAACGATTATTCGAAACAAGTCGCGTCTGGTAGCTAAAGGTTACAAACAGGAAGAGGGTATCGACTTTGAAGAATCATTCGCACCGGTTGCTAGACTTGAGGTTGTATGGATTTTTCCGCATTCATGCTCACATGAACATCACTGCTCACCAAATGGATGTCAAACCGCATTTCGAATGGTCAACCTAAGGACACAAAGTATGTTAGCAGACGGAAGGATTCGTTGATCCGTAGTTCCCTAATCATGTATATAAACCGAACAAGGCTCTATGGTCTCAAACAAGCCCTTGGGAGTGGTATGATAAATTGTCATCTTTCTTGCTTTCCCATAATTTTATCAAAGGATCGGTCGACCCAACATTGTTTATTCAATATCACGGGAAACACATTTTAATTGTTCAGATTTATGTAGATGATATCATCTTTGGATCTACCCACAAAAAGTACTCAAATGCTTTTTCAAAACTAATGAAAACAAATTTTGAAATGTCAATGATCGGTGAACTTACGTTCTTCTTAGGACTACAAGTTCATCAATCACCCCGTGGTATTTTTCTCACCACCCAAAATGCTCTTGAAATTTTAAATAAACATGGAATGCAAAACTGTGACACCTATAATACACCAATGACACATACCAACAAACTGGATGCTGATTTACATGGGAAATTGGTTGACCCTACCAAATACCGTAGTATTATTGGGTCTCTCATGTATCTAACGACCAAGAGACCCGATATAGTATTTGCAGATATCTTTGCTCCGCTATCGGTCAAGACCAACTGGAAAACACCTCCGAGCGCTAAAAGAATCCTCAAATACGTCAAGGGAACTATTAACTGGGATCCGTATCCGAATGATTCGGTTTTGAACTAATTGCATTTTCATATGCCGACCATGCAGATGCTTAGATACACGTAAAAGTACTTCGGTGGTTTAGAATTCCTTGGTGATAAATTGGTGTCATAGCTATCAAAGAAACAAGACTTTACATCGTTGTCGCCAATGTAAGGAAATATGTAGCCATGTCTGCGTGTTGTGCTCAAGTCATCTGGATGAGAACACAACTCAAAGATTATGGTTATGTATTCGACAAGATTCCAGTGTACTGTGACAACAAGAGTAATATTGTGATCTTGTGTAAAAGGGAACGGTTGAATTATACTTTGTAGGTACAGAACATCAATTGACGGACCTTTTCACCAAAGCCTTGCCTCCCGCAAGATTTGCTGACTTGGTTCACCGAATTGGTATGAGGTGTTTGACTCCAGAAGAACTGGATGAATTTTTAAAACTCACTTGAAAAGTCAAACACCAAATCCTCTTTTTTAAATATATTTTAAAAACAAAATACAAAAATATAAAATATTATAAAAACCAAAAAATATTTTTCATTTCAATTTTAATCGAAAAACAAACATTGCAAATACAAAACTTCCATCAACACCGTGTTCTATCAAACATTTCACCATTTTTCCCGAACAAGTGTTGAGGGGAGAAAGTAAATATTTTCCGTTTCATAAAACCTTGTACTTGAATGTTACCAAAATATATTGTTTCTCAAATGTGTTGGTAATTTATCATGCAAAATACCCTCCTCGAACTCAAATGTTTATAAAATTAATTATTTCAAAAGTTAAGGGGGAGTATCATCAAGTTTCTTGCCAAAATGACTTTTGTTTAACCTTTTTGAGGTTAGGGGACTAAAAGTGTAAAAGTTGAAAACAAAATTTAACAAAAACAAAAATTTTGCACATTCAATGCACCTTCTTGTGCATTTACTCTTCCCCAACTACCTTCATCTACGACCAAGATTCAATCTTCAAAACCGCTCACGATTTTCAAATTACGTAAGTGGCAAACGTTCGATCATGTTTTTAAACAATGGTTTTAAAAATCACAAAGATCCAACGGTTAACTTTTCCTAAATGAATTTTGAAAACTCGCTCATAAAACGAATTTGGGGTTTACGACTAAGGGTGTTTGAAATGAAATGTGTTGTTCTAAAACGCTTATTAGTGAATTTGTGACATGTATTCATCTTCAAAACCCACCCGAAACATCAATTGTTGAATTTTGATTTTAGGGTCCATGCGAACCAAATGGGGTTTTTCATTTCTGTGGTATTTGATGCATGTTTGTGAATGTAAAAGTGTTATAAGAAGATAATAAACATGTTTCTAACAACCTATTGACCCAGAAACAACAAATGTATCATAATCAAAGTGTTAGGGTTTAGGTGCTCGTTCATGATGAATCTTTTGATTCTGTGGATGAAATACGTTAAAACTTTTTTTAAACCACTCCCATGAACTCTAAGATATCCCAAAAACAACAGGTGTTTGATTTGTATGGACATATTTACTATTCGTAAAAAGAGGGTTTAGGGTTTAAGGATTCTTACGTCTAAGACTTTATGTGTATAAGTGATGTGTTCATTTGCCTATTTTGTGATCTTTATGATGATTGGAACAAATTGTGACCAAAAGTATCATGTTTGTGTTTAACAGGAGGATAATCGTAAAGTCAGAAAAGGTTAAGAAAATTTAACGAATAAGAAGATATCTTTACACGTAACTCTTACGCATAAGACGTCTACAGTGGACTACGAGTTTCTTGGAAAGAAATTCGTAAACATGGGATTTTACGCATAAGTCTTTATTCTTACGAATAAAGTATATTCTTACGCGTAACTTATTCTTACGAATAAGAATCGTTGTTACGAATAAGATTTATTCCAACGAATAAGACTTAAGCATAAATCTTAGCCTATTCTTACGAATTAGCTTAAAAGCCTTCGAATATGCCTTACGCGTAAGAAATTCTTACGCATAAGCATAGTCTTACGCTTTATTCTTATTCTTAAGCATAAGCTCAATCTTTACGAATAAGGACTCAAGACTACTCATAAGCTACTATTCACCAGTATTAACCTGTTACGCATAAGTCACAAACCTCATGTTACGCATAAGCCAACAAAAGTGAAAATGTTGTGTTCAAAGTGACAAATGGACTTGAAAACTTCAAAATTAATACGCTTACGTAACTTATCACCACAACTTCATGTAATTGGACATATGTGACTTAGGACTTGTAACAACATAAATGTGATATCATCAAACAAGGCATTAGATAATAAATCGACTTAAACCAACACAATGTGTTTCTATATGTCTGTCTCTTTGTCTAATGACTTTCAGATAACATCAAATAATCCTGAATATTAAGTGTCAATTTCCCCCGATAATGCTCGTATTTTATATCATTTATATGGATTTACGCTTGTTTTCCTTTATATTTCACTTTCAGGAAAATTACGAGCATTGGAGCTAATGAGACGCGGATTTGGAGAGTTTATTGAAGATATATGATAGTATGCCCATTTTGAAGATGTTACGGCGTAACTCCCCTCTCACATTACTGTAATGTAAGTGTGACCCGAAAACCAACTCAATCAAGTTTACAACAGAACTCTATCCTAAGATTACGCCGTAACTAATTAGGTTAAATGAGGTTCCGCGGCAGCAAGCTACGCCGTAAATCTTGTCACAACTACGACGTAACCATGATTTATTGAAGATACAACAGAACTAATTCTCGATGTTACACCAGAACCGCTTTTCCGAGCAAATTACGAAGAATTGATGTTACGGTGTAACTCTCAACTTGTTACGCCAGTAACGTGATCCGCCTATAAATATCGCCCAAAATCCAAAGATTTTATTCATTCACTTCACACACCAATTCGAGAACGTGGGTTGAAGGTTGAAGGCAGATCTTAGGGAGCATACTGAGCCATCTCCAAGGAGAAATCACTCCCCACGATAAGCATTAGCATTTTATCATTTCTTTACTTTCAATTCATGTATTTTGATATGTTAAACATTGAATCGATTGTTTTAGTTAATATAAGCGGCTAAGCACCTTTGGTGCTAGCCTAGTTATAATTCCTTGATTGTTTTGTTTATGTTTACAATGCTTTTGTATAATTGTTTCTAGTGTATGCATGCATAGTTTGTTGGTAGCTACCCTTGTTTCGGTAGTTTTGAATGGCGGTAGTGGCTAGTTACATAGGAGATATGACCAACTGACCCTAAGTAGTTAGACTGAGTGGGAAGGGTAAGAATTGACCAACTGACGACCCTTCTTCGCTTGTGCGATTTGACTAACTGATCATCTACTGTTTGGATGAACTTAAGAAGTTAGGGATGAGTGTTTAAGATGCTAGCACCGGCACTCATTATTATGAATCTTTCATGTAGCGGAACTTAATGACTTGGCTTAGGGGCTAAAAAAGCTGGACTTTCAAGGGTCACCGATGATCTCCGTGGAAACCTTTATTGATAGGTTATGACGAATCGACCAAATGTTGTCCTAGCGACTTTCCCCCATTTGAAGCAATTGAAGTAATTAAACGTAAACTTAACATGATAGAAAGATTAACTAGGTTAGCACACTTCTCCTCTATTGATCACAACCCTCGCCTTTATTTGCTTTCTTTATTTTATTTTCTTGTCTTTTGTTATTAATTAATCATTTCAACCTTAAAATCTTTGACACCTAGACTTAGTTAAAATCCGCACACATAGCTCTTGGGATGACCTCGGTTTTACCGAATACTACACTACACACGACCGGTATACCGCTGTTAGTGCATTAGGGTAGACCATAGCTATAACGAGACAATATACATATTAAAACCTGGTCAGTAAAACCTGCATCAAGTTTTTGGCGTCGCTGCCGGGGAGTTATATTAGGATTTTCATTAAGTTTCTCATTTTTGTTTTGTTTTAAAATTTTCTCAATTTCTCACGATCTCTTTTCGAGTTTCAGGTACCATGGAAGTTGTTAACATTGATGACCTCACTCTTGAGTAATATTTGGCATTGACACGAGAAGAACAAGGGTCGGGGCTCGTAAGACGGCGATTGGAGCTAATGTCCGTTTCGAGATTAAAGATCAATTTATGAGGGAGCTTCGTGCCAACCCTTTTTCAGGAAACAAGGACGAAGATGCGTATGAGCACGTTGAGAATGTCTTGTACATCGCAAGCCTTTTCAACATTCCGTGTGTATCTCAAGACGCTATTATGCTAAGGGTGTTCCCCATGACTCTTACTGGGGGAGCAAGAAGATGGTTCGAAAGATTGCCCGCTGGGGTAGTTGATACATGGGCTCTACTAAAAAAGCACTTCATCCAAAGATATTTTCCTCCGTCAAAGATATCTAATCAGCTCATGGAGATCCATAATTTCAAGCAAGATGACGATGAAACGTTGTATCAAGCCCGGAATAGATACAACGATCTCTCTACAAGTGTCCAACTCATGACCCAACAACCAAAAAAGGTCAACATCTTTTACAAAGGTATCAACGTAACTACAAGATGGATGCTAGACTACCAAGGACCAATCTCGAACATGACTCCTACTCTCGCCATTGAAGTCATCCAAAAAATGGCCGATCATTCCCAAAAATGGCACAATGGAGGAAGCAAGAGAAACCAAGGCAGAAATCTTGATGGAATTGCCGCCATCACTAGCAAAATTGAAAATCTTGGTCGAGATATGCTCAAGCTTAGAGAAAGTGTTCATGCCATCCAAGTATGTTGTGAAACCTGCGGAGGAGGACACCTCACCAAAAATTATCCTCACATTAACGAAAATAGCACAATCAAGAAGCTAAATATGGAGAAAATCGACCGCTTTATGGGAAAATCGTAATAGTAAAGGCTATCGTTGAGGACCTTCTAGAAGTTACAACCATGGGCCTTATGGAGAAAAAAGGCCCAACATTGAAGAGACCATCAACAAATTTCTAGAAACCTCACCCAAAGACAAAAGGAACAAGACGAATGGCTCAAGGAATTCCGTGAAAACATTAATAGAAGCCTCCAATCACGACACAACCCTAAAAACCTTGAAACAATTGTGGAGAAGCTTAGTGAGAAGGTAAGGAAAAAACACTAAACCGGAAGGATAAAACCTATGATGGAATACAAGGTCATATTTTCGATGAAGATGCAAAGTTACTAGTCAATTCTCCCACCAAAAATTCGATTCGGGTGAAAATTCCGACGACAAGTTCGATTCTGTAGTAGAACACTTCGACGAGTTACGGCGTAACCATGGTTAGAAAACGATCGTGGCATTATGAAGAAGACAAATACCAATGTCGATGACGAGGAGTGAGTTACGCCCTAACCAAACATCAGAGTTACAGCGTAATTGGGATACGAGGTCTGACAAATTTCTCGAGTTAGATGAATCAGGGACGCAGGTTATTAACGGATGGTCCAATGATATTAATTTATGCCCTCAATCTCCATCTAAAAGGAAGTATCAAATAACGAGCATTGGAGCTAATGAGACGCTCGTATTTTATATCATTTATATGGATTTACGCTTTTTTTCCTCTTTATTTCACTTTCATGTAATTTACGAGCATTGGAGCTAATGAGACGCGGATTTGGAGAGTTTATTGAAGATATATGATAGTATGCCCATTTTGAAGATGTTACAAGATAACTCCGTCCTCACATTACACCGTAATGTAAGTGTGACTCGAAAACCAACTCAATCAAGTTTACTGCGAACTCTATCCTAAGATTACGTCAGTAACTAATTAGGTTAAATGAGGTTCCGCGCACCGCAAGCTACACCGTAACTCTTGTCACAACTACGGCGTAACTAATTCTGATGTTATGCCGTAACCGCTTTTTTCGAGCAAATTACGAAGAATTGGTTGTTACGGCGTAACTCTCAACTTAAGTTACGCCAGAACGAGATCTAGCCTATAAATACCGCCCAAAATCCAAATTTCTATTCATTCACTTCACACACAATTCGTAGAACGTGGGTTGAAGGTTGAAAGCGATCTTAGGGAGCATATAGAGCCATCTCCAAGGAGAAATCACTCCCCAACGATAAGCATTAGCATTTTATCATTTCTTTACTTTCAATTCATGTATTTTGATATGTTAACATTGAATCGATTGTTTTAATTAATATGAGCGGCTAAGCACCTCTGGTGCTAGCCTAGTTATGATTCCTTGATTGTTTTGTTTTTGTTTACATTGCTTCCGTATAATTGTTTCTAGTGTATGCATGCATAGTTTGTTGGTAGCTACCCTTGTTTTGGTAGTTTTGAATAGCGGTAGTGGCTAGTTACTTATGAGATATGACCAACTGACCCTAAGTAGTTAGACTGAGTGGGAAGGGTAAGAATTGACCAACTGACGAACCTTCTTCGCTTGTGCGATTTGACCAACTGATCACCTACCGTTTGGATGAACTTAAGAAGTTAGGGATGAGTGTTTAAGATGCTAGCACCCGGGCACTCATTGTTATTAATCTTGCATGTAACGGAACTTAATGACTTGGCTTAGGGGACTAAAAACAACTGGACTTTCGAAGGGTCACCTGATGTTCTCCGGTGGAAACCTTTGCTGATAGGTTAGGACGAACTGACCAAATGTTGTCCTAGCTACTTTTACCCCCACTTGAGCAATTGGAAGTAATTAAACGTGAACTTAACATGATAGGAAGATTAACTAGGTTAGCACACTTCTCCTCTATTGATCACAACCCTCTCCTTTATTTGCTTTCTTTATTTTATTTTCTTGTCTTTTGTTATTAATTAATCATTTCAACCTTAAAATCTGTGACACCTAGACTTAGTTAAAATCCGCACATAGCTTTTAGGGATGACCTCGGTTTTATCGAATACTACACTACACACGACCGGGTATACTGCCCGTTAGTGCATTAGGGTAGACCATATGTATAACGAGACAATATAAATATTAAAACCTGGTCAGTAAAACCTGCATCATTAATCAACCCGGTAAGGGCTCGGGTGACACCACCAAACCTACCCTTTTGGAAGAACAACCAAATGAAGAAGAGAAAGGTGATGATGATGAGATGTTAGATTATGGAGATGATGATCATGAAAAGGATGAAAGAGTTACAGATGATGATGTCTTGGAGGTTGAAGAGGAAATGAAAAGAAAGAGGGCTGAAGAAGAAGCAGCTGAGGCCGAAAAGGAAGCTGCTAGAGCTGAAGAGGAAAGGTTAAAGAAGGAAGCTGACAACTACATAGTTGACAATCCAACTCACAAACCTCAACAATCTTCGGAAACACCTCTTGACACATCCAAACAAGAATCCTCATCACACTCATCACCACCACCAACAAAAGAACAACAAAGTCAACAACAAAATCCGTCAAGAAGAAGGCTGACACATGGACGTCTCGTGTCAAAGCTAAGATTCAGAAAGTTGTGCACCATTCATGAACCCGAAAACAAAATCGTCTTCAATCGCAAGTGAATATACTGGACGACGTGATCACAGATCTTTTGACACAGATGGACACATTTCAAAGCCAAAGAGAACATATTCAAGCGTTCTTCTCTAGGGACGTTCAAGGTCAAATGGATGAGCAAATCAAGAACTACACCCACTCATTCCTCATTGACACGGTTCCAGGAGTCACGCGTGAATTGTTCAAGAAGCAACTACAACCAATGGTGAAACAAATGGTTAGCGGTGATCACAACGACACCGTGGTCATGGAAACCAAAACAATCAAGCCCTAGTTGTCTTTGAGGAAGACTTGATTCTTGAGCTAGTAACGAAAATGGTCGCTAGAGCTCTATCATTCACCAAGGATGACGACGAATCAGATGATCTTCTTGTTGCACGCCAACTTAAAACATCTTGCAAGGAAGACGTGGGAAAGACAAGAGGCCAATGGATGATGACGACAAGGACGAAGATCCAAATGCCAAGAGACAAAGGAAGACCGGTGGATAGTCATCAACTATTCCACCACCACATGCTAAAACAACAACCACCTCCACACAACAAGCTACACAACAACCTCCATCTGAGCAACCAAGGGATACATAATCCACACCACCTCTGGAGAAAACCGATGATCACTTCACTTACACCGGTGGTGAGGAATATGAGATCCCTGAACCACAACCTGTACCTCAACCTGCACCTCAACAATCACCAAGACCAGAACCATCCTCTAGACAGAAAGGAAAGAAACCTTCAGTTGTCTCCTGGCTAGATAACGACACTACAGAGGAGTACGAATGGTTCAACAAGATAGTCGAGGTGCAACCACCCCTAGAAGAAGGTCAAGAGCTGGTGGATGGTCGAACTCTGGAACAGGTTCAAATCCTTAAGAATGAATTCAAGATAAAGAAGATGTCTAAAAGATAACTCCGCAGGATCAAGAATGATGCGTTCAACTTACTCAAAGAAAGATCCAGCAATTCAATTGAGCTAGAATACCATTTGGACAACATTACCCGTGCAATATCCAACAACATAGACTGGCTCAACTCAGAGTCCAACATCGACTACTCAACAAAGGACAATGAACCTTACTATACAGATTGGACCAAACCACTACCAATGATCAAAAAACCAGAACAACCTAAGACCCCATTCCGTTTCTTCTTAAACAACGACTTGCAATTTCTACAATACGGAAGCAATATCGGTAAAAGTATGCTACATCTCGGACGCTCAACATAACCGACTTCCTCGCTCGCAACAACAAAGCCATTGAAGAAGACGCCACAAACTTGTTCGTCCACAAAGTTGTGGAGTACGACATCGATGCATTGTTTGGAATACATCACTGGCCAAAGAGGCGAAGGCTTTTCTACAGGAGCAACAGGGTTGGTAAGCTGAACAAGGATGTGAAGCATAACTAGAGGATAGTTGTTGTTATGTCGGTTAAAATGGCTACCAAGTGGGATTACTCCTTCTTGATGAAGATAGTCGTTAAAAAACAAGATGAAAAAGAGTATGATTTCTCCGAAGCTGACTTTCCAGATTTGTCTCTCAACGACATTGAAGACATGTATCTTCTTAAGGTACAAGGAAGGATTTGTCCATTTTCTACAGAGATTCAGATCAAGTACATCACCGCACTCCTCTTTTTCATCCACAGCAAAATTATCCCAGAGCGTTTTGAAGATTTACAACTCGGGGTTGAAAGTTACCAGAAACAACTCAACCTCATTGTACCACTTCTATACTTCAACAAACTCAATCAAGAACCTCAGTACAAAATCTTACATAAACCAAAGTTTTGGTTTGTCTACCGAAGTTAAAATCATCATACGTTCTTCATGGCATTCGATGAAATTCACAAGCTCTATGACGCCACCCTGAAGATGGTTCGAGATGGATTGGCTTATCGTTTAAAGGACATTGAGTTGGTTTAAATTCAGATGAAGAGATGGAATTCAAAGGATCGCAAGGATGTTCGTCGGTTTATAACTAGGATTGATCAAAGGTTGATTCATCGGGACCAGACGCGAAGGCTGGAGAGCTATGTGGGAGGACGACCAAGCTTCTCGATTCTGACATTCCAACGTCCACAAAAAGTAGCTGGTCATTTGTAATCATTTGGTAATGTTTAACATTCTTGACTATGTTTTTTGATTGTTTGATTTATTTAAATATATATTCGTTATGGTTTGTGCATAAACAACAGTGTACAACCCGTTCCTGTAAAGAAAGAACCTTGTGGTACGCTTCAGTGCCACAATCCTTATAAAAGGAGTGAAAGCTTCTTACTTTTGAGTAAAATTAATCAAATCTTTCAATATTTTAATAATTTTGCTCAAAAGAACAAGTATTCCCTCTCTTGTTTTCCAAAACCTCAAAAGTTAATACTACTTGTTGAGGGGGGTATTTGCAAATTTAATTGCTCAAACAAAAAGTTCTTTGTGGAAATCTTCTCGCAAAACTCGAATGGTCATATTTTAAATCAATATTTCATCAAAACAACATCAATATGCCATTTTGAGGGGAGAAAATATGTGATTAAAATTGTTGGAATGTAAATGAAATCTCAATGTGCTAAGACTTAACTCATTAATTGACGAGCATTGAAATGTCTCAAATCGAAAAGACTTGTCTTAGTAGATCGTACCAATTCGAGAAACTCTTGAGAGATATGAACTTTGACGGGTTTGATAACCTTTTCAAGGTTTGTTCACATATTCAAGGTAGTTATTAGAGCTAGTGGTCACCTAAAAGCTGACAATGTATCTCTTTAACTATACAATGTAGCCGTGTCTTGTGGGAAATTGTCTATCATGAGTTGATCAATTCAAAAGTGCGCGCTCTACCCTCACTGTGCAGATTTCAGTCAAAACTGATAAGCACATGTGGAGGGGGAGTATTTCTGAAAATATAAAAATCTCAGAGTGTTTAAAACATGTTTTCATTCATAAACACCTTGAGAGATTTTCATGTAAATGGTTTTATGGCAACATAGGATAGTAATGGAGTTATAAGGTGACTAAGTTTAGGAATAAACATCCTATGATCCGCCTGAGCCGGAGGTATTTGATAAGGATTTAAAACGTACACTTTTAAGGGGTCATTTAAGCCCTTAATTGCCCACTTTTATATCCGTTACTGCTTAATTTTGTTCCTTTTCACCTTTTAGGTATCTTGGAAGCAAAATGCTGGAATGATGCATTTTTGGACGAAAAGGAGTGAATATATGAAGAAAATGGCTAAGTCAAGATCAAGACACTCAAGTCTTTGGAATTACACTGACGTCCCCAAACAGAGGGCGACACCGTCCCTATTTTGTGACGACTTAGAGCTTAATTTGTTATTTTGCACCGACGGTGTCGCTTTGAAGAGTAAGGCGTCACGAAGACTTTACTTCTCGAACGGCCTAGATCTAGATTCGCACGACCTCACGGTGAAGACCGACGGTGTCACAACCACAACGTGACGCGGTCCCAGTGATGACTTGCCAAGACGAAACCATAATGGCGGCGATCGACGGCGTCCCAACTATAAGGTGACGCCACGATATGTAAAATTATATATAGAAATCGAATTTTCAAAATTTTGGAAGTAGACTTGTGGAGTAAAAACCTAAAATGATTTTGGTCCGGCTTGGACAGTATTTTAGGGTTCTCATACCCTATTTTAAATCAATATAAGTTATTTACTTCATTGATTTCATTATGTCTTCAACTGTATGTGTGTATGCTTGCATGTTTAACATGTCCGACTAAATTTCTTGTGTGTTTGCTTAGATCTATGAAACCTAGTTATTAATTATTGATTGGTTGTCTCTTATCTTAATTGTAATTGGCTTAGGATTGCACTAGGCCATCATTGTGTTTTTAATGCTTGAGTAATCTTTGTGATCCTTAGTTTATAACCACCTAGCATAATTGTAGGTTAAATATCCAAAGATAACCTTAGTGTTAGTTTATGAATCCTAGAGATCTCGTAGGCAATAACCTTAAGGTATACTTGAAGAGTTAGGGATAAAAGCATACCCTACTACCTTAGAAGACACAACGCATTAAGATTAAGGATGTGACAATTCAACCACCAATAAAAGATAACTAGGGAGTAATAGTATCTAGGTAAACACATTTTTAATCATCATACGAACACACATCAATAGACATAGTCAAGAAAACAAAACGAGATCAGTTTTAGGCGCGCTGCGGGAATAGAATTGCTAGTTTTATTTCTATCTCGCTTAGGTTTCCTTGCTTGATTCCTATCAAGTAAGATTTTTCTCATTGTTAGCTTCCTTGCTTGATTCCATCTTTATACCGGTGTGATAACTATTGTTGTATATCAAGTAGTTAGCTATCTATCCCCTTCTTCGTGAATTTGTTCGTAGCCCCATCTCTTAACAACCCACCACCAAATAAACCACTTCCACTCAAACCCCAACCCATTGACCAACACAATCGCAACAACCTATATGTTAGTAGAAACAACGATCTTCAAGATTTACAAATGGTATTTTACAGTACAATTAGAGATGTTGTTGAAAAAGCGGTTAGCGCCTCAGTTGTTGGCTCCATGATTAACAGTAGTTCGGGTAATGGTTTAGTGAATGAAAATGTTAATGAGGAGAATAGTGCTTTCTTCAATCTTTACCCACTAAGGAAAAAGTTGCTTACCACCAATACATAATCGACAATCCTCGATCACCCGTCATTAGGATATGCCCAAAGATTAGGAGAGGAAATCCTTGGAACATCAAATCCCTTGTATGATTGGATATAGGAATGTCGAGCACGCCTACATATATACATAATCTCCCATTAATGAGATGTCATCAGCTGTTTACAATGACATTATGAATGAGCGCTTAAGATTAGGATAGACCCTAAGTATCCGGGTGAGGTTTGCAATTTTGTGGGAAGAGTCAAGGATGTACACGTCTTTATAGAAAACTTCACCTACTTAGTTGATTTTATGGTTCTAGAAGACATAGAATGTGTCATTGACTATAGCTTGTCCTAAGTTGTGCTAAGAAAACCGTTTGTTGAAAAGTCCAAAATGAGCTATAACAAAACCGAAGGAACGATTAGGTTTATGGAAGGGGACGATGAGATCACTTATAGGATGCCTTGGAAAATGAATTGATATGACCCTTTATCCTTTTATGAGCGAGACAACATTAGAGCTTTTGAGGAAAAGAGCGAAGACGATGCTGAAAAAGGTTTGAACTTCATGTGGGAGAAAGGAGACTTTACTATAGGGGTTGCTTAACCCTTAGACCTAGGTATAGAGTATATGAGAATTTTTTCAATATGATAGAGTTCTCATTGAGGATGAAAAACGAGACCACGTAGGAGCACGACTTCGATTCTAGCTACAAGACTCATAAATAAAGAAAAGCGCTTCGTGGGAGGCAACCCATGCTTAATTGTTTGCTTGTTTGTGTGTCATATATCTTTTCATTATTGTTTGTTATCATGTTTAAATTTGTGAAAATGCTTTATTTTGTCTTTAACCTTGTCTTAATTACATATAAAGGTATTTTACAAAAGGGATAAGTGTAGGGAGGATTACACATGTTTTTAAAAGAACGTGAACATGAGAACTACGATTATTGAAAAGATATATATATATATATATGTGTTTGTTAGAGTCAAATGCTTGTATCGAGTCATAATGGATGTTTTGCGTGAATTTTTGATTTTAAAGGTGTAATTTCCAAAATTTTTCCGAAAAAAGCAGCAGACCGGTTTACATCGGGATAACTGACGGCATAGGATTACAACTCGACAACGTCGGAGGAGTAAAAATACTTATCTAACTTTCTCTCGTTTTACGTACTACTTATAAATTTTTGGAAAATATGAAAACATCCATTCCACAAGCATTATATCCTAGTTTAGTAGAGTCATATATAATTTTACCGCCGATTTTACGCGAAGGTTTCGTCTATTTTCTTAAAGTGTGCAGGTTTTATTTATCAAGAAGAAGAAACATAAGATCGGATGGAGCTTTTCACGCATACATTCTTTTTGGAAAGAATTTAACCACTACTTCGCACGGATCCTAACGAGCTAATCAGGGGAGTATTACCTTCCGTTATCATAACTTTGATACTTTTAGGGAACATTGGGGATAATGTTCAGTTTAAGTGTAGGGAGGGAGAATAAAACGGGAACTTTGAAACTATGCTTATCTTTGATCATTTTTCTTGTCCTATTTCATTTGTGTAATAAACCATGAGAAATATTTGTTAAGGCAATTTTAGCGCCAAATTTAAAATTTTTCATGACTTGTATTGGTGGGTCTTTAGTCTTAATAAAGCGTCTCATGGATAGGAGTTATATGACTAGCACAAAAACCCTTTACCACTCAAATTCCACCCCAAAAATGTGAGGTTCTCCCCTAGATTTATAGGAATTAAAGCATTCACCTTTAATGCTTCGAGAGTGTACCGGTAATATAATAGATTCTAGAACTTGTTTTGTGATGCATTCCGAGATCGCTAGTGAGACTACCCTTGTGTAGTTAGGAATAACTGAATGATAAGAGGCATTAGGATAACCCTTGTTTGATACCCGTATTATAATTACTTCTTTCACATCGGTTGAGTAATTCCCCTACACCCTTGCGATGTACTCATCTTTAGTACACGATACCCCTAGTTAACCCCTCAGAGCCTATCCTTTTCGCGGTTCTCGTGATGTTTCGATTTTCCGAAATATCAATGAACATCATTGTTTACAATCCTCCCCCAAATGTACACCCAAATCGCGTTAGCCTTCCTTGTATGCACTCACTTTTAGTGCATTATTGTTATCATACTAAACCCTTAGTTCAATTATCTAGTTACTTGCATGGTTGCTAAGTCGAGTCATATCTTTTGTACACAGTTTTGGGACGATTGGAACTCATGGGTAAAGTTAAAATTTATGGAGTGACGGGAAAGAACATTAAATTCAAATTCCCTTTATTTACGTAATAATGTACTCCAAGTGTTTTGATCTTTTTAATTCGGGTCATTTTAGTGTTAGAATAATAAAAACTCAAGTGTAAGGATGTGCCTATAAATCCCTTATATTTTGATGTTATCGTAGAGGATGGTAGAGTAAAAATGTATGCAAAAAAAAATCGAAAAAAGAGTGTTGAAAAAAAAAATAATAATAATAATTAAATAAAAAAAACGGGCTACTATCATACATCTATCTTTATATTTATGTTTGTTTGTTTCAAAGTAATCTAGAGTTTAGAGAGTCGAGTCTTGGCTTAGCAACGCCATTCTTCTCATCCTTGTAACATAAAGATTTTTGACTTGCCACCACAAAATCGTCTATCCAACCAAACCCTTTGTTTCCCTAATCGTAAGCCTAACGTTACAACCCTTTAAAAGACCTCTTAGATAGTTGTTCCTAGGTGCTTATGCCAAAGCGGTGGAGGTTTGATCTAGTCTCAAGCCTATGGTAATCTATGTACTATGACCGGTTAGTGAGTGTTTATCTTCCATTTTCATTTGCTATATTTCATATACACCCGAGAAATGAGAGAATCCAAACACCACTTGTGAGGGCTAGTATATAATTTCCGTGCTTGTTATGACTATTGCGGTGCTTTTACTTGTTATGAATTATGTTAACTCAATGCTTTATGCCCCCTAACTTATAAATTGATTGGCCAAAAGCACATTTCCTTGAGGACAAGCAAATACCAAGTGTAGGGATATTTGATAAGGATTTAAAACGTACACTTTTAAGGGGTCATTTAAGCCCTTAATAGCCCACTTTTATATCCATTACTGCTTAATTTCGTTCCTTTTCACTATTTAGATCTCTTGGAAGCAAAATGAAAATGATGCATTTTGGACGAAAAGGAGTGAATATATGAAGAAAATGGCTAAGTCAAGATCAAGACACTCAAGGTGCCGGAATTACACTGACGGCGTCCCAAACAGGCGGCGCCGTCTCTATTTTGTGACGACTTAGGAGCAAATTTGCTATTTTACACCTGACGGCGTCAGGCTTTGAAGAGTAAGGGCATCACGAAGACTTTTCTTCTCAGACGACCTAGATCCAAATTCAGACGACGTCACAGCTGAAGACTAACGGCGTCACAACCACAACATGACGCCGTCCCAATGATGACTTGGCCAAGATGAAACCCTAATGGTGGCGATCTGACGGCGTCCCAACTATAAGGTGACGCCGTTGCATATGTAAAATTATATAAAGAAATCGAATTTTCAGAATTTTAGAGGTAGACTTGTGGAGTAAAAACCTAAAACGATTTTGGTCCGGTTTGGACAATATTTTAGGTTCTCATACCTCTTTACATCAAGATAAGTTATTTACTTCATTGATTTCATTATGTCTTCAATCAGTATGTGTGTATGCTTGCATGTTTAACATGTCCGCTAAATTTCTTGTGTATTTGCTTAGATCTATGAAACCTAGTTATTAGTTATTGATTGGTTGTCTCTTATATTGTAATTGGCTTAGGATTGCACTAGGCCATCGTTGTGTTTTTAATGCTTGAGTAATCTTTGTGATCCTTAGTTTATAACAACCTAGCGTAATTGTAGGCTAAATATCCAAAGATAACCGTAGTGTTAGTTTATGAATCCTAGAGATCTCGTAGGCAATAACCTTAAGGTATACTTGAAGAGTTAGGGATAAAAGCATACCCTACGACCTTAGAAGACACAACGCGTTAAGAATAAGGACGTGACAATTCAACCACCAATAAAAGATAACTAAGGAGTAATAGTATCTAGGTAAACACATTTTTAATCATCATACGAACACACATCAATAGACATAGACTACCCCTTAGTTTAGATAATTAGATAAGTAGAGTAATCGGTAGAAATACAAAACCCCCAAATCCAAACCCCGAGATTTTACCCTTAGCTTTATAAAAAAATATAAAAAGATAAATAAATAATCTTCCTCAACCTAAAACCTTAGTGTAGTACATCTCTCACTAGCATTCCTATTCCCCTAGAGAACGATATCAATACCTGAGGCATATCTAATACTACACTAGAACGATTAGGTTCACTGCCTAGGGTGTTGAAAAACTTGCTCGACGAAAAGGAAGTACCTTTGACCCCGAACGCGTTATACGTGCATCAGATCTACCCAAGGACACCACCAATAGTTAGTATTTAGAAGTCCTTAGGTATGACTAAAAAATGAGAAAATGAGAAACGGAGAAAGAAATTTTTGAAGAATAAAAAAGAAATGTTAAAGAAAAGGGTGAAAAGAAATAGCCCTCCATATGATTCAACTTAGGGCAGACACCGGGTTCAACTCATTTACTACTGGATGTCACAAGATGACACGGGTATTGAAGACAAGTCGTCATGGACCTAGTGACGCAATGCACTAAACCTTCTAAGCCACTCAAGTTCTCTCAAAAGAGCTTGTTTCATTCTCACAAGGAACCCTACGTAATCTATCGACTTTCTCTTAGAGATTGTTGGTATTGAAGAAGGAGACCCTCTCCCTCGTCTCCACTTAGAAAAACCAAAGCGCACTAATCGAGTCTAGAGCCACGAGATTCATTAAAAGATCTCTTAGGAACACTTGATTCTTCATCACTTGTTGTTCAACAATAAGGACACACGTGACACATTCTAGAGTCCTTCACAGATCTTAGCAATTTGCCGAGAACATTTATGAGGGGATTCACATATGTGATCCTCAGTGATTGAATGAAAACTCCTACCAGGGTCAACATCAAACAACCCTAACAGCAGGTCACTTCGGTAACTCCTTGTGAGTTACGCTTAGTGTGTCTCAAATGGTCTACAGTCGTGAGGTGATGCTTTGGTGTACCTCAGCGACTCACCTGAACTGCAGATATACTTTGGTATGTCGTGTTAGCCTACTTGAGGGCCTCCAGTTCATGAACAACCTTTGTAAGAATTAGAGATGTGTTATCACACTATGATGTTAACACCCTCGACATTCAAACTTGTAAGTGCTGGAAATCCCGCTAAGGAGATTCCTTTCAAGAATCGAGTCCTGAAGATGTGGGTCATTACTTGAACATTCAATGTAATGCCAAATGTCCCTCAATGGGACTAGGACGGCTGATTCGCCCGACCAAGGTGAATGGAATCAAGACATTCATCAGTAGACTAATCGTAGTGGTCAATTCTTCAAGAAAAGTCCACAATGATCGATTGGTAGTTTTCACTAACATATTCATGCAGGTACTGATGATTGATCCTTGGAAGAAAGACCGTACCATTCTCCACATGCTCATACCAACAACATCATACATGAAGTTCTCTCATAATCAAAGACAACACAAATGTCAAAATGATTCTTTCTCAAAGTTAAAGAATCTTCAAATTTTAAAGACTTGAGAACTACATCACATTTGGAAATCAAAGTCAAAAGAAGTATGAGCATGGTGGAGAAAGATGTGGAGATGCCTAACCAAAGAAGTTGACGAATGGCAGACAACAACATATGATCACAACATCCATAAAGAACAATGAACAAAGAAAACAACGACGTCAAGTTGATAAAGTTAAAGACTTCAAAGAATTTCTACTCACAAGAAAGAAGAATGCAAGAAAGATGTCAAGAAACCATATGACCAACACTTAGGGGGAGATTGTTGGGATCACTTGTAACTAATATTTCAAGTGTCGGTCATTTATATGTAATAGGTTGCTTAAATAGGCTTGTATGTTTGTAATTAATGTTAGGCTTATGTAGTAAGCCCATGAGCCTATGCAAAGGCCCATAAGGCCAAGGGAAGGGACTAGATATGTTGCCCTAGCTCCCTTGCCTATAAATACAATGTAAACTCTCATTTGAGAGTGTTGGTTCCTTTGATAATATACATAATCGTTTACTACTCTTGTGTGTGAAAGAATCCACCGTCACTTCCTTTCTCTCATTCTAATCTACATCAAACATACTTGTGTTCGTATTATTATACACTTAAATGCTTGACACGCTCAAATTACCTCACCAATATCTACCTCAAGCTCGCCCGTAAAGAAAATATCTCAAATGAGTAAATGACATCTCTTGCATTAACACCCAAACATCTAAAGCATTTGCTATTTTGAACTTATCTAAAAAATCTATTCAGTGATCAAGTTTATATTTAAACATTTACATTTGTGTATGTTCAAGAAAATGAGGAAAAGATCATACATAGTCATTCAGTTATAATTAATTTAGTTTTTTATTTGCCGCACTAAGACTATTAATTCTACTGATTCACCGAAATAAAGAATTAAGTGTAGAAAAGTTATTTTTTGTGTCATTTACATTTTACATTGTTAAATGTTTCAAAAGGTCTTTTCGGCATGATGTTTATAACTTAAACACTTAGTTTTACAACATGGTTACAAGTAAACGGGAACAACAATTGAGTTACACATCTAAACGGTATATTAAAATCTGAATGCGGGTATTTATGGAAAAACACCAAAACCGGCACAACAAGACTACACGTTTGGCTACACTACTACAGTAAGTCAGTAAGAGACACAATCGCTATAATCATAAGAGACATGTTCAACAAATTCATAATCCGTACAACCACATATAGTTAGTTACACAGTTAGTCATGGTGGTTTGCCGGGTTTCATGTTTTGTCCCCACTAGCACCTCCCCAACGTTTAAGTTTTTGCTCACCGTTGGTCCAAAAACTAACGACCATTATCTGACCTCGTTATCTCCAACATGTGATTTGCACAAGAGGGTAATGTTGTCATTTCACTTATTTCCTTCTTCCTTCTTCATCTTCTACCTTTATTTTGTTCTTAAATTTTGACTTTTTTTAAAAACATTTCAAACGCAATATTAAAAACAAATAGATGTTATAATTCATCATAGTAGTAAACTTTATCAAATCAAATCAATGTCCTATATAAAAAAACATTGTTCAAAACCAAATAACAAAAATACCAAGTTATTAAACCCAAACACCATAACTTGATTCATTTTTATTTCAGTTACAAATCAAAAATAACAAAATATTACAATCACATAATCAAAGCTTAAACAAAATCATAACAAGGTCTCATATCTTTCCACTCTAAAAAGATTTCAGAACTGAATCTCATTAATACAAACTTACAAGAAATACATCTTTTAATTTAAGATCTTTAATAAAAAGATATATGCGCTTGTGTTCATCTGTTGGCAGAAAACCCACAAGTCTTGCGACCCATAACAAGCACTCACTTGAGAACCATAACAAGCACTCACTTGAGACCCATTTTCATCAAATAATGCATGCACTCGATTAAGATTTATGTGAAACAGATCGGTGAGTCATGTTTGTGGTTCTTGATTTCAAAGAAGAAAGAAGTGTTATTGGTTCTTGATTGTGGAAAGAAACATTGTGGTAAATTTGTTATTCACCGTCCTAAAATAATTGTCCACCGTAAAAAAACAGACCGTTTAAGAAAAACATTATCATTACAACTATCTCTTTATTCTTTTTTACAAAATGACAGCTTTACTCTTAATTAATAAATTTAAAACTTCTTTAATATTTATAATAATAAACTCATGTATGGGTAATATAGTAAACTCGAACAAAATTCCTTGTCGATTTTTAGAAGTGGACAATTAATTTGAAACAACCCAAAATGAAAATATGGATAATAAATATGGGACGTACGGAGTGTAATACCCCCAATTTCATAATAGCAGCGGAATTCAAAATGAGTATTACCTCATGGTATAACAGTCATAATGATAGAAAACGAACTTTAATTGAGTCGTTTTAAAACATTTAACATTCTAATAGTTGAAGTATCGAGTTTACAAAGAGGGATCCCGATAGTTTCACGGTTAAATGTTACATCAAATAAGTTTCTCGAATTTTGGGACAACATTAATTAGGTCTCTTTTGTATTAATGATGACAAATAAACCTTCGCAACACATAGAATCACAAACGTTAGCCCCAATGGCATCGTGCACAGTGCGTTCTTTTGGCGCTCCAAAGACGCGACCAGCAAGCCGTAACTGCCTTGGTTCGTCTCGGTTATTAAAAGTCGGCTTTCCCCTTACCCGAAAAATGTGGATCTTCCAATACAGGTATAAATATGATATGTGCTTCATTAGGAACACTCGAAACGAGTTTTAGAATTAGAGGAATCCAAAATCACAACCTCTCATTTTTGACAAAACGCCAACTCAAGTATTTTATCCAACGGCTCAGCCAAGGCTCTTCTAAACCTAGGAGTCTCGTACTTTTCAAAATAACTTCAAGTGAAAGTATTCATATGACCATAATCCGTGATTCGTCTTCTCTAATCACGTAATGGGTTTACTCCTTATTGGTCAAACAAAGTCAAAGGTCCATTTGCATAAACGCATCATTTCCGTTGTGGTATATGCTTTACTATGATGCAAAGCACTTAGCTTTTTTTCATCAAGATAATTATTGATTACATCAAGTTGTGGGATATCACGAATTATGATATTGTGAATACTTGACATTTCAGTCATTTTCGAATATGGGTATTCTTTGATTTTCTTATCCAACACAGAACCCATAATAACCATTTCTTCCCTAATGACAATATGATTATTTCATAATCAATCATTTGATTATTTCCTTTTTACCAAACAAACCCTTCGCCAAATAAACCTTCCAAAACCATCCAAACCTTATCTTCAACATTCTCTAAATACTCTTTACACACCTTGTACTTTCATGTACTTCTTGTCTCCTAACATTCCAACAATTTCAACATCAACCTCTTTTCCACAACATTCTCTCTTAACCACTAAGATTTGAACACATCACCCATTTTCTTATTCACTATCTTCTCCAACACACTACTCACACACACATCTTGATTTTGAATTCAAAATTAACACACACAACTCACAACCTTTCTCTTACACATACTTCTCTTCTCAACACATTCCAAAGGCTCCCCATCACATCACTCTCACACACTTGAATTCAAAATACACACACTCCTCTCATGTTCATTCCTTTACACATACTCAAAGCTTCCACTACACTCTTTACTATCTCACACACTCACCAAGCTTCCTTCACACACTTACCAATTCACACACTCACACATACAACCAATCTTCCTTTACACACTTCACTTACTCACACACTCACACTACCTTCAAATTTAAATCCAATGGATAGGCTCCCAAAACATCACTCTCACATCATATACAACTCACACTCTCACTCACATGCATCCTCACTCACTTACACACTCACATTCAAATTTGAGTCCCAAACATAGGCTCCCCATCACCTCAACATCACATCCTTACAACCATCACCTCTCTAACACATCCATGCCAACTTACTCTTCTCACCCTCTTCTTCAGGAATAGAATATTCTTTGATACTTTTGGCATATTCCCTTCTTAACCTAACCATGCAAACACCTAACCAAACCATGGTTCAACCTTAACCAAGCTTCTCTCATACTCTTCCCTCTCACACACATTTGAATTCAAATTCTTCCCTCTCTCTCTCTATATCACAACATTCACACTTTCTTTCTAAGAAAATAATATTCCAGGGCATATAACTTCTCTCTTATCTGCCATGTGACGAATACCCAAAATACCCCTATCCAACTATCCCTTCTCTCTTATCTTTACTTAAATACTTCACAAAATGATTTATATCAAATGGCTATTTGAGTTGGTTGACCTTGAGGATTAATAATGGAAAAGTCTAATTTGTGAACTACAATTAGGGGTTTAGGAAGGTTGGGTAGTTAAATTACCAAAGTCCCAAGAAAAATATTTCCACGTTTTGGTGCTCCGACATGCCAGCGACGAGCCGACCTCGGTAAATATTTTCTCATTTGGTACTTTGGCCTATAAATACCCAACCTTGACTATTGTATTCCTCACCCCTTTCCATTACTTCTTTCTCTCTACTTTCTCTTCTTTTAATCCTCTAGTTCTATCTTGTGTTCTTGATCTATCACTTATCATCTTTGGAAGAACACATTCTTTGTAAGTGAAGAATCATAAGAACCTAATCCACTCTTTGATTGTGTTGAGGTCTTATTCTATAACCTTTCTATTACAATCAAGTCTCTAGGTTAGGTTAGAGCTTGATTGAATGATCAAACATTTATTCTTTCGATTTGATTGTAAGGGAAGTCATATGTCCATGTGACCAAGCCTAGATCGTTGGAGATCTAGTTGGGGTTTAATACTTCCAGTGAGAAGTCTTTGTGGTTAGTCAAATCATGAGTCCTTGTGGGTGGTTTTTGAGGGTGGAATACCGTAGGGAGTAGCTCTTTTTTGTGAGCGCTGATCTTTATGCATATAGGTGGAGTGATGTTGTATACGGTTTATAGTCCACCATAAGAATCATACTTAGTGAATAGTATAATGTCGTGAATTTGCAACTGGACGTACGGAAGATATAAACCCCACATCTCGAACCAGTATATATCATTGTGTCTCTTTACTCGCTTTATATACTTTGATTGTGCTTGTCGTTGTTGTATTTGTTGTAAATACCACTTGTTGATCTTTGAGGCTTGAAGTGAATAAACTTGAAGAAGCCTAGAATACTATATTTACCCTCTATGGTTCTACAACCGGTATCGAGTAGGATACTCAAGTTTTGAGCCTTAAAACCTTCCCGAGAAGTCATTTTAAATGAAAGCTTCTTTTCAAAAATTTAAAATACCTACCAAAATTTTTGAAAAGTTAAGTATAGATCCATGGCTCAAAAGAACTATGTTGAGGGTGTTCTATGCAAAGACTACCTTTGCTCGAATCCGATGGATTTTGTTTTGAAAGCCGGTTTGAGACCTATGTTAGGTCTAATGATATTGACTTGTCGGAATTAATCCAAAATGGCAATTTTGTGTTCATGGTGGAAGGTTCGAAACAAATTTGATGGTGTAGAAGCCATATTTGGATTTAAAAGATGATGAGAAGAAGAAGCTTGGCAACACTTATCATAACTCATCAAGGTAAATCACAAGTTAAGGATTGCAAGATCGACTTACTCATTCAACAATATCAAAAGTTTATGATCTCCCATGAAGAAACTATTGAAAATGGCTATACAATGTTCAATGCTATTATACAAGCTTAACGGCTCTAGATCCGAGCTATTGTAACAAGAACCATGTGAGAAAGTTTCTTCGAGCTCTTTCGGCGAAGTGGAGGCCAAAGGTGACAGCTATTGAAGAAGCCAAGAACTTGGCGGAACTTCCTCTTGATCAGCTAATCGGCAACCTCAAGGTGTACGAAATGATCCTTGAAAATGACAAGGTTGCATCTTAAGACAAGAAAGAGAAGGTCAAATCATTAGCTCTCAAAGCTAAAGTCACTATGAATCAAACAAGTAACAATAGAGATAGTCAAGAAGGAAGTGGTAATGAAAGTGATGAAGAATTCAATCTTATGGCAAGGAACTTTAGGAAGTTCTTTAGAAGAGGTGTTTAGGTGTGTAATCGGTTTAGTAATCGAGGTAATAATGGTAGAAACAAGGTTGGAAGAAGTTGGGGTTTTGACAACAAGATTGGTGAAAGCTCAAGACTTGAACGCGAGTGCTTTAATTATGCTGAAAAGAGTCACTTCATAAAGTGATTGTCCAAATCCTAGAGAGAACAAAGCATTCATTGGTGGATCTTGGATTGATAGTGAAGACAAAGACCAACCAAATAAGGAAGCTATTTGTCTCATGGCCTTAGAAAAACAAGATGTTTGTCATAAAATTGATCTACAACCGGAAGGGTGGGTAGTAGATAGTGGTTGTACCAAACACATGACCAGGAATAGGAGATTATTTACTTTTTATAAAGCTTACGATGGTGCACAAGTCACATTTGGGAGTAACCTATCCGGCAAAATCACCGATAAAAGTAATGTCCTTCATGACTCCATAGAAATTACCAATGTTGAGCATGTTACTGGTCTAAATTTTAATTTGATTAGTATTAGTCAGCTAAGTGATGATGATTTTGAGGATAAATTTACTAAAGTCAATTGTAATATTAGTAAAAATGGTAAAGTGCTTGCTAGAGGTTATAGGAGAAATAACTTGTATACTTGCAAGTTGGGAGATAACTCCAAACAGACATATGTCTTACATCCATGGTGGATAACTCAACACTTTAGCATAGGAGGTTAGGTTACGCCATTATGATGTTAGTCCAAAACCTAGCTTCCAAAGAGCTACTAAGGAGCATACCAAAGTTGAGCTTTGAAAGACATCATTTTGGAACATGTAGTATAGAGTCAAGGACATGAAAACAATAGGAATAGGAATGAAGCGTTAACTAATAGGGTTTTGAGTATTTACACTTAGATTTTTTGTCCATCCCAATTCAAAGCTATGGAGGAAACTTCAACACTTTGATGATTGTTGATAACTATTCAAATTATACTTGGGCCATATTTTTAGAATATAAGGATAATGCATTAGGAAGATTTGATATATTGGGGAAAAATCTTGAAAACCTACTTGATTGTTCCATTGTTTCAATCGTAACAAATCATAGTAGTGATTTTGTTAAAACTGAAATTTGGTAACTTTTGCGAACAACATGGAATATCTTATAACTTATTGGGCCCGTTCACTTCTCAATCGCTTGAGATTTTTGAAAGAATAGATTGTAAGGTACGCAAGATGAGTCGTGCAATGCTAGACGAGTAATCATTTCACAAAAGTTTTAGTGTCATGCCCTAGATACTGCATGCTATATTTTTAATAGGTTTTACATTAGAAAGTTCATCAATAAAACACCCTATGAGATACTTAGAAAGAGGAAGCCTTCTTTAGAATGATTTAGGGTATTTGGTTGTAAAGTATTCATACTTGACACCAAAGAATATCTCAACAAGTTCGACCCAAAGTTGTATGAAGGTATGTTCTTAGGATACCCTCAATCTGGTAAAGCATACATAGTGCTTAATAAGGAAATAATGAGGATTGAGTAATCTCTCAATGTGACCTTTGATGAGAATTTGCCCGCGCCTAAATCATCTCCTTCAGTAGAAGATGATGTGATCAATGAACAAGTAGTTCAAGATCAAGAAAGGTCGTCGTCATTACAAGTTAATGTTTTGGATGAAGGAAATCCTAAGAAAGTTAGAGAAGCGAGTGGTCATCCTATAGTAAAAGTCATTGGTGACTTGAATAAGAGAATACTTAGGTCTCAAACTAAACAAGATTAGGTTTTGGCATGACATTTTTCAAAAATCCAAATTGCTTATGAGATAGTTTAAGGTGTTCATGGTTGACATGAATCTTAGGAGAACAATCATTTAGGATAAGTTATATATGTAGTCACCATTTGCAAGGTCATTTTAGGTGCTCTTAGAGCTTATGTACTTATGTGGCTAGGACTTATGTGAAGGCATGGAAGGAAATACAAATAAATGTTTTCCAATAGGAAAGATATCTATCAATGCATTATTCAAATGATGGTTGATAATATCCTAGATTCTACATGCCTATACTAAGTATGATGAATAAGAAAATTTGACACAAAATATCCTACTACATTTACTAGGATTGAAAGTCATTTTGTGTCAAACTAACAAGACTAGATAAAGTTTCGATCACAACTCATACTTGTGTTGAAGATTTTATATCTACCTCTAATTGTTCAATTTATGTGAAAATTACATGCTATGTGTTTTAGGGTAGAAAAGAAAAGATTTACATATAAACTATTACGTAGTTGAAGAGAATTCTCGTGGATTGAATTCGGTATGGTATTGCATAACAAACTAAAATACCCAATGAATAGACTTGATTAACTATGTATTTCATCCGAAATCTTAGAAAATTTGTTTTGTCAATGCAAGTGACAAACAAGGATTATCAAAGTTGACACATTACATGACAAACTATAAACTGGAGATATCTTACATTGTATATTGACTTTATATACAATGTGATGGTTTATAGGATCTATTTTGTGTATTCAATAATAAAATATACACTTTATTTCTATGCACAAACAACTACACTCTTGGTATGACTTGCATGATATACTTGCACTTGGTTCATGCATGATGAGATTTAGGTTCTAGATTGTGTTCAAATAGAATCATTTAAAATCTAAAATGATGATCAAGGATGTATACTCATCCAACAACAATTGAAAGAATCATGTTTGGCTTGACAAATTATGGTGCATGAACGCTTATTTGTGGGAACTAGCATGAGTAACTTGATCATTTAAATCCAACTAAATCAAAATCTAATCTATTCAAAATCACTACTATCCATAAGGCATAATTATCTTCCCCATGAACGACTTTCTTTCATATCTATTGGTCCTCAGATCTTCATTACCCATACCTAAACCCTAATGAACCTCTATAAAAGGATAGTTGTATTAAACATTTTCATTATCTTTCTCAAATTTGAAAATCTCATCCTCTTTTAAGAAATGGCAACCAAATTCCTCATGAAACGAGTGAATTATGCTCACAACACCAATTCCATGAACCTTTGAAAATCGTGAATACCTTGAGGGCCGTCATTGTGACAAAATTTTATTTGTGCAACTAGCATAAAGCAACCTTTCATGCATTCCAAATGCTTTTGCCTCATCAATAACCTTCCATTTACTATCTACCCAAGGCACATTTAAGAATTCCATGCCCGATACTACTTTGACAAACCTTCTCTAACTCTTAATTTTTGCATGTATGGCCATGGTTATCCTTGGAATCTAAGAAATTTTAGAAAGGTGTTGAATGTACCTTCCAAGGGTTTATTGTTTTTCAAAAAATCAACCAACAATAACGCATTCATGAAAATTAAGCACTATCATCCAAGTTCGTAAGGCATGGAGAGTGTAAGGCTATAAAATGTTTTAGTGTAAAAGTGGTTATAGTTTAGGTCTCAATTTGACTCGTTTCTCTATAACTATAGCTCTAATACCAATCTGCAACACCCCTAATTTGATGATAGTAGCGAATTCAAACCGGTGTTATCTCATGGTATAACAAATATAATAATAGAAAACAAACTCTAATTGAGTCATTTTAAAATATGCTTAAAACAACAACACAAAGGTTGAGTAAAATCCATAGGTTTATAGTTAAATAGTTAAACACAAGATTTCCAAGTTTAAAAGACAGTGGGTTACGTTGTTATTTACCCATAATAGTTATTATTGCACTAAGCTCATAACAACTAAACCATTAACGGGTACCAATATAAATTGGCATAAAAATAGTAACAGTAGCTCTGGTAGGTAATTTGCCGTTATACCTAGAGTTCTCAAATATAGTGCGTTTGTTTTCCTATGATGACGTATAGTATGTATTACAGACCTACGAGGCCCAATACACACTATACACACACTGCGCTCAGGCCCAACGATTAAAAATCCTAGGCCCACAGTAAGCCCAATGGCTAATTTGGCTATGGCCCGGCCTTGAGATGCTGTAAGGCACATGACGGGTGAACCTTCAACCGTCAATTCCTTTACGTCCTCATCCTCGGTTAACACGAAACCCTTGTCCGCCAAGGGTCCGCCTAGCAATCGATCATTATATGAAATCTAGAGGCCCAATGAAAACCTCGCCTATAAAAGGGGCTCCAATTCCCATACTAGGTAAGAACTTTCTCTCATAATAACACACACTTCTACTTTCCTCTCAAGAATGTACTTACTCTCACGCCGGAGTCTAATCGTGGGGTCCGTCCCCACGGTAAGACTAACGGTTTACCTTTCTTGTGCAGGGATCTCATCCGAACTACTTGAATTAGTACAAGATTGACTCACCAAAGGTTTACCGGCCCAGTCCAGTAGGCTACGTCCTGACCTTCTATAACCCCTCACACAAATTGTACTAACAAGTTGGCGCCATCCGTGGGACCCAGTACACAACTGCGTTCCGAAAAAAAATGCCTACCGAAAGAGCTCGTTCCGACCCTAATCCCGCCACAACTTCTGTGGTGCGGAACAAGGGAGGAAAGAAGAACATGATAGATCTGGAAGGATCTGATGGGTCCGCAACCAGTACTGCCATCAAGAAGTACTGTGATAAGTAATACGACCAGATCTTACCTCTTGTGACAGAAAAAGTTCGGAAACAAGAAGGAAGAATCAAGGCTAGAGAAACGGTGAAAGCCCGATTAGACTCTAGCGAAACATCTCAGCCGTCCGAATCCGGAAAGCATGTGCGAAAGAAGGATCTGAGAACGAAGATCGAATCTCGGAAGCACCGGAACACGGGGGAGAACTCTAAGCCAAAATGCAGCTGATCCAGTTTACCCCGGAAGAAAACTGCCAAGAAAGAAGAAATATTCGGTCGCGCAAAAGTGCGTTCAAAAGGTCAAAGCGTAGAAAATAGTATCTCCACACGCCCGAAGTACCGGAGAACTAAACGCTGCGATCCGAGGAAGACAGGGTACTCACCACCATTCTTCGCAAAAGACGGAAACCTATTCCGGAGGATACGGCGGCGTACATACTACTCGAAGGTCCGATCGGCACTCGGAAGTGAAGGCAACGGAGATGAACACCGGAGTTCCGGATCAAAGAGGCAAAAGTCGGATGTCGATAATGATGATTTAGCTAGGCCATGGGTATGCAAGGAGACCGACCCGCTCACTTCACGCATCCGCTATTTCGACATGCCTAAAAGGACGAGAATGGCTACTAATGTGAAGACATATGATGGAAGTGAAGATCCGTAAGACCACCTTAAAATTTTTCGAGCAACAAAGGTAGAATGTTGGGCTATGCCAACATGGTGCCACATGTTCAACTCTACCTCACCGGATCTCGCTAGGGTGTGGTTCAAGATCTTCCGCCGTAATCGGTTGACGTTTATGACGAATTAAAGGAAGTTTTCCGTCAAACTTCCTTCAATAAAAGAAGTGCATAAAAGATCCAAAGGAGCTTCACCATATCAAGCAAAAGGAAGGAGAAACCACGAAAGAATTCGTGAAAGATTCAAGGTGGAGAGTAGGGATGTCAAAGGAGCTCCGGAAGTTATGAAGGTTTCTAGCTTCATGCATGGAATCACTAATCCTCGAATTAATCAAGAGACGCATGATAATATACCCAAATCGGTGGACGAAATGATGAGGGTAATCGCATCTTCCTCCGGGGAAGTAGTCGCGGTAAATATGAAAAGAAGAGGACGTTACCCGGTGCAATGGAAACCGCATGAGTCCGGACAAAACAAAGCCTCAAGAGAGGATACAGAAACTCACTCCGGATGGATCGAAAGCAGGACAGATTCACCCTCCTTTCCAAAATGCCCAAAGAAATATTGGCACTAGAAAAGGCAAAGTTTAAGGCTCCTCCTCCAATGCTTACGCCGATTGAGAAAAGAAACAGCAACAAGTATTGCGAATTCCATGGAGAAGTAGGACACAACACAGACGAGTGCATGCACCTAAAAAGACAGATAGAAGAATTGCTAAGAACTGGAAAGCTATCAAACGTAATAAAGGAACTCAAGAAAATAGTGGCAAGGATCAGTCCAAGGCACTTAAGAAAGGAGAAACGTCAGGAAAAGATAAGCCCCTGGCAATCTTGATGGTGCAATCTCGAACGGGTGATCGATGAAGTTACGCAAAGTTTTTCTCCAGTTGAATATCTCATTCCCACCACTCACGGAGAGGAAGGAATGACGGACCAATGGTAATCGAAGCGAGATAGGAGGACACTTTATACAAAGAATGTATGTCACCGGAGGCTCCGCCGGAAGTTCTCGATGAACATTGCTTTGAAAGGCTCCGGACAGAAATAAGAAAGCAATGATACCGCTACAAACCCCTCATGGATTTAGCGGAGAGATAATTTGGCTAATCGGGCGATATCATTGCTAACTAAAATTGGAGACGGCGAGCATTCATCACAAGATTAATGAATTTCGTGGTGGTTAGGTCCCATCGCCATATAATGGGATCATAGGAAGGCCGGAATGTGGAAGTTACAGTTGTGTCTTCAACAACACACGGATGATGAAAGTCCCGTTGAAAGGCGGAGTGCTCACAATCCGCAGTAGCAGAATGGTCCTGTTAGAATGTACAATGGTTTCCGGACCAACACCACAGCCCGTAACAGAAAAGAAAAGTGAAAAATGGATACACGTGGCAATACATCCAGAATATCCGGAACAAACAATAGCCATTGGATCAACCTTGTTAGCCGAAGGGCGAAAAAAGTTATGTGAACTGCTAAAGCAAAACCTTGATATATTCGCATGGTGTCCAGCCGACATGACGGGTGTTCCAAGGCACGTAGCAGAGCATAGCTTAAACATACGGGAAGGATATACTCCAATAAGGCAAAAGAAAAGAGGTCAAGCACCGGAAAGGAGTAAGGCGATACAAGAGGAAGTGGGAAAACTCGTGGACGCAGGGATCATGAGGGAAGTGAATTATCATAGTTGGTCACAACCCAAGAATGGTAACAAAACATGACGGAGCCGGAGAATGTGTGTTGACTTCAAGGACCTCAATAAAGCTCGTCTCGAAAGACGGTTACCCTTACTAGAGATAGATTGAAAGTAGAATCGCTCATGGATATCCCTTCAAATGCTTCCTAGACGCTGCATAAAGGTTATCACCAAATCCAGATGGCAAAAGAAGACTAAGAAAAACACCTTCATCACAAATCAAGGAATATTCTCACAAAAAAATGCCATTTGCTAAAAATGCAGAGCAACATACCGGTAATTTGGTGGACAAAGCTTTCCACAAACAAATTGGCGTAAACTTAGAAGTATATGTTGATGATCTAGTGATCAAGAGCCGCCCAGAGGCAGAAATAATAAGAGACATAGCGGAAACCTTCTAAACGCTAAGAGGAATAAACATGAGGCTAAATCCTAAAAAGTGTACCTTCGGAATGGAAGAGGGAATGTTTTTAGGATACACAGTAAACACTAAAGGAATTAAAGTACGGCCAGAAAAAGCAGAGACCGTACTAAGCCTCTCTTCCCCGAAATGCCTTAAGGATGTATAGAGGCTGAATGGAAAACTAGCAAGCTTGAACAGATTCTTGGCTCCGCCGAAAAGACACTACCATTCTTTAAAACACTCAAAAAGTGTACAAAAAAGAGCGACTTTCAATGGACACAAGAAGCGGAGGAAGCTTTAGCTTTTAAGCAAATGAAGGGGATGATAGCAAATCTCCCCACCCTAACCGCACCTCAGGAGAAAGAAGAGCTAATAATATACCTAGTCATGGCAAGTGAAGCAACGGTGGGTTCTAATGACAAAGGGAAGGCAAACAAATGCCAATATACTTTGTGAGCCGAGCCTGCGAGACCGTATATAAATTACACACCAATGGAGAAACTAGTCTTATCCTTGGTACACGCTACAAAGTGGTCAAGACGTATTTCCAAGCGCATACGGTAGTAGTCATCACGGACCAACCAATCAAGAAAATACTATCAAGGCCAAGTCGATGTAGATTACAAAAAGTGGAGCATTGAGTCGGGAGAATATGACATACAATATGAGATCAAGAACGTCCATTAAAGGACGATTCTAGCAGACTTCATAGTAGAGCGTCCAAAAGACTACGAAGAGGACGAACCAATGAAAGTGGAAGAACTTCCACAACCGTAGGTCTTGTTCACGGACGGCTCATCTTGCATAGACGGTCATGGAGCGTGCCTCATATTGACGGATCCTCGTGGAAATGAGTTTACTTGCGCTTTAAGGTTTGGTTTCAACATAACAAATAACGAAGTCAATAATGAAGCCTTGATAGCGTGGTTACGGATAGCGTAAAAATGGGAGTCAAGAATGTGCAAGCAAATGTAGACTCAAAACGGTGGCAAATCAAGTCAACTAACATACATTACGAAGGAATCGTGAATGATTCAATATCCGAAAAGTAAAGAACTCCTAAAGAGCTTCCGGATGTTCTCAATCAAGCAAGTACCCAGGAGTGAAAACAAAAAGGCAGACGCGCTAAGCAAAATGGCTTCTACTAGCTTTACACATCTAAAAAAGCAGGTACTAGTAGAAGAGCTGGGTCAAAAATCAATAGAAGAAGCATCGCTCATAGCAACCATGGAAGAAGAGGGGTAAATATGGATGACACCAATCTATGAGTACCTAACCAAAGAAACACTGCCAGCAGAAAAGGAGAGAGCGCGAGAAGTTAAAAGAAAATCACAAAGGTTTACAAGAACTAACGGGATACTTTACAAGAAATCTTTTCTAGGACCATGGTTACGATCGTTGGGCTCCTTCAAGCTAACTATGTGTTACGAGAAATCCATGAAGGATCTTGCGAATGCACGCAGGACAAGGTCCGTAGTGGCTGAGCCTGCTGCACGGATATTACTATCCTACTATGCACATCGATGCTCGAAAACTAATCCAAACATGCAAAATTGTCGTGCATAGGCCGCCCAAAACATCTACAAGAAAAGTTAACGCCCATCACTTCCCCATGGCCATTCCACAAGTGGGGAATCGACATTGTAGGACCCCTACCGGAAGGGCCGGGGAGAGTCAGATTCCTCATAGTGGCAATAGACTACTTCACAAAATTGATAGAAGGAAAGCCAGTGGCCACCATAACAGGAAATCAGATCAAGAAATTCGTATGGAAAAACATTGTATGCAGGTTTGGACTCCCAGGAGAAATAATATCTGACAACAGAAAGCAATTCCATGACAACCCATTTAAAGAATGGTGTGAAAAGATGAATATAAAGTAACACTTTGCCTCGGTAAAGCACCCACAAGCCAACGGATAGGTAGAAAGAGCAAATAGAAGCTTAGGGGAAGGCATAAAAGATAGGTTGGAAGAAAAAAGTAAGAATTGGCTAGATGAATTATCGCACGTCCTATGGGCACATCGCACAATGATCAAATCTAGCAATGGAGACACTCCATTCTCGTTAACATACGGAACGGAAGCTGTCATACCAACTGAGATAGGGATGCCCACATGGAGGACGGTAGAAGCAAACATAGAAGAAAATGATGAAGCGCTGGAAATGAACCTAGAGCTCCTTGAAGAAAGAAGAGAACAAGCAGCAATACGCGAAGAAAAAAGCAAGGCACAAATGGAGAAATATTACAACTCAAGAGTCCGAAGTACAAGTTTCAAACCAGAAGACTTAGTATATCGGAACAATGACGCGAGCCACGCTGAAGAAGGAGGGAAGCTAGGACCAAAATGGGAAGGGCCCTATGTGGTTACGGAAGCACTAGGAAAAGGCGCATATAAGCTAAAGGACCGTGCGGGGAATCTAATTGCACGGACATGGAATGTTTGCAATCTTAAGAGATGTTACATACATCAAGTGTAAGCAACCCATTCCTCGCGGATTCCGTGAAGGAGGGTTCATATCAAACCTATCTTTTTATATTGTAATGTCTTGTCTTCTTTTATTGAATGAAAAATGTGAAGCTTAGCTACCTTCACCAGTTTTACTTTAGAAAATTATTCTTTTTAATCATTTAATATTTTTAAAAGAACTTATGTACGTAAGACGCGCATACACATGGGCATGACCCATACAAAGTTATTCCGAATAACAAAAGGCTGCGCAACCTCCAAATTACCTCAAGATACGTAAGAGTAGGGGTGTAAATGAGACGAGACAGCTCGCGAGTTATTCGACATCGATTCGTTAACTACTCGAAATCGACTCGATATAAACGAGTCAAGCTGGAGCTCGAGCTACTCGAGCATACTTTCGAGCCGAGTTCGAGCTCGAATATGCTCAGCTCCTGAGGCTTGCGAGCCCTTATCGAGCTTCAATGATATTACTTTTTTTACCCTTTTATATACATATAGTAACGTAAAATCGAGTCGAGTCGAGCTTAATATGCCCATTTTTCATCTTGTTCGAGCTTTAAAAGTGGCAATAATCGAACTCGAGTTTGAGATGATGAGCTCAGCTCGAACTTAAAATCCAAAGCTCGGACGAGCTCGAGTCGAGTTTCGAGCTTGAGTTTTACTAATCGAGTTGAGTTCGAGCTTGGCAGTACTCGACTCGACTAGGCTCATTTACACCCCTACGTAAGAGATATTGCAAATCCAGTATCTGGTGAATAACCCACAAGTATTCAGAAAAAGACTATTATAATAGACACATCCGTGTGAAGATTAAATAGCAAAAAGCTTCGGAACAAAAGAATTATGCATACAAATAGACCTGCTCACACATAAAACAAAAGCGCTCGCTTGGCGCCAAACAACAAAAGAGCATGATCACAATAAAGCACTACTAAATGGAAGGGTCCACTAGCGAGAGACGAACCCGTCCCAGCTTGAAAACCGGGATCCGTAACAAAACCACCATGCTTAGAAACGGACGAACGAACCAACTCCACTATAGGCTCCGTATATGATGGATTAGTAAAAGACAACCACGTATCCGCGAGCACCAACCAATCATGAAGTGAGCCTTCCCTTGATTTTTTGGCCCTATCAAAAGAACCCTGGATTGAGGCAGAAAGGGAAGACTCACTTAAAGAGCTTCTAGAAAGACAAGCAGGAACGACCAGCTGTTACAAGTAACACTGCTTCTCAACAGAGGATAAATCATTAGAGGGTACCTTGGGACGAAGCAAGTGAATGATGTCTTCAACGGAAGAATCCTTGAGAGCCTTTAACGAAGAAAGCAAAGGAAACTGGAGACCGCAGAGCACTTGAAGAGCATTTTCATAGTTGGTCTTAGCAGAAGGATTAAAAGCAGCAATGCGAGAAAGTGGCGTATGAGCCGTACCATGAACATGCCCGGCAACAAGCCCATCTTGCATACCTTTATCAACAGCACAACTAATGGCATTAGCCAATGCTCCCAAATAGCCTTGCCAACGCCAACATTCAGACACGGCAAGCTTAAAACCATCGGACAATAGCCAACGACTAATAGACATAGCAGTAAGCAAGCTCGGAAAAAGCTTTTCCTCCAAATACAGGGCAACCTTAAGAAAGAGCTCCTTCAAGCAAGCTAGCTTTGAGGCATAAGGACGGAGCTCAGAACATTCCCTGTCCAAAACTTGTACCTAACAAAGAAAATTCCGGAGGTCACTAAAAAAAAGAGAAAAAAGAAAAGGGAGAAGAAAACATAAACACAAAAACAAACAAGAATACCTGCTTAGTGAGATCAGCGTTGCGGGATTCCATAATAGAGGAAGCACATCGTAAATGTTCAATCTCAACATCCCGACTGATAGAAGAAGCTTCCAACTCTTTGATTCTGGCACGCAACACTGTTAATACAAATAAGCCGTAAAAACGTTTATTTATATTTTACGATCTTCTAATTTTTTGTCGATAACAAAAGTAAGATCATTTTAACGAAACAAATAAAATACGTAAATGGTTTGAACTAATAGTTTTCTAACACACTTACGCTTTCACATAAAACACTAGAACTAGTATAAGTGATTTTATGCTTAAAGATATACATATGTACAACAACTAGTGTTTACATATTGGGATAACATATACTTAACTAAGTATATACTAAAATGGGTAAAAACAAATATATACTAAAATGGGTAAAAACAAGTATATACTAAATAGGTAAAAACTAGCAAATGCTTTTGACCCATAACCCATGGTTTTATTTATACCACTTAACCAAGTTCATTGTATCCTTAAGATACATTGTATCTAGAAAGAAAACCATGGATCAACCCATAACCCATGACCCATAACCAAAAATACCCATGGGCAAATAGGAGCGTTCCACGGATCCCTAGCTTTGTGCTAGCCGGATCCCAAGTGGAAGGATCCGTGGGATCCGGGAAGCAGAGGATTTTTCCTCTATAAATAGTGAGCCATTTCTTCATTATTTCTCACCCCTTTCCAATACACTTTCTCCCCCTGAGTTAAATCTCACTAACCTTAGATCCAAGAGATCTATGTTTGTAGTTTTGTTTTTGTGTAATCTTCTAGGTTCCTCTTAAAGGCAAGATCACCACCTTTGAAGTCAAGCAAGCTCAAGTCCATGAGTTGCCATGCTTCCTCATCATCAAGGCTATTGAAGTCCTCTTGTTGATGATCTCTTTCTTTCTTCAAAGAAGTGTAGTGTTGAAGACATTAGTGAAAGATGTCTCAAGTGTCAAGACGAAGATATTAGTGAAGGGTATCTATCGTCTATAGGATAAGCACTTGTGAAAGGTGCTTAGAAGTCAAGACTTGAAGCATTAGTAAAAGGTGCTTCGAAGTAAAGACACAAGACATTAGTGAAAGGTGTCTTGTAGATCTAGTCAAAGGCATTAGTGAAAGGTGCCTTAGATATACATTCGATATGGTGTGTTTCGATGTACTAGATAGACTAGCATTAGATCTAAGGATATTGATGTCCTTGATGATGTTGTAAAGGAGTATATCTCCTTTGGGATTAGTCGTTGGTGTAGTGTGGTAGTAGTTCCTCCATTGTAATGGAACTAGGTGCTTAGCCTAGTACCTAATAAAGGGTAGGCGACGTTGTGAAGGTGTAGTTCACCTAAGGTGTGAAAGAACTCGGTGGTTAGCCTAACACCGTATAAAGGGTAGGCGACGTTGTGTTAGGTGTGGTTCACCTTGGTGTGAAAGAACTCGGTATTTAGCTTTGTACCAGAAAAAGGTTAAGCGGCGTTGTGAAGGCTTCTCCGCCATAAGGAGATTGGTGTAGTGTTTACGAACTCTCGAGTAGGTGACTCGAGGGTGGAGTAGGGCAAGGAAGGTGTCCTTGTAGCCGAACCACTATAAATACTGCATTGTGGTTTTGTGCTTCACCCTTATCCTTTCATTACTTATCTTTATATGCTTGTTTATCAACATCCAACACACAACCAAATAGATTGACATCGGTCAATCTAAATAGTTTAAAAGGAAGTTTTAATTGGTAAAACAATTCAAACCCCTTCTAGTTTTCCACAATTGGCATCGAGCTTAGTTACCAAGTTTCTTAAAGTATATTGTACTTTAAAACTTGATACGATCCATAGTTAATTGAAAACTACAAAGAAGGTTCTTTCATAAAACAAACACCATGTTTTTCAAAACTATATGTTTGGATGTTGATTTGATAACAACATTTTTTTTACTTTTCATTTAATTGCACTAATCTTCTTTGTCGTGTTGATTAGTCAAAGCTCATACCCACCAAGCTTTAGGAGTCGCTTGGTAACAAGAATACCTTCCTGAAGGTATCTTAAGCATAAAGGAGCGGGAATAGTCTAAGTAACACTTGTGTCACTTGTAAAGACATTCCTAAGTGCGCTAGAGGTATGTTTTTCTTTTACTTTGCTTGATAATTAAGTATACCCATTTAGGTATTTATATGATTATCTTTGTGCAATTACATGTTTTACATGAAGCTTCATAAGGAAGCCTTTTTCTCACATACGTGTTTTATTTCTCGTCTAAAGTCGTGGTATACAAAACTTATGTTTTGTTTCTTTTCATCCAATAATAAAACAAAACACGAATTTCAAAAATTCCTCCTTCCCCATAAATACTCCCACCGTCGACCACTTTATCAAACCCTCACTTTTTCAAATCTTCCAATTTCAAAAATTTCCTCTCATTCAAAAACTTCATCCTCTTCCTCATTCCATCTCAATCGAAACCAAGAAGATCCGTCATCAACATGGCTTACATCGCACTCGTGCTCATCGCCCTAACACTCATCACACTTGTGTTCCCTATGATGAAGTTCACATACGGAGACATTTACTTTGTGTTGTTAATCTATATTGGGGTCATATACCCAATCCTTTGTATCATCCTTAGTATTGAAATGCAATATTATTAATTATCTAGTTTATCTAGGTTGTTATTGTTATAATGTGTTTATCATATCTTTTGATTTATATGTTTTATATTCTTTCATGATACATTAGAAGTCATGTATGCATGCTAAAAGAAAATGTAGGATAAAACATATTTTGTGGTATAAAAGCTGTAAAACCTTTGTTCTTATCAAATCAGGTTCACATTACTGATTCACGGATCCCGGAAGATACTAGACGGATCCCTTTGTAAAGGAACCGTGGATCCGTCCTCTTGAAAAGCAGTTTTCATGCAAGATTAAAACCATTATCTTTCTAAAAGTAATAATCCACTAGAATTTCAAAACCATGAGTTAGTTAAGTATTAAATACCATTGTTAATAAAATCTAGTAAAACATTAGATTATCATAGGTTGGTCACAAACATGTTCTTTCTTTAACCTATCATTTCTATAGGTTTAATTATGACGCATTTAATATGAGTTTGATTTTTCACCACTAAGCGTCTACACTCGAACATCTCTCTTGAGCCCAACACACCGCAATCATGTCCGTGGGTTCAATAATCTCAAAACCGTCACTTCCATGAAGGACGTATTGTGACACCTCTCTACAATTTGAAAGATTGGTCTCTTGATGATCTCTTTCTTTCTTCAAAGAAGTGTAGTGTTGAAGACATTAGTGAAAGATGTCTCAAGTGTCAAGGCGAAGATATTAGTGAAGGGTATCTATCGTCTATAGGATAAGCACTTTTGAAGGTGCTTAGAAGTCAAGACTTGAAGCATTAGTGAAAGGTGCTTGAGTAAAGACACAAGACATTAGTGAAAGGTGTCTTGTAGATCTAGTCAAAGGCATTAGTGAAAGGTGCCTTAGATGTACATTCGATATGGTGTGTTTGATGTACTAGATAGACTAGCATTAGATCTAAGGATATTGATGTCCTTGATGATGTTGTAAAGGAGTAGATCTCCTTTGGGATTAGTCGTTGGTGTAGTGTGGTAGTAGTTCCTCCATTGCAATGGAACTAGGTGCTTAGCCTAGTACCTAATAAAGGGTAGGCGACGTTGTGAAGGTGTAGTTCACCTAAGGTGTGAAAGAACTTCGGTGGTTAGCCTAACAAGTATAAAGGGTAGGCGACGTTGTGTTAGGTGTGGTTCGCCTTGGTGTGAAAGAACTCGGTATTTAGCTTTGTACGAGAAAAGGTTAAGCGGCGTTGTGAAGGCTTCTCCGCCATAAGGAGATTGGTGTAGTGTTTACGAACTCTCGAGTAGGTGACTCGAGGGTGGAGTAAGGCAAGGAAGGTGTCATATAGCCGAACCACTATAAATACTCGCGTTGTGGTTTTGTGCTTCTTACCCTTATCCTTTCATTACTTATCTTTATATGCTTGTTTATCAACATCCAACACACACAACCAAATAGATTGACATAAGTCGATCTAAATAGTTTAAAGGAAGTTTTAATTGGTAAAACTATTCAACCCCCTTCTAGTTTTCCACAATTGGCATGAGCTTTGTTACCAAGTTTCTTGAAGTATATTGTACTTTAAAAACTTGATCGATCCATAGTTAATTGAAAACTACAAAGAAGGTTCTTTCATAAAAACAAACACCATGTTTTTCATAACTATATGTTTGGATGTTGATTTGATAACAACATTTTTTTACTTTTCATTTAATTGCACTAATCTTCTTTGTCGTGTTGATTAGTCAAAGCTCATACCACCAAGCTTTAGGAGTCGGCTTGGTAACAAGAATACCTTCCTTAAGAAGGTATCTTAAGCATAAAGGAGCGGGAATAGTCTAAGTAACACTTCTTTGTCACTTGTAAAGACATTCCTAAGTCGCTAGAGGTATGTTTTTCTTTTACTTTGCTTGATAATTAAGTATACCCATTTAGGTATTTATATGATTATCTTTTGTGCAATTACATGTTTTACATGAAGCTTCATTAGGAAGCCTTTTTCTCACATCGTGTTTTATTTCTCGTCTAAAATTCGTGGTATACAAAACTTATGTTTTGTTTCTTTTCATCAATAATAAAACAAAACACGAATTTCAAAATTCCTCCTTCCCATAAATACTCCCACCGTCGACCACTTTATCAAACCCTCACTTTTCAAATCTTCCAATTTCAAAAATTTCCTCTCATTCAAAACTTCATCCTCTTCCTCATTCCATCTCAATCGAAACCAAGAAGATCCGTCATCAACATGGTTTACATCGCACTCGTGCTCATCGCCCCTAACACTCATCGCACTTGTGTTCCCTATGATGAAGTTCACATACGGAGACATTTACTTTGTGTTGTTAATCTATATTGGGGTCATATACCCAATCCTTTGTATCATCCTTAGTATTGAAATGAAATATTATTAATAATCTAGTTTATCTAGGTTGTTATTGTTATAATGTGTTTATCATATCTTTTGATTTATATGTTTTATATTCTTTCATGATACATTAGAAGTCATGTATGCATGCTAAAAGAAAATGTAGGATAAAACATATTTTGTGGTATAAAAATTGTAAAACCTTTGTTCTTATCAAATCGTATATCGCTACTCACATTCACGGATCCGGAAGATATACTAGCGGATCCCTTTTGTAAAGGAACCGTGGGATCCGTCCTCTTGGAAAAGCAGTTTTCATGCAAGATTAAAACCATTATCTTTCTAAAAGTAATAATCCACTAGAATTTCAAAACCTTGAGTTAGTTAAGTGTTAAATACCATTGTTAATAAAATCTAGTAAAAACTTTAGATTATCATAGGTTGGTCACAAACATGTTCTTTCTTTAACCTATCATTTCTATAGGTTTAATTATGGCCTTACGAATATGAGTTTGATTTTTCACTCACTAGCGTCTACACTCGAACATCTCTCTTGAGCCCAACACACGGCAATCATGTCCATGGGTTCAATAATCTCGAAAACCGTCACTTCCATGAAGGGCGTATTGTGAACACCTCTCTACAATTTGAAGAAGGTATCAATACCTCCTTGAGCCATAGGACTAGAATGTCTTCTTGAAATCAGCGAGAAGATATGTCAAGGTTCATAATGGAATTCTTCCGTCAAGTTGAACTCGTTCGTAATGAGGATCGCTCTTTATCTCTTTGGTTTAATATCAAAAACCAAAGTTCACTTTAACCCTTGGGCATTTGCTCGCATCCTCCGGATTCAAATCTTGGACAATGTGCCTTCACGAAGATTGGTCTCTTGATTCTCTCTTCAACTTTCGTGAAAATAGTCCATATTGTTCACACATACCCTCTGGGAAGATTTAAATCGCATAATATGCAAACCTCGACCATATTACTCAAATCAAACATTATCCAAATGTTGTACTAAGCGGATCCCTACATCTAGGAACCGTGGGATCAGACAAAGCAGAAAATGCAATTGCAAGCATTGTATATCAAACACATCCTTAGAACACCTCACTAAGCTAAACATAGTGTCTTAAGGTAGATTAAATCTTTATCAAGTTAGGTTGATCTTTCCTACTCATTCCAACTCACATAGAACACACTCTAAGATATTCATAGATCTATCACTTTGTTTTAATCCATCACTCTTCCGCTCTCAAACCTCACATTTCATTTTTTATTTTTGACCCTACACATCTAGGTTAAAAATCTTTTATGACAAAATTGATCATAAATCAACCTCACCTCAAAATTGATCAAAGTTGATCAAATCCTAGTTTTCCCATCTCAAAACCATTAGGATATTTTCCAAAACACAATCCTATGTCACAACCTCATCTCTAGGATCATTTAGCTTCAATTGACATCTTTAGTATCATCCTTGCTCATTCATTGGTACTCATGAAAGTTCCAAATCCTTCCATAAAGACAATCATTAGCTACATCACTCACCACCTTCAAGTACTTAAGCAACCCTTCATTTAAGACACTTAGGAAGATTGAAACACTCAAGATGTTATAGGTCTTAGATTTTAGAAACATCATTTCCACTCTCTCATAGGCTGCGATGGCGGATCCTAGGATTAGCCTAGACGGATCCCTCTCGAGAAAGGCAGTGGGATCGGATGATATATAGGTCAAATCTTGCTAAAACAATCATTTCAACATATCTTCCTAACTCAAACACTCCATCTCATCTTAAATGAGTTCCTAGATTAGTCCAACTTGAAGTTGACTCTTGTGCATGTCAATCATCACATTCCAATGAATCCTAGTGGCTTCAAGCTTAAATGCACTTGCCAAATCTCTTAGTTTATAAACCACCTTGTTAGGACCTCCATAGTCTAGAAAGACAAGCGGAGCGACCATTGTTCCAAGTAACACTGCTTCTCAACGGAGGATAAATCATTAGAGGGTACCTCGGGACGAAGCAAGTGAATGATGTCTTCAACGGAAGAATCCTTGAGCCTCTAACGAAGAAAGCAAAGGAAGCGGAGACCGCGGAGCACTTGAAGAGCATTTTCATAGTTGGTCTTAGCGGAAGGATTAATAGCGACAGCGTGAGAAAGTGGCGTATGAGCCGTACCATGAACATGCCCGACAACAAGCCCATCTTGCATACCTTTATCAGCAGCCTGACTAATGGCATTAGCCAATGCTTCCAAATAGCCTTGCCAATGCCAACATTCGAGACATGGCATGCTTAAAACCTTCGGACAATAGCCAGCGACGAATAGACATAGCGATAAGCAAGCTCGGATAAAGCTTTTCCTCCAATCTGGGGCAACCTTAAGAAAGAGCTCCTTGAAACAAGCTAGCTCGAGGCATAAGGCCAGAGCTCGAACATTCCACATCCAAAACTTGTACCTAACAAAGAAAATTCAGGTCAATAAAAAAAGAGAAAAAGAAAGGGAGAAAACATAAACACAAAAACAAACAAGAATACACTTAGTGAGATCGTTGTTGCGGATTCGAAATAGAGGAAGCACATCGTAAGCGTTCAAGCTCAACATCCGGTGATGAAAAAAGCTTCCAACTCTTTGATTACGGCACGCAACATCATTAATACAAATAAGCCGTAAAAGCGTTTATTTATATTTCACGCTCTTCTAATGTTTTGTCGATAACAAAAGTAAGATCATTTTAACGAAACAAATAAAATCGTAAATGGTTTGAACTAATAGTTTTCTAACACACTTACGCTTTCACATAAAACACTAGAACTAGTATAAGTGATTTTATGCTTAAAGATATACATATGTACAACAACTAGTGTTTACATATTGGGATAACATATACTTAACTAAGTATATACTAAAATGGGTAAAAACAAATATATACTAAAATGGGTAAAAACAAGTATATACTAAATAGGTAAAACTAGCAAATGGTTTTGACCCATAACCCATGGTTTTATTTATACCACTTAACCAAGTTCATTGTATCCTTAAAATACATTGTATCTAGAAAAAAACCATGGATCAACCCATAACCCATGACCCATAACCAAAAATACCCATGGGCAAGAGGGCGTTCCACGGATCCACGGCTTTGTGCTAGCGGATCCCAGTGGAAGGATCCGTGGGATCAGGGAAGCAGTGGGATTTTTCCTCTATAAATAGTGAGCCATTTCTTCATTATTTCTCACCCCTTCCAATACACTTTCTCCCCGAGTTAAATCTCACTAACCTTAGATCCAAGAGATCTATGTTTGTAGTTTTGTTTTGTGTGATCTTCTAGGTTCCTCTTAAAGGCAAGATCACCACCTTTGAAGTCAAGCAAGCTCAAGTCCATGAGTTGCCATGCTTCCTCATCATCAAGGCTATTGAAGTCCTCTTGTTGATGATCTCTTTCTTTCTTCAAAGAAGTGTAGTGTTGAAGACATTAGTGAAAGATGTCTCAAGTGTCAAGACGAAGATATTAGTGAAGGGTATCTATCGTCTATAGGATAAGCACTTGTGAAAGGTTCTCTAGAAGTCAAGACTTGAAGCATTAGTGAAAGGTGCTTCAAAGTAAAGACATAAGACATTAGTGAAAGGTGTCTTGTAGATCTAGTCAAAGGCATTAGTGAAAGGTGCCTTAGATGTACATTCGATATGGTGTGTTTTGATGTACTAGATAGACTAGCATTAGATCCAAGGATATTGATGTCCTTGATGATGTTGTAAAGGAGTAGATCTCCTTTGGGATTAGTCATTGGTGTAGTGTGGTAGTAGTTCCTCCATTGCAATGGAACTAGGTGCTTAGCCTAGTACCTAATAAAGGGTAGGCGACGTTGTGAAGGTGTAGTTCACCTAAGGTGTGAAAGAACTCGGTGGTTAGCCTAACACCGTATAAAGGGTAAGCGACGTTGTGTTAGGTGTGGTTCACCTTGGTGTGAAAGAACTCGGTATTTAGCTTTGTACCGGAAAAAGGTTAAGCGACGTTGTGAAGGCTTCTCCGCCATAAGGAGATTGGTGTAGTGTTTATGAACTCTCGAGTAGGTGACTCGAGGAGTGGAGTAGGACAAGGAAGGTGTCCTTGTAGCCGAACCACTATAAATACTCGTGTTTTGGTTTTGTGCTTCTTACCCTTATCCTTTCATTACTTATCTTTATATGCTTGTTTATCAACATCCAACACACACAACCAAATAGATTGACATAAGTCGATCTAAATAGTTTAAAAGGAAGTTTTAATTGGTAAAACTATTCAACCCCCCTTCTAGTTTTCCACAAACACTTCATTTTCTTTAACAGCTGCCCCTAAAGAAGAAACCTCACCACGAAGAGACAATATCTCATAGGCATTCGATTCAGCCCGAGCCAATTGAGACTCAAGCCCGTGAATCAAGTTAGCCTGAACTTCACACCTAGCGGATACTTTCTCCTTCTCTCGCAGATAATGTTCCGCACGAGTCCGTAACTCAGAACCAAAACACGCATGACGAGCTGACAAAAGGTCAAAACCTGAAAATAAATCGCCAGGGCTCATTTCATGAAGTAAGGAAGCAAACTTCGGAGGAGCAACACCGTCAACAATCTCACGACAGTCCAAGGGATTATCAAGCAAAGACCCGTTCAATACTTTCTACTCCGGATGATGACGCTCCTGCGAGCACAGGGGGTCCAAATCAGCAGTAGGCTGGGCATTACTAGCCAAAGGTTGGCTAATAGAAGGTCCGACAAGATCCTCGGCACTACGGTTAGCCCCTCCACTGGAAGACGAATTGATAAAAGGGGAAGCATTCCTCAAAATAGGTGTAGCAGCCGGAACAGTTGTGGTAGCAGAAGTAACAACACCCAAAGATTCTCGGACACGGCATAAGTAACCTCGGCTCCAGGCGTGACGACTAGAATCGGAAGAAGAATCGGAAGAAATAACCAACCTTTCGGAGAGCAGGCACCAAGTTGATGCTGAAAGAAGAACCAACAAAACCCGACCTCATGCTCGGGAGTGGTGGAAATAGAAGAAGTAATGAAAGGGCCAAGATGGGGGCCGTATAGCCCATCTCAACCTCCAAACGCTACTATTCGAGAATTCACGAAAGCCACCAGCAGAATGTTACTAATGGAGGGACCTGACTGGGATTCAAAATGAGGCCTCTTTGCAGGACTAAATGGTCCCGGAATACTAGACAAAGGCATCTCTTTTCTCTTCAAAAGACTAGAGGAAGAAGGGTTAGCATCAGAATCTGTAGCCTCAAAAGACGATCCACCACCAGTGTCAACACTAGCACCTTCGGATCAAAAGAAGATTAACATCGCCTCCGACTCACCATCCGTCGACCGGGAGCAATAGGAATAAGTGGCACGGTGCGACGAACAGCAACTTCCATAATAGGCGGTTCCCCCTCACGACGCGGACGGGTAGTCATTAGGGCCTTTAGAGGCTCCAGGGACTGAATAAACTCAGACCAACTCATCACTGCACAAAGCGAAGCACATTCGTAAAAAAAATAATAATAATAATAATAAAAAAAAAGAACACAACAACGCAAAATAAAGCTCACGGTTTTATCTTCATGAAGATACTCAGGGTACACATCGTCACTCAAAGTATAATAACGACTCAAACCAACCCAAAAGAAAAGGGCTTAGGGAGGGCGGAAGGATAAAGATGAGCAACAAGAGCGACAAAATGGTCGACATTGTACTCGTCGGAGACGAAGCGGGATCTTTAGAGACATTCCTCCTAGAATGCCGCGGGAAAAAAGCAGGACAAGCAAAGGAATCAACCAATAAAAATCGGTCGTTTCAATTTTTGCGAATCAAGAGATTTGGTATAAAGGGAGGAACACCATCGCTTGCCAAGGAAAACCACCCTTCGACTTGGAGTTAACATAAAAACAATGAAACAGAGTATGATGGGAGTAATGTTAAGAGCACGACATAAGATCTCAAAGTGAGAAACTACTACAGCATGAAGAACCGATAGTTGGGAAATATTAATGCGATAGTACCTTAATAGCTCAACAAGGAAAATAGGCAGGGCGACGAAAATTAGCAAGATCAAAAACCGGTATATAGTCCAATCTTCCCGGAAGGGCACTCATGCATCGTACACTTACGGTCGGGAATCTTGGATGTACCTACGGTGGAATATTGTAAGTCGTGAAAAAGAACCAAACGACCACGGAGGTATTACATTTTATGTCAACAATCAAAGCCATAGCGGGTGGATCAAAGGGTGAGCGGATGGAAAAGTTTTTTCTTGTTTTCCTTTTTCCAAGAAGAGCAACAAGCGGCGATGGTGCAAAATGGGCGATATTTATAGTAAAGGAAAACCTAGAACCGGATGATGGCGTGCAAAGGAAAGATAAAGCGAGCGGCCAAGATTAAAGATAAAAAGGAGGGCGTGTGGAATAGTAGGTCACGTCGGTACATGAAATGAAGAGTCGGTGAGCGTCCGCGTGCACGAAATGCTTCCCAAGTAAAGAAGAGGACAAAGTGCGGGATAGCACCACATCACAGTCTACGATCTAGTAAGTACTTCTACGCATGACAATATCCATGCGTGGTCAATACACTAGACTAGGGGAATGGGTGGCGTGGCAACTTCCATCAAAAAGGTATGGGACGACAAAGGTTTAGTCAACTTAAGTCTAGTAATACCCACAGCATACACCAATGTCCGCACGCTTGATGGACATACTAGACTAGGGGCTTGATGGCGTATAGTATGTATTCTGAGACCTCACGTGGCCCTAATCACACTATACACACACTGAGCTCGGGCCCAGCGATTACAAATCCTAGGCCTGATGGCACAATGGCTAATTTGGCTATGGCGGGCCTTGAGATCTGGCGTAAGGCACATGGCGGGTGAACCTTCAACCGTCGGCTCCCCACGTCCGCATCCTCGGTTAACACGGAACCCTTGTCCTTGGGTCCAGCTCAAACAACTAATCATTATATCGAGAGAATCTAGGAGGCCCAGCAACATCTAGCCTATAAAAGGGCTCTAATCCCGTACAGTAAGAACTTTCTCTCATAATAACACATACTTCTACTTTCCTCTCAAGAATGTATACTTACTCTCGCGGGAGTTTAATTGTAGGGTCCGTCCCAAGGTAAAACTAACGGTTTACCTTTCTTGTCTGAGGATCTCATCCGAACTACTTGAATTAGTACAAGATTGACTGCGCAAAGGTTTACCGGCCCATCCGATGAAGCTCGTCCCGACCTTCATAACCCTCACAAAATTGTACTAACGACCTATGTCCGGTCAACACAAAGCGATTAAATCAATCCCAATAGGCCTATTCATATTATTCGCTTACTCACTAGTGATTAATGGATCATGATGTAGAGACTTAAGTTTGGCAATAGTGGTACTTAATGGTAATAAAACAAATAGATAAGCATACATTTTCAAAGTAATTGTGTTCGAGTAAAAATAGCATGCATCTCCCATAAGGGTTTGTAAAATAGTTTAAATAATAGAAAGTGGGGCTATGAACTTACCGTAGTGATCAGCAGTAGGATATGATGATATATAATGTATTGAGAAGTCGAGAGCTTTAAATATAAACTATAAAGCAGTCACGTCTTAGGTTCTAGAATAACATTTTATTTAAACTAGCATGCTTTATAGTTATTACATCAATTGTGCTTGGGTACATATCATTTGTAATGTAAAACAAGTGTTTAGATTTAGTTTTGACAATTTAAAACTAGTTATAGTTTCTAATTTACAAGTTATTCGGAAATTGAGTTTCATATCATTCTTATAAATAATATCGTTACCATTGTTCGAGCTATCATAATTCAGAGGTCATGTAGTACACGTATGAGGAGCTAGGACACTTTAAATTGTAAATCCAACAACTCGTCGAATCGTTTACGTGAAGGGCCCTCACATGAAATTCCATACTAACATGATACTTAGTATTTATAATTTGTACATATATATGACATAAGAGTTTAAAACGGAATAGGTAGTTTATGAAAGAGTAAACAAGTCTATTTTTCTGATAGTAGGTCCCACCATATCGGTTTGTTAGAAAAGGTGGTCAAATGATTTCCATTAATACTTAATTGTCGTGTTTCAGTTTTTAGATATATAGTTATGCCGTCTTAATTTATACGTTATTTTTAAACCGTAAAGGGTTATGATTTGATTCTTATGTCGTCCGAAAGGTTTTTAAATGTATTTTATAGATTTGTGGGTCCCACTACGTCTAAAGTTACTTTAACTAAAGTCAAATTACTAATTTACCATTTATATGCATGTTGTTTGTTACAACAACTTACGGTCTCATGGAAATGGCCATTTCTAGAGTTTTACAACTCCGTTTATACCTAGGCTACGACCATGTTTAAGTAGGATGTTAGCTACAACTTTTCTTCTTTTGACAAACAGTTGGTTATATGAAAAATTTATGATTTTTTTACTCGTTTCAAAACTATTACTCAGATTTTGACACTTCTCATGAAAACAATTCTATTTAATTTGTCGGCTATCGGTTTTATGACTTCAACCCACCGAAACGACCGCGAGACATAGATCTAACTCCCTATATTTTTATCTAAATTTAACAGTCCACGTATTTATGAAATAATTACGTTTACAGCCCCTTGTCCAGTTTCTGTTTTGCAAATAAAGTCCTTACAATGTTTCTAGTGCCTTAGTCCAATTTACCAAGCATAATCAAGTATAATAAGCACACAAAACATATTAAATACATGATATACAAATATCTAAAGGAATCAAATGAAAGTATAAAGGTTTTCTTACAACACTTGAGAAGAATAACAAGAAAACAAGATCAAGGACCACTAAACCTAAAGTTTCAACGAAAGCTCTAGCTTCAATACTCTAACCTAGTCCTCGATAGCTTCCTAGGAATACTTGCAAGGATATTTGAAATCTTCTCAAGAAACTCTTGTGTAGCTTCAATTCAACCAAAGGATGAAAGAAATGATACTTGTTTCATGTAGAGAACATCAGGGCGTCAACAATGAAGTGTTACTTGAATCTTGAAGATCAAAGGATCAAGGTGATGAAGATTATTGATGGATCGCTTTTGGAGAGGAAGTAAATGAGGTGAATGAGTTTCTTGGTTAAAGTATAAGGTTATATGTAAGAGCTTAAGATATTTTATTTACTTAGTCATGTACATAAAGCACTTGTAATCAATCTGAGTGTAGATTAAATCTTACCATGCCAAGTGGCTTGGTCCCGGTAATTACTAACGTTAAGTATTTAAATCACGAAACTTAAAATCGGGTAAAGTAAAAATATAGGATTTATTTTATTTTAAAACTTATCCATCTACCCTATCTTAGTATATAAGGAAAAATAGGATGAAAATTATATATCTATTTACTTAGCTAAGAAGTTTTAGTTAAATACCTAGTTAAAACTTGGTTAGGAAGTATTAGAAAATATTTAAATAACTTAGCTTAGTTAAGAAGTTTTCATGTCTAGGAAATAAATAAAATGACTAAATAGTTTTAGATATTTAAAACTTAGTTATTTTAGTGTAATTATTGTGTAGTTTGACATAGTTTAGTTTATAATTCAAGGGATGATTTATGGTCAAGGGAGGAAAATATGTTAGACTTTTCGAAAATGTAAAAGTATTTAAATGTGTTAGAAAATGTGGTGCATGTATAGGTTAAGTTTGCGTATAAGTAGAATGCTTAAAGCGTAAGTTTAAGCGCGTAAAACACAAGGTCTATTTGGTAACATTAAATTTTATATGAAAAATTTCATGTATTTATTATAAGGGGACTAGAAATGAATCTAATGTGATAAAAAATGTTCAGAGTCGATTTTCGTTATGCGCGTGATAACCTAACAGTTATATAAGGTTCAAAATTTTACGCGATTTTAGGTTAAAACATTTAAGTTTTGGATAAATATTAATCTGAAATTTTCGAGTTGTTACACGGAGTATTTTGGTGGTTTTGGTGATATGATTTGATTGAACAAACCAAGAAACAATATGGTTGAAATTAGGTTGGTGAATATTTAGAAAGAAAGTTATGTACGTTTGACTCGCTGGTATCATTAATTTTGAAATTTTTGATTTTGGAGAGTTGTGTAGTAAATGTATTGCAAGATGTTGCATGCAAAGAGAAGCAAAGGGGAAAGATTTAAATAAGGTGGCGTTTTTTGTTCGTGAATTTAAAATTATGAGAAATTTCAATTCTTGAGGATTTAAAATTTCATAATTTAAAATACTTACACATGTTTGGTTGACATAAATTTATAGTATTTTAAAATGTATTCTTATTTTTTTATTACATTTTTTTTGTAAATCATGGATTTGCTTATTCTATAAAAAATGAAATAAAAATAAAAACCGAACAAAACAATATAAACATAAAAGAAAAAAGGTAAAAATAGTATTTTTGTCTTTTATAAAAAGGTTTTCTTCAAGTAAATTGAAATTCTTCACTTTTGAAAGTATTATAATTTGCCTCATTTGGCAACTTATGAAATTTCAATATCCTTCATTTGACATATCGACACACTATTTTAAGAAATTTCAAATTCAAATGTTATGAAATTCCCTCAATATACCTCAACCAAATAGACCCAAGTTTTTTTGGTTATAGAGTTAAGAAAGAAAGAAAATTCCGTTGAGATTCGGAAGACTATACCCACACTTAATTTGTGTTTTTATGTAAAGCTTAAGAGAGTTATATATTGAATATTGCATGAAATAAAATAAAAGTGATGTTGTGTGCGGAGGTTGAGGTTGCGAGATAGAGAAGGGCAAAAGTGAAATGACTATATTATCCTCGTGTGTTAGCGCGCGATTGGAGATTCTGAGCGGCCGGCGGATATAACGATCGTTAGAATTGTAAACTAGCGGTGCAAAGGTCCGAATGTTGAGAAAATGCGCATTAATTTATACATAACGATGACTAAGCATGAAATCCAGCTAAACCATATGTACTAACGGTGTAATCTACTTCTCGCAATTTATTAAAATTGTTTGTTATTTTCATGTTTAGAGCATACGGTGCCATAACTCATTTAGGCATTATACTTAATTTGGGACGAATCGGTAGAAAAATCGGTAGAATCGCAAATCGACCATTTTAAAAATAATAATAATTTAGGCATTATACTTAATTTGGGGATCGTATATTTCACTTATAACACACAATGGGCATCATAATCATAATTGGAGCCTTTTATTGAGGTTTGGAAACATAACAGGCTTGGAATCAGATAAGATTTTTAGTTTGATCTCCATAAATACCAAAAAATTGCAGGAAATGTCAATCCGATTAATCACCGATTAATCCAGAATTGACCGATTACTCGCTGCAGGGTGGTCGACCGCCCGACTACCGATTCACGATTTTTGCAACATTAGTTAAAATATTAAAGCTGATGTACCGTTGACGTGCTAAAGATCAAGCGTTAACTCTTGGGTGTGTTTGGTTAAGAGAATTGAATATGGAGAAATGGAAATGGCTTTAATTCTCGTGTTTGGTAAGCGGAGAAATGGAAAAGCGGAGAAATTGGAGAAATTGGTGGGAAATGGAGAGAGTTGAGTAGTGTAATTTATGTAGCCCATTTCTATTAATTTTGTGGAGAAATTGGAGAAATGGATTAATTTATTTGAAAAAATGATTTTTTTTTTTTTTAAATATTTAAAAAAAAATAGTTCAAAAAAATAAGTTTAAAATTATTTAAAAAAAATAAGTTTTCTTTTAAATAAATACATTTTAAAAATATTTTTAAAAAAACAAGTTTTTTAAGTAAATACATTTTAAAAAATAAGTTTTTTAATAATTTTTTTAAAGAAAGTACATAAATTTTAAAAATAAATTTAAAAAAAAAAAGATATATTTTTTAAAATAATTTTTTAATATTTTTAAAATTTTTATTTAGACAAAATAATATTTAAATAAAAAAATTTCGTTTAAATTGAGTCTGCATTGTTCTAAAACGTTAGAATTGAACAAAATTCTCTGATTTATTTACAAGATTTTATTCTCTACTTCGTTTTTTCTGCAGATTTACTCTACCAAACGCCTTGGCAGTCTTACAAAAGAAAAAGAAAATTTACTGTTTACATGAGTGTAAAGTCTAAAACGACAAGGGAACACAAGTAAAGTGACCTTGCTGATAACGATTGTCAGCACACCCATATGCTGACAAATGTCAACTCTTTATTCGTTGGACAAAACTTCTCTTTCTTAGAGTCAGTTTACCTCTTTTGGCAACAGATCTCAATTTGATTTCCTGGTCCCATGACTAACCCCAATTTATTTAAGTTTTAAAAGCAACTCTCTTGTTTCAAAATTTATTAACATCACTTTGTTGATAATTACATGCCTTAAACTTAAATATCCTAGTTTTGTTTTAGTTCCTATTTTGGTTCTTAGAATAATGGGATGTACAATGTACATGAAAGTCACTTAAATTTTCAACTTTTAATATATATGTCTCCCATTTATTAAAGTTAAGCGATATTAGTGTTTAGCGGCGTGGTTTTTAGCGGTGAGCAATTAACGATATGCGATATTTTGGTAAGTATTTAGTATAACGTTTAAAATAAAGCGTGAAAAGATCTCGATGACACGATTCACCAAGTTGTATGTCGGTTTTAACGGTCTCTCCAGTTCATTTCGGATGACTTTAATTGGTTAGCAGAAAATCGGTGGTGACACCTGGTTCCGGTTGAACACGTTGGTCGGTCGAACCGATTTTCAAAACTATATGCAACATCAACTTGTTAGCATATAAAGTTTTGTGTTTCATTAATTTGTATAATGTGTATAATAACATGTACTTTTCATTTATTGTGGTTTAAAATATCATTAATTAGTGTGTTTAATTATTTTATATTTTGGATTATGTTGTAGCTTTTTAAATTATGCGTTATGAATTTTATTGTACCTTTTTAGTAAGGGTCTTTTAATTGGTTGTTTTAATTTGGTAGATGTCTTTTAATTGGTTGTCTGATGTGAATAAATTATTGTACTTTTAAAATGTGAGGTATTTTAATAAGAGTATTAATTCTGTATGCGTTTCTTTCTCATTTGACCAATTTCAACAATTCAACTTTTCAAATTTTCACCTTTGACGCTTTTTTCTATTATATGTAGTATGGATAAACTTACATGCCATCAAATTATTGGTTTTTTTTTTTTTTTTTTTTTTTTTTATCAATTCGGTCAAATTTATGCCCAAAAATATAAAATAAAAGTAAGGAACTAACTTTTAACTTATCCAAGCAATCTGAATGAAAAGTTTAATTTGAAATACGATTATTTCCTTTAATTTAAGTATGAATTTATATTATTAAAGTTCATTAGAATGATAAAATGAAATTTCACGGTTTGGTTTCTTATTCAGTATTAGTTTAATATGTTATTGTTAACTTCATTCTTGTCGTTCAATAAATATTCGGATTAGATTTGAGCGGAATTGGTGTAAACGAAAATAAATGCATAGTTTGATGGCATATAAGTCACCTTCAATAAATGGGTAGCATATATGAGAAAAAATTAAAAGTTGGGTGGCTTCCCGATATATTATCCCAAAATTATGCTAACACTGTTTTTAGTTTTTATGTTGGATGAGTTTGTCTAACAAGTACACATAAGTCCTTGATTAAATTTTATTAATTAAACTCAAACTTTTTATGATGAAAATGTAAACAATATCTTACTTCTTTATAAAGAATTTAGGCATTTTGTAAATAAAAATACTTAAAAATTGAACTTGCTTATTTTAGAAATTCAATAGCTTGCATATAATTAAAACCTTGTTGAAAATTAAATGCCCTAAAATTTAGCATTACAAGTTCTTAAACTATAATTACAACTAAATTAAATACATTTTCTAACATTAAATACAATAAATAAGGCATTGGTTTTAACAAATAATTAATACTTCTATAAAATACCACATTACTTAACAATAAAATGATATAGTCACATTGTACAACCAATTAAAATAATATATACCAAATTAAATACAACAAATTAAAACACACTCTTACTAAAAGTATAATAATATTTTCACAATATACAATCTATTCAAACTATAACATAATCCAAACTATAAACTAATTAAACACACTAATTAATGTTACTTCCTCCAATCACTATATTAAGTGTCCTGATGGAATCTTTGGATGTCCCAAATTAATTGTCCATATTTTATTTCAACCAATGAGATGAGAGTTTAGTGGGTAATAATGATATTTGATTGGTGGAGAGTGTAGTTAGTGGAATTTTCTAAAACTTTGTGCATGATGTAAGTGATCTGCATGCTAAGCGATCAGTCTAATAGACTTAAAACAACTTAAACACAAATACAATTTAGATCGGAGGAATATAGGGAATTCACGGGTCGTTAAGTCCCACGGAGGATGAATTGGTGTTTAAACAACCCGGATGGTAGAATGATCACTAAGGATAGTGATCGGTAAGGATTTGATGGATAATTACCTAAAGAAAAGATTTACAAATTAAAGGCGACTTAAATGCAAATTAAGAGAAAATTAAAAGTTAAAATCTATTAAATAAACGCTATCACTATTTTTAAAGGCGATGAGCGTTTAAAACCTAAAACTTAAAACTTCGTTTAAAATAAAATTACGTCTACGTCTGAAAATAAAAGTGAGTTTAAAGAAATAAAAATCCTAAAAGATAAAATTATACTTTTGGAATCCTAATAATAAAAGAAAATTATTAGAAAAATAAAATTATTTTTACGTGATGGCTCACGAGACCAAGCATAGGTTCTTTCATCGGTTGAGGCTTTGCATATTGTGGTTGTGTGTTGGTTGTTTGCTTATTATGTATGTTGTGAATGTATATAACTTGCAAATAATTTTCTAAAACTTAAAACGCAACACAAACCATTTTCAAACTAAATCTTATGATTTATTTTAACTAAGTTTAAATATGGATTTAACTTAAAATCATTGTTTTAATAATAACACTTAACTTGTTATGTATGTTATTCGATTTATGTATTGTCCTATCTCTTTTATTATCCACATAGGTTCTATATTAGACTTGAATATGGACAACTTGACACACATAAATTAAAACAATGATTAGACTTAAGTTAAGAAGAGTTTTTAACTTGTGCTACGAAGAATGAATGCATGCACATTCGTAAAAAAGCGAAGCACAAAGCGGATCGAATAAACTCGCACCAACTCATCATCGCACAAAGCGAAGCACATTCGAAAAAATAATAATAATAAAAAAAAAAAAAAAAAGAACACAACAACGCAAAATAAAGCTCACCAGTTTTATCTTCATCAAGATACTCAGGGTACACATCGTCACTCAAAGTATAATAACGACTCAAACCAACCCAGCAAAGAAAAGGGCTTAGGGAGGGCCCGGAAGGGATAAAGATGAAAGCAAAGAAGACAAAATGGTCAGCATTGTACTCGTCAGGACGAGGAGCAGGATCTTTAGAGACATTCCTCCTAGAATGCCACGGGAACAAAACAGGACAAGCAAAGGAATCAACCCAGAAAAATCGGTCATTTCAATTTTATGACGAATCAAGAGATTTGGTATAAAGGGAGGAACACCATCGCTTGCAAAGGAAAACCACCTTTCGACTTGGAGTTAACATAAAACAATGAAACAGTAACATGAGGAGTAATGTTAAGAGCACGACATAAGATCTCAAAGTGAGAAACTCTACACGCGCCAAGAACCGATAGTTGGGAAATATTAATGCGATAGTACCTTAATAGCTCAACAAGGAAAACAGTCAGGGGCAGACGAAAATTAGCAAGATCAAAAAACCGGGTATATAGTCCAATCTTCCCAGAAGGGCACTCATGCATCGTACACTTACGGTCAGGAATCTCCAGATGTACCTCTGGTGGAATATTGTAAGTCGTAAGAAAAGAACCAAACGACCCTGGAGGAGTATTACATTTTATGTCAACAATCAAAGCCATAGTGGGTGGATCAAAGGGTAGACGGATGGAAATTTTTTTTTTTACTGTTTTCCTTTATTCCAAAGAAGAGCAACAAATGGCGATGGTGCAAAATGGAGCAGTATTTATAGTAAAGGAAAACCTAGAACCAGATGATGATGCGTGCAAAGGAAAGATAAAACGAACAGCCAAGATTAAAGATAAAAAAGGAGGGGACGTGTGGAATAGTAGGTCACGTCAGTACATGAAATGAAGAGTCAGTGAATGTCCACGTCGCACGAAACGCTTCCCAAGTAAAAGAAGAGGACAAAGCGCAGGATAGCACCACATCCTGGTCAAATCTACAGTCTAGTAAGTACTTTCTGCGCACGACAATATCCGCACGTGGTCAATACACTAGACTAGGGGGGACTGGGTGACGTGGCAACTTCCATCAAAAAAGGTGTGGGACAGCAAAAGGTTTAGTCAACTTAAGTCTAGTAATACCCACCGCATACACCAATGTCCGCATGCAATGGACATACTAGACTGGGGGGGCTTGATGACGTATAGTATGTATTACAGACCTACGAGGCCCAATACACACTATACACACACTGGGCTCAGGCCCAACGATTACAAATCCTAGGCCCACAGTAAGCACAATGGCTAATTTAGCTATGGCCCGGGCCTTGAGATGCGCGTAAGGCACATCCTCGGTTAACACGGAACCCTTGTCCGCCAAGGGTCCAGCTCCGACAACTAATCATTATATGCGAGAATCTAGGAGGCCCCAGCGGCAAACCTCGCCTATAAAAGGGGCTCTAATCCCCATACCAGGTAAGAACTTTCTCTCTCATAATAACACATACTTCTACTTTCCCTCTCAAGAATGTATACTTACTCTCACGCCGGAGTTTAATCGTAGGGTCCGTCCCCAAGGTAAGACTAACGGTTTACCTTTCTTGTGCAGGGATCTCATCCGAACTACTTGAATTAGTACAAGATTGACTCGCCAAAGGTTTACCGGCCCAGTCCAGTAGGCTACGTCCTGACCTTCTATAACCCCTCACAAAAATTGTACTAACAGCCTATGTCCGGTCAACACAAACAGGATTCGTCAATCCTAATAGGCCTATTCATATTATTCACGCTTACTCACTAGTGATTAATGGATCATGATGTAGAGACTTAAGTTTGGCAATAGTGGTACTTAATGGTAATAAAACATTTAGATAAGCATACATTTCAAAGTAATTGTGTTCGAGTAAAAATAGCATGCATCTCCCATAAGGGTTTGTAAAATAGTTTAAATAATAGAAAGTGGGGCTATGAACTCACCGTAGTGATCAGCAGTAGGATATGATGATATATAATGTATTGAGAAGTCGAGAGCTTTAACGATAACCTATAAATAGAGTACACGTCTTAGGTTCTAGAATAACATTTTTATTTAAACTAGCATGCTTTATAGTTATTACATCAATTGTACTTGGGTACATATCATTTGTAATGTAAAACAAGTGTTTAGATTTAGTTTTGACAATTTAAAACTAGTTATAGTTTCTAATTTACAAGTTATTCGAAAATTTAGTTTTATATCATTCTTATAAATAATATCGTACCATTGTTCGAGCTATCATAATTCAGAGGTCATGTAGTACACGTATGAGGAGCTAGGACACTTTAAATTGTAAATCCAACAACTCGTCGAATACGTTTACGCCGAAGAGGCCCCTCACATGAAATTCCATACTAACATGATACTTAGTATTTATAATTTGTACATATATATGACATAATAGTTTAAAACAGAATAGGTAGTTTATGAAAGAGTAAACAAGTCTATTTTTCTGATAGTAGGTCCCACCATATCGGTTTGTTAGAAAAGGTGGTCAAATGATTTCCATTAATACTTAATTGTCGTGTTTCAGTTTTTAGATATATAGTTATGCCGTCTTAATTTATACGTTATTTTTAAACCGTAAAGGGTTATGATTTGATTCTTATGTCGTCCGAAAGGTTTTTAAATGTATTTTACAGATTTGTGGGTCCCACTGCCTCTAAAGTTACTTTAACTAAAGTCAAATTACTAATTTACCATTTTATATACATGTTGTTTGTTACAACAACTTACGGTCTCATGGAAATGGCCATTTCTGGAGTTTTACAACTCCGTTTATACCCGGGCTACGACCATGTTTAAGTAGGATGTTAGCTACAACTTTTCTTCTTTTGACAAACAGTTGGTTATATGAAAAATTTATGATTTTTACTCGTTTCAAAGCTGTTACTCGATTTTGACACTTCTCATGAAAACAAGTCTATTTAATTTGTCGGCTATCGGTTTTATGACTTCAACCCAATCGAAAGCGACCATGAGACATAGATCTAACTCCCTATATTTTATCTAAATTTAACGTCCACGTGTTGTATGAATAATTACGTTTACATTACTGTCCAGTTTCTGTTTTGCAAATAAAGTCCTTACAATGTTTCTAGTGCCTTAGTCCAATTTACCAAGCATAATCAAGTATAATAAGCACACAAAACATATTAAATACATGATATACAAATATCTAAAGGAATCAAATGAAAGTATAAAGGTTTTCTTACAACACTTGAGAAGAATAACAAGAAAACAAGATCAAGGACCACTAAACCTAAAGTTTCAACGAAAGCTCTAGCTTCTAATACTCTAACCCTAGTCCTCGATAGCTTCCTAGGAATACTTGCAAGGATATTTGAAATCTTCTCAAGAAACTCTTGTGTAGCTTCCAATTCAACCAAAGGATGAAAGAAATGACACTTGTTTCATGTAGAGAACATCAAGGGCATCAACAATGAAGTGTCACTTGAATCTTGAAGATCAAAGGATCAAGGTGATGAAGATTATTGATGGATCGCTTTTAGAGAGGAAGTAAATGAGGTGAATGAGTTTCTTGGTTAAAGTATAAGGTTATATGTAAGAGCTTAAGATATTTTATTTACTTAGTCATGTACATAAAGCACTTGTAATCAATCTGAGTGTAGATTAAATCTTACCATGCCAAGTGGCTTGGTCCCGGTAATTACTAACGTTAAGTATTTAAATCACGAAACTTAAAATCGGGTAAAGTAAAAATATAGGATTTATTTAATTGTAAAAACTTATCCATCTACTCTATCTTAGTATATAAGGAAAAATAGGATGAAAATTATATATCTATTTACTTAGCTAAGAAGTTTTAGTTAAATACCTAGTTAAAACTTGGTTAGGAAGTATTAGAAAATATCTAAATAACTTAGCTTAGTTAAGAAGTTTTCATGTCTAGGAAATAAATAAAATGACTAAATAGTTTTAGATATTTAAAACTTAGTTAATTTAGTGTAATTATTGTGTAGTTTGACATTGTTTAGTTTATAATTCAAGGGATGATTTATGGTCAAAAGGGGAGGAAAATATGTTAGACTTTTCAGAAAATGTAAAAGTATTTAAATGTGTTAGAAAATGTGGTGCGTGTATAGGTTAAGTTTATGATAAGTAGAATGCTTAAAACGTAAGTTTAAACGTGTAAAACACAAGGTCTATTTGGTAACATTAAATTTTAAATGGAAAATTTCATGTATTTATTATAAGGGACTAGAAATGAATCTAATGTGATAAAAATGTTCGAGTCGATTTTTAGATTATGCGTGATAACCTATGATTATATAAGGTTCAAAATTTTACCCGATTTTAGGTTAAAACATTTAAGTTTTGGATAAATATTAACTGAATTTTCGAGTTGTTACGGAGTATTTTGGTGGTTTTGGTGATATGATTTGATTGAACAAACCAAGAAACAATATGGTTGAAATTAGGTTGGTGAATATTTAGAAAGAAAGTTATGACGCTTGACTCATTGGTATCATTAATTTTGAAATTGATTTTGGAGAGTTGTGTAGTAAATGTATTGCAAGATGTTGCATGCAAAGAGAAGCAAAGGGGAAAGATTTAAAAAAGGTGGCGTTTTTTGTTCGTGAATTTAAAATTATGAGAAATTTCAATTCTTGAGGATTTAAAATTTCATAATTTAAAATACTTACACGTGTTTGGTTGACATAAATTTATAGTATTTTAAAATATATTCTTATTTTTGTTTATTGCATTTTTTTTGTAAATCATGGATTTGCTTATTCTATAAAAAAATGAAATAAAAATAAAAACCCGACAAAACAATATAAACATAAAAGAAAAAAAGGTAAAAATAGTATTTTTGTCTTTTATAAAAAAGGTTTTCTTCAAGTAAATTGTAATTCTTCACTTTTTGAAAGTATTATAATTTGCCTCATTTTGGCAACTTATGAAATTTCAATATCTTTCATTTGACATATCAGACACACTATTTTAAGAAATTTCAAATTCAAATGTTATGAAATTCCCTCAATATACCTCAACCAAATAGACCCAAGTTTTTTTGGAGTTAAGAAAGAAAGAAAATTCCGTTGAGATTCGGAAGACTATACCCACACTTAATTTGTGTTTTTATGTGAAGCTTAAGAGAGTTATATATTGAATATTGCATGAAATAAAATAAAAGTGATGTTGTGTGCCAGAGGTTGAGGTTGCAGATAGAGAAGGGCAAAAAGTGAAATGACTATATTATCCTCGTGTGCTTAACGCGTGACTGGAGATTACGAGAGGCCGAGCGGATATAACAGTCGTTAGAATTGTAAAATAGCAGCGTGCAAAGGTCCGAATGTTGAGAAAATCTGCATTAATTTATCTGTAACGATGACTAAGCATGAAATCCAGCTAAACCATATGTACTAACGGTGTAATCTACTTCTCTGCAATTTATTAAAATTGTTTGTTATTTTCATGTTTAGAGCATACGGTACCATAACTCATTTAGGCATTATACTTAATTTGGGACTGAATCGGTAGAAAAATCAATTTGAATCAAGAATCGGCCATTTTAAAATAATAATAATTTAGGCATTATACTTAATTGGGATCGTATATTTCACTTATAACGCATAAATGGGCATCATAATCATAATTGGAGCATTTTATTGAGGTTTGGAAACATAATGCGCTTGGAATCGATAAGATTTTTAGTTTGATCTCCATAAATACTAAAAATTGCGGGAAATGTCAATCCGATTAATCACCGATTAATCCAGAATGACCGATTCATCATTGCAGGCGGTGGTCCGACCGAACTACCGATTCACGATTTTTGCAACATTAGTTAAAATATTAAAACTGATGTACCGTTGACGTGCTAAAGATCAAGCGTTAACTCTTAGTCTTACAAAAGAGAAAAAGAAAATTTACTGTTTACATGAGTGTAAAGTCTAAAACGACAAGGGAACACAAGTAAAGTGACCTTGCTGATAACGATTGTCGGCACACCCATATGCTGACAAATGTCAACTCTTTATTCGTTGGACAAAAACTTCACTTTCTTAGAGTCAGTTTACCTCTTTTGGCAACAGATCTCAATTTGATTTCCTGGTCCCATGACTAACCCCAATTTATTTAAGTTTTAAAAAGCAACTCTCTTGTTTCAAAATTTATTAACATCACTTTGTTGATAATTACATGCCTTAAACTTAAATATCCTAGTTTTGTTTTTAGTTCCTATTTTGGTTCTTAGAATAATGGGATGTACAATGTACATGAAAGTCACTTAAATTTTCAACTTTTAATATATATGTCTCCCATTTATTAAAACTAGGCGAGTATTCGTGTTTAGCGGCATCGGTTTTTAGCGGTAGACAATTAACGATATGCGATATTTTGGTAAGTATTTCGTATAACGTTTAAAATAAAACGTGAAAAGATCTCGATGACACCTGATTCACCAGTTTGTATCGGTTTTAACGGGTCCTCTCTGGTTCATTTTCGGATGACTTTAATTGGTTAGCCGAAAATCAGTGGTGACACCAGTTCCCGGTTGAACACGTTGGTTCGGTCCGAACCGATTTTCAAAACTATATGCAACATCAACTTGTTAGCTTGTATAAAGTTTTGTGTGTTTCATTAATTTGTATAATGTGTATAATAACATGTACTTTTCATTTTAGTGTGTTTTAAAAATATCATTAATTAGTGTGTTTAATTATTTTATATTTTGGATTATGTTGTAGCTTTTTAAAATTGTACGTTATGAATTTTATTGTACCTTTTTAGTAAGGGGTCTTTTAATTGGTTGTTTTTAATTTGGTAGATGTGCTTTTAATTGGTTGTACAATGTGAATAAATTATTGACTTTTTAAGAATCTGAGGTATTTTAATAAGAGTATTAATTACACTATGCATTTCTTTCTCATTTGACCAATTTCAACAATTCAATTTTTCAAATTTTCACCTTTGACCGTTTTTTTCTATTATATGTAATATAGATAAACTTACATGCCGTCTAATTATTGGTTTTTATTTTTATTTTTATCAATTCCGGTCAAATTTATGGCCAAAAAATATAAAATAAAAGTAAGGAACTAACTTTTAACTTATCCAAGCAATACGAATGAAAAGTTTAATTTGAAATACCGATTATTTCCTTTAATTTAAGTATGAATTTATATTATTAAAAGTACATTAGAATGATAAAAATGAAATTTCACGGCTGGTTTCTTATTCGTATTAGTTTAATATGTTATTGTTAACTTCATTCTTGTCGTTCAATAAATATTCGGATTAGATTTGAACGGAATTGGTGTAAACGAAAATAAATGCATAGTTTGATGGCATATAAGTCACTTTCAATAAATGGGTAGCATATATGAGAAAAAATTAAAAGTTGGGTGGCTTCCCGATATATTATCCCAAAATTATGCTAACACTGTTTTTAGTTTTTATGTTGGATGAGTTTGTCTAACAAGTACACATAAGTCACTGATTAAATTTTATTAATTAAACTCAAACTTTTTTTATGATGAAAAATGTAAACAATATCTTACTTCTTTATAAAGAATTTAGGCATTTTGTAAATAAAAATACTTAAAAATTCAGCTTGCTTATTTTAGAAATTCAATAGCTTGCATATAATTAAAGCAATGTTGAAAATTAAATGCCTTAAAATTTAGCATTACAAGTTCTTAAGCTATAATTACAACTAAATTAAATACATTTTCTAACATTAAATACAATAAATAAGGCATTAGTTTTAACAAATAATTAATACTTCTATTAAAATACCACATTACTTAACAATAAAATGATATAGTCACATTGTACAACCAATTAAAATAATATATACTAAATTAAATACAACAAATTAAAACACACTCTTACTAAAAAGTATAATAATATTTTCACAATATACAATCTATTCAAACTATAACATAATCCAAACTATAAACTAATTAAACACACTAATTAATGTTACTTCCTCCGTCCCATATTAAGTGTCCACAATGGAATCTTTGGATGTCCCAAATTAATTGTCCGTATTTTATTTCAACCAATGAGATGAGAGTTTAGTGGGTAATAATGATATTTGATTGGTGGAGAGTGTAGTTAGTGGAATTTTCTAAAACTTTGTGCATGATGTAAGCGGACACTTAATATGGGACGGAGGGAGTATTTTTAAAACACCCATAAAATGAAAAGTACATGTTATTATACACTTTGTACAAACTAATAAAACACACAAAACTTCATACAATCTAACAAGTTGATTGTATATATATAGTTTTGAAAACGGAACGGACCAACGGGTTCAACCCGAAACCGAAGGCACCACCAGTTCGACTAGCCAATAAAAACCATCTGAAAACTAACCGGAAAGGACCCGTTGAAACCGATACAAACGGGGTGAACCAGGCCTCATCGAGATTATATCTCCAGATAATCGTCACAAGATTCCCGCCACTTCAACGCGCGAAGACGTTGCTAGTACATAAATTATCTTAGTTACATGTGAGTTTTGATTTAATGAACTCAATATTTCCTTTATTTTATGCATCTAAATCAATGTTTATTGGAACTCGTTAGACAAAGATGTATTAAAGTAATAAAAAGTACTAAATGTAACTAGGAATACTTTAATTACAAAACACGGAATTTTTTCAGATTTTTGTTTTATGTTACAATTGAACTTTTGTAAATTTTCAGAATTTTAATTTTCAGATTTTTGCATAATATATTTTTACAAGCATTATAGCTTATTTGCTTTTTTATAACGAATAATGTGGTTGTCGCTCGTTGCGGTGGAGCTAGTTTAAGTTTAACATTCATTCCAAACAATTTATGGTATAAACTAATAAGATCGATAAAATATTTTTGTCTAATGGATTTGTTGAGGTATGCCGTTTATATTTTTGTTTCATTTTAATGCTATCATAAATACTTTAAAGCATCAACCATGCAACAGAGGCGAAAAATTCATTATGTTTATTGCGTAGAACAAATAAAAAAGTACTTAAATACACCAAATAGTTATTGCTAACAATTTATTTCTTCATCCCATTATTACATAAATGTGGTGGGGATAATTTAAATCATATATTTGTTGTAAATTATCAATAACAAATATAAAATAAGGTATCGAACGGTGTTGATATATAACACATTGACTCAATTATATCTATTAACTAAAAGGCGGAGATCGCATGTGGTCATGCCATGTGTCCCCGCATTTATTGCAAAGTTTTGCGACTTGGCAAGAATGACCCCTCAGGTTTAGGTGTCGCTGCAAACTAAGTCCAAACATTAAATGCAAAGTTTCACAACTTGGCAAAACAGGTCCACGAGGTTTAAGTATCGTTGCAAAGTAAGTCCAACATTAAATGCAAAGTTTCACAAGCCCCAAGTTTAAGTGTCGCTACAAAATAAGTCCTGAAAGCCAATCCATTGCATCGCGGTTTCTACACTCAGATTAACTAAAAGGCGGGAATGATTCTCCACACGCCACGTGTCCCAAACAAGTGTGAACATTTAATGCCAACTTCGTAAGTTGGCAAAATAGTCCCCGAGGTTTAGGTGTCGTTGCAAAGTAAGTCCAAGTTGGCAAAATAGTCCCTAAGGTTTCAAAGTCGCTGCAAAGTAAGTCCTTTATAGCAATTTAGCAAAAATAGTCCCTATCCAAATTCACTCATTATAAAACCAATCCCATTTGAACGCGGGTTTCCACACTCGTGATACCAATAATTTAAGAAACTAAAAAATTGATTAAGTCAATATATATATATATATATATATATATATATATATATATATATATATATATATATATATATATATATATATATATATATATATATATATATATATATATATATATATATATATATAACAATTATAAAAAAACTCTTTAACTTGTTTCATAAAAGGATATGAACAAACGAAGATACAAATAAAGCTCACGTCCATATCCATCTTAAATTTACTGTATGCTTCATGTAACCAAGTTTCCAAATACCAAGATTCATTCGTATTTTTTTACCTCTTGAATCAACATTTGCACGGACTTCCTCTTCCTCTTCAGTCTCATCTTGAATGTGGGATAAATCTGCACAAACGTCTTCCTCTTCTTCAAGCCCTTCTCAAAACCCCTCATTGTTTCTTTACTGACGAAACATATAAAATACGGCCTATACAAATTTTCTTTGAACCATACATTTCCACTTCTTCCACTATTTTCCCTGAGAATCACAATACCACCCAACTTAATGTTTGGTCACACTAGATTCTATAGGTTTTCAAATACACTCGATACGGCGTATTGTTTTCACTAATTCGACGTATCCAGGTAATTTCGCGTAGGGTTCAAGATTAATATATTCCAGAATATTCGTACACCGCCTTCCTGATACGACATATATGGTTGATGAATACGGTGTATCAGGTCTTCTTATATTGGATATCCGGTGAAGTCATCATGTTTGGATAGGGCGATCATATGAAGTGAATCGACGATCTCGGACTAAAATAAGTCGGTTCTTCTCGTTAACCAAAGTTTCATATACGACGATCCAATATTTGGCTACTGGTATTCTTTAAAGCCGTGCAATGGTCTTGATAATCGCTTCAAGCCTTGATATACGACGTCTTATTTGATGTCATCAGTGCTACTTTTGTGATTGTTTTTGGATTTTTCTTAGATAAATGACTAGATAAACACTTACACTACTATAAATATTAAACCTTTAAAAAAAAACCCCCCACTAAATCTAAGATTTGACCTACGAAAGTACTCGAAATGTTCTACCGTTTTGTACTACCTTCGAAAACTTCCCAAAGACAAACTAACCTATCTAATCTAACCTAACTATCATATGGATTTGATGCCAATTGTAGAATCCCATTCTAATCAGCTTAAACACAAAAAGGTGGTGGTGGTCGAGCCGTGAAATAGAGAGGAGAGGAGAGGTAAGGAAGAGATAAAAGATGAGAGAGTTTCTATTTCACACACTAGAAAACCTACAAACACACACACATACACAAATGAGACTTGTGTATGTCATATACCATTCCAACGCGTACCATATGGGCTTGGGTTTGGGTTTGGTTCTTGGACTTTACTTAGGATACTTTCACTGTTAGACTAAAACATATAGCCTATTAGCTTAGTTCCTTTTAATTCAACCTAGACTCTTACATATTCTATAACACGTTACATAGTTCCTAAACATAGAATGACCATAACTTCTATTACTATAAGTAATGCTAACACTAATACTTCAAAAAAATGACAAAGCCATAAATGCTCACCCAAATCCATGAACGAGACACCTATGATTGCTCAATTCCTTAACTCGAGTAAGCTAAAGGCTAGGATTAAGAAATAATGATGTTAAGAATGATTAAGGGTAGCATAAGGCGTGGTAAATATTTAGAAATAGTAAAAAAATAAAAATAAACGAAACAAATAGACTAGTCCAACACTACCAAGTGCTACTAGTTACTACCTTACCGCAAACCCATGAAAGACACTTATTATTGACTAACTCACACTTTAACACGTAAAATGCACGCTTTAGTGACACACGAATTAGACTCAAAGAAATATCGATTATCATCATTGACATACCATAAAATATACTTTATTGGCTATGCCGATTAACCAACTCCCATAAGATCCCTAAATATAACAACAAAATGGCTAAATTAAAGCTACTAATACACTAAAATGAATAAAAACTAAGGGTTTTATATTACGACCACTTTAACTAATAATTGTTGGTTTATATAGCGTACCAACATATAACATAATAATAAAGTCGGTTAAGCTTAGACGAAGCGACTGTCTCACATCTTTTTTTTTTTTCTTTTTTTTTTTGCATAAATGAATAAAAATCTGAAAAATGAAATAATGGTAAAATGTTTAATATTTCACTAGTACTCCATCTATAATAATCATGAACACTTAGAAACTCGCATGAAATAATAAATAGCGAAAGCATGTGTTAGCTTTAATAGAGAGTGATGGTCATTCATGATTAGAAAATTTATAACGTGTCTTAGATATTGTAATAGAATAGTCAATGGGCTCGTAAATTGGGCTAAGCTAGATTAGTAGTTATGATAAGCTAGGCTTTTATATTCCATGTAATCCATATCCAATCCAAGTCCAAAACGAGGCCCATGGCTACACCCATTAGGCGAAATACACGTTTGAGGTGTGTGCTTGAGTGTGTAAGTGTGTGTTTTAGTAATAAGAATTCTCTCTTACATCTCTCTTCTTTATCTCTCTAAAACATACTTCATCTCTTGCCACCATACCATTCGTGCTTCATATATTAGTGATAAGGTTGATAAATATAAGGTCCTACGAAGGCCATATCCAGACGCCTTTTCACACAAGAAAATGAAAACTTGCTCACACACGCATCATGGAGGATCATACCTAGCAAATCTCAGGGGAGTTTTGGATCAAATTCTTTATATTTTATGTATTTAATTTTCAATTTACACAACGAGGACGTTGTATATCTTAAGTGGGGGACGGAGAATTATAATACTATTTGTCCTTAACTTTTCAAAATATGCCTAATATATGCTTAAATTTAAAAAAAAATTAACATGTTTTTTGTGAAATCAAAAGTTGCATAACTCGCACATATAACCTTTATTTTCATATTGTGAGGATTGAGCTTATTTCGTTTCCACAATTTTACCCAAATTCCACAAAAATATGAGTGTGCCGGTGACTTGCAATAAACTTTAGAACTTGGCTTTGTATACTATTCGAGACCATTATAATGAGTAATATTGATATAATTGGAGTGACTTGTCTAACTAGGTAAATTTCTAGGATTACACCCAAATGGCTATGTCGTTTACATGTTATTTGATATTAACTAACTACACTGGTTAGTTAACCCTAATAAAAGCCCTTTTGTTACTCTCATTTTTAGAGTAAGATACCCCTAGAAAAACCATCAGAGCCATTCCTTTCATTTCTTACACCAACATCAATTTGTTTGGTTACACCTATACACATTAGCCTACCCAATAGATTAAAGTCGTGGTTGGTTACTTTTGTGTGCATTTCTATGTTTGTATGTTTCTTATCTTTGGTTAGGTTAGGAATTGGCCATTGCAATGAATGTGATAGTAGTTATTTTTATTTTCATGTGTTTATTACTATCACTATTATTTTTACATTTGAATTTTTGAAGTTTATGGAAAATCATCCATTAATTATGATGGTGAAGTGGTGAAATTTTACACTATTGGTTGATTATTTCTTTAAAGAGAGAAAAAAGGAGAGTGTGAGATAATCGGTTCGTCCAAACTTAACCGATTCTATATTTTGAGCTAATTGATTATTCATTGGTACGTGTTATAAACCAACGATGTAAAGTTTTGTTGTATTTTATTAGAAGTTGGTCGCAATTAACCAACTTAGTAGTTCTGTATTAGTGGAGATATCACCACTATTTGTTGTATTATATTTATGGATTGCAAGGGAGTTGACCGTTAAGGGAACGCCAACTAAGGTTTGTTTTGAGAATGATGATTAAGACATCATTCAGTCTAATTCGTATCTACCTACTAAAGCATGAGTTTCCGTGTTAATGCGTGAGTTATTTTATGATTTGTGTCATTTTCATGGGAAGGTTGAGAAGTAATTAACCATATTTTTGTTTATTATTGGACTTAATCTATCTGTTTGTGATTTTATTTTATACCAATTATATATGTTTCCCATACCTTACCCTTACCAAATTACTTTATTAGTTGTTAGCTTTCGAGCATCTGGATATAGTAATGGCTTTGTGAAAATATCTAATGCATTAATATTTTAGTGACCATTTGGTTTTTGAGTAATCAAATGATGCGCCAGCTATCTAGGGTGTATATTTTGGTGATCATGCGTTATGTAAATAATGCGCCAACAATCCAAGATATACTATTCTAGTGACTATCAATTGTTTGAGTAAATAAAAATACGCCCATGACAATCTAATATGTTTTTGTATGAGATGTTTAAACATAAGACCTGTACAACCCTTAAGCCTTATCATAATTAACCCAATTTACCCTTTTAGACTTGTTATTCTTTAGATTTAGTGGTGGAGATATGTATCTTTCCAAGCTTATGATAGAATATTCAATCACGACCGAGCAATTGAATGAACTACTTAAATGTTACCACATAGATTAGTTGAGTGATTTGAGTGATTTTATTTTTCTATTTCGTGAGGTGTGCAGTTGTGCACTTGAGATTAAACCAATAAATGCTTACATAGAAAATGTTAGACAAATGTTTAGGATACATTTTCATAAGTTTTATCTAAAGTTTACTCGAGGACAAGTAAAGTTCAAGTGGAAGTATATTTGATGACATCATATTGGGCAATATATATAGCATCATTTATCCTATGTATGTTGCTTGTTTTATATTATTTTATATAGGATTTGATACTTAATTTCTTAAGTAGTTCAATCTCAGATATTATCAAGCAATTGGTGAAAGTTAGCAGTAATGGACGTGTTTTGATGCAATATGGATCAAGTTCGAGAAATTCCACTTTACAGACAAGAATACGCCATATCATTATAGACAGATACGATGTATACCAAGACTTGGACAATTATGAAGAACATTGTCTGACTTTGAAGAATATGTTGTATCCAATTACTTGGATACGCCGTATATGAAACTTTGGTCAACAAAAAGAACAAGCTAGTTTTAGTCCAGATACACCGATCACATTATGAAGATACACCATATCTGATTGTACAATAAATTGCACTACCAGGCTTCGATGATGATCAAAGGTATGAGGGGTGTATGTTCCAGCCAAGATTGTCTTTCACCTGAGAATAAGAAATACGAAGACACTACGTTAAGTTATTACGCAGGGGTTGGACCTCGCGAACCACCTCCGGCGAGAGAGTAAGTATGAGTTATGGTTGTATAAGTGTGTGTAAGTAAAGAGATGAGTGTGAAATGAGCTTACCATAATCCATTGCCCGTCCAACCTATTTATAGTGGAAGAAATAGGGTTAGGGGCACTTCGCGTGAATGTCGGAGAACATGGGGCGTCCCCATGTTTGTGGGTAACCGCTAGGGCTTAGTGACCCACGCCTTCAAACTTGGCGGGAAGCCGGAAAGAGAGGAGATCGTGGTTTGACCAAGTCCGGAGGTTCTCCTATCCGTTACTCCTTCGTCAACCATACCCGAAGGGTTAGGGCTCGAATGGCGAATTCCCGTAGGTAACCTTTGTACTTACAAATGGTTTGGCGCCTGAATATCTTGGAGACCTAACTTGGGCCTTCGAGCGTAAGGGCTTCGACACGTCTCGAAGGATGTCCTTCGAGCTATTCGGAGGGTACATCATCAAGCCCCCCAGTCGAAAGTGATGCATATGAGCGAAGATGCATTGCTTTCGACTTCATCCTGCGAAAAAATATCCTCTCGCTGCCAAGCTTATCATTTATTATGCGCCTAACCAGCGCATTTAATGCTAACTAACCTCTTTAGCTACCCGCTACAGGGATCACAAATTCCCACTTTACCGGTGACCAAAAAGACTATTTTAAATTTTAAAAACTTTTGAAATTCGGATAAAGTTAATCCCATGGACACATGTGCGATTTAAAAGACGGTGAAAAAGAGTATTTAAAGGGAGGTGGTTGAAACCCTAAAACATTTTACTCACTCCGTCTTCTTTTTCATGCAATACACTTTTGATCGCCCACAGCTTCGAAACCAAAGGTAAATACTCCTTCTTGCTTCTTGTTTAAAATAGCCATGGATTCAAAGTTTATTATTAAGCAGCAAAAATGTACGTTAACTGCACAAGACTTACATGACCATCTAGCGGATTACCCAATCCCACTAGAGTATAAAATCATGTTGCCCAAGTCTAATCAGGGTATCTTTGATGCTCCAAAAGGTTTCATAGGGTTATATACTCATGCATTTAGCCATTCCAACCTTAGGATTCCACTTCACCTGCTTATTTTAGAGCTAATGCAATATTACAAGGTGCATATCTCTAGGTTCAACCCGTTTGGTTTAGCCAAACTGACCACATTCATAGTAATGTGTAAAGCATATGGCTATGAACCAACTCTGAAGGTTCAAAGGGGTTTTCTGAATTTGTATCCCGGGGGTAACTGGTTAACTTTGGCTAAAAGACCTGAGGGGGATGTGCCAAATCTGTTTGCGAGGGTGTATACCAATATAACAGCTTGAAAGGGTAGTTTTTTCTATGTGCAAAACACCATTATCCCACCCAACTATCCAGAATTGTTGAGTAAAGAGTACATGTTTGATGCAAAACGATACAATGACCCCTTGCCATATGAGGTGCGGCGGATCCATGCTATCGTTTTGGCTAGATATCCCGAAATGTGCAAGTGTTCCCGAGCCAATCTTGTACATGGTGGGATTGCCAGGAGGGGGAGGGTCTCCAACAAGCCTGTTATCATATACCATGGATAAAGTATGTTTTCTACTTTTATTTAAGTAGGACCAATGTGGCAATCGATATTTATTTTTTCTTGTTTCGTTTTGCGTAAATGTGATTCGTGAACTTCATGCACCAAGATCTTGATGAAGACTTGAGCTTTATACTGCCGAGAAGGCCGAAGAGTCCTACGGTGTTGGTTCACCTCCACATCATTAACAACAATGATGTAGATACTCCGCAACCGAGCCTATTGCCACAACACCTCCACAAGCGGCGTTGGAGGTCCCTCCCAATTGGTTGAGAACGTGGCGGTTCGGACGATCCCGCAGAGGAGGATGTCCAGTCACGGGCTCCACGGGTATAGCCGATGGTCAAGAGCGAGAAAGGAACAATGGCAAGGCAATTAAGTCTACCAACAAGAGGAAAAATCCTCCCACCTCGGATCTAGGGCGTTGAGATGTAAGAGTGCCGAGGGCAAGAAGTTTGTGAAATCTACCTTTGAGTTGCGGATGAGACCGTGGAGATGCATGGTAAGCAATGTCCCTTTCTAAATATATGAATTAATAATTACGATAAGTAACTAAGCTCTTGTGCCTTTGTATTGGTCGCAGGGCTTCCAGACACGAAGGAGCTTCCTAACGCTTCACCGCCACCGCATCGTGGATCATGTTACCCTTCCAAGTGGAAAGGATTGATGGACAACATGTCCATTGAAGGGGTTATGATCTGCACGACAAGAGTGTTGCTAGGCAAGCAATATTGGACAACCATCTAAATGGTCGAACCAGAGAACTACTGAGGCGATTACCAAGGCGAGACAAGAGATGGATGTCATGCTTGAAAAGAAGCAGGGGACCGAGAGTATGCCGAAATGTAGGCTAAATGTGACAAGATTGAGAGGGATGTTGAGAAGAATCCGCTCGTCCAAGACCTTCGTGAAAAGATAGCCCAACCGACGGCTTGAATGTGGCAAGCTCAAGTTGGAAGAGGCTAAGGTTATCGACCTAACAGTCAAAATGATGTGCTCAAGTGAAGTGTGCCGGTTTGGAGAGTGAGAGGGCTAGGCTTGGAGAGGTGGAAGTGAAGTTGAGGAGGAGGTTGACGGCTTGTAGATGAGGTACAAGATGCGCAAAAGGACCGCTCGGAGGTCGTGTAAGGTGGTACCCTATATAGCCATGGAGCTCTATCATAGTGACGAGTTGGGGCTGCAATGTGGAAGGTTATGAAAGCGACTATCTTCCATGGATGGTGCTTAGCTTTGGAGGAGGTCGCTAAAACGGGTGAACCCGTAGACTTCTCCAATATTGAGTGCTACCGTCCCTCGTCAAAGGCGTAATCTGAAGATGCGGAAATGCATTTGCAACTATGCAGAGTACCCTTCAGGCGTGGCTACCAAAGACCTATGGCACCTCCGAAGACCTCCTCTCAAAGAAGCCCCGCAAGATCAAGCTGCGACTCCTACCAAGAAGACAGGTTCCACCAATCACGCCTCGCTCAACCATCTCCAACTCCATCTCCCTAAAAGCGGGGTGAAGGCGCCATGTTGGCAATGATTTGGTTTCAAGGTGGCATGTACCCTTTCTAAGACAATTTAATGTTACTTTTTAATGCTTGTCTGGTTTCTCAAACAATTTAATATTTGTAATGTATGACCTAGGCCAAAGACAGCTTAAATGGGGCTTCGGCTCCATATGCAGGTACAAGGGCATTAGCCCTCATTTTTGAATGACATGGTATGGGGGAGTACCCCTACACACTTAGCTATATTTTATCTTGTGAACTTCTCTTACGCCATTTTTCCAACGCTTAATTTTTACAACCTAAGGTTAAACAACCTCATTGTGTGTAAATTTCAACACCAAGCATATAATGACCAATTTTGATCATTGATAGAGGGTCGCGACCCACTCTATCTCTAATCCTATAAGTAGCATGACTTAGTTTATATTTTCACAAGTGCCAAAAACTACTAGGAGAGTTAATGTAAATGTTTTAATAGGCTTAAGTGATGAGGCGTTTGTTACGCCATATGCCCTTTTATTCGACATTGAAACTCATAAACGACTTGGTTGAAAAAATCTTTGTGTTTAAGAAACGAAGCAAGAGATTTGTGGGAAATGTCTTATTGATCATTGAATTGGTAGAGAGGATTACATCATTCTTGAAATGAAAACTAAGACAACTACCAATAATGTTTGCTTTCCCTTGAGAAGCTTCTAATTACAAGAATGAAAAAGTAAAAGTACTTCTTAAACATAGAACTTTTGAAGGTTCATACCATTCCATGTCTGTCGATGGGTTCTCCGAGAAGAGTAGCCAATTTGTAGCTCTGCTGTCGTGAGCCTCGACTATCATGTAGGGTCCTTCCCAAGTAGGACCTAGCTTTCCGGTATTCTACTTTGCTTGAGCTGAGGCATAACACATATTCCCAGCTTGAAGGTGGAAGGCGACCCTTTTGTTATAGTAGCCTTCGATCTTATGCTTGTGCATGGCTTCTGGATGGAGGCTATCTCTTTCTTCTTCTAGTAGATCAAGGTTCTCCCGATCCTTTCATCATTTGGGAGGCATCATCGTTGTCACACGCTCCGTGTGTAAACTTAGTTACGAAGGATGACCGCTTCTATTCCGTATGTTAGGCTAGAAGGGGTTTCACCATTGCTTGACTTAGGTTGTGTCCTATGATCCCATAGTACTTGAGGGAGTTCATCCACCCATCCATGGTGAGTTCATCCCACCTTTTCTCGATCCCTTGACGATGTCTCTGTTTGTAACCTCCACATGTCCGTTACCTTGTGGATGGTAGACGGATGTCCAAGACCGCTTTATGTTGAGACCTTGGCGAAGTCGTAGAAGACTCTGCGACAAAGCGCTTTCCATTATCGGATATGATGATGTGGGCACTCTGAATCTACACACAATGTGCTCCCACACAAACTTCTCAACTGTCTCCCGTAACGGAGGCTAAGGGTTTAGCCTCTGCCACTTAGTAAAGTAATCGATTGCCACCAAGAAGAATTTGACTCCTCCGGGAGCAAAGGCATAGGTCCCACGATATCAATTCCCCAGAGAGAAGGCCATGTGGATGTCACACTTGTCATGTCCCGCTTGCACTTGGGAACGTTGAGTGTATCGACAAGCCGCATTTGAATAATTTACGCGCATCCACGTGCGCATCGAAGGCCATGTAGCCTAACTTCATTATCTTTGAGACAACGGAATGGGGCCTGCATGGAGGCCGCAGGATCCTTCGTGGACTTCAAATGATAATGCTCGTAGCCTGTTTGGGTCCCACACATCTTAGCCAAGGTGATAGAAATGACCTTCTATATAGGGTTTCCCCCATTAGCCGGTATTGTGGGGACTTAACCTGTATTTTCCTTGCAAGTTTGGGATCTTCAGGGAGAAGACCGCTTATCAAATACTCCCTGATGGGAGTCATCCATGTCTCTCCTTCTTCATGAACCACGTCCGTAACTTCCTTGCGAATGATGGACCTTTCAGGTAGGACTTCAACTAGTACTTCTTTGGTGAGATGAGCGAAGGCCATAGAGGCTAGCTTGCTCAGTGCATCTGCCTTTTTGTTATGATTCCTACGGACATGTTGGATGGTGTAGGAATCGAAGCTCTCAAAGATCTCCTTTGTTTTTCAAAGCTTGTTTGATGACAGTGCCTTGCTTCATAGGAGCCTGTCACTTGATTGGCTACCAATTGAGAATCTACAAAAATGGAAAGAGCTTTGACCTCCATATCTTTAGCTAATCGGAGGCCTGCTAATAGAGCTTCGTACTCCGCTTCATTGTTTGTGGCTTCAAACTCAAAGCGAAGAGCATATGTATGCTCCTTCCCATCGAGACCGACTAGCATAAGACCTGCTCCAGAACCATCTGAGCTTGATGTCCGTCTCAGATAAAGTTTCGGTCATCATGTGCTTGATGAGTTTAGCTTTGGGCTCTTCCTTATCTCGTATGCGGCTCGAAGGCGTTTTTGCCAAAAAAGTCTCATGAATTTGCCCATAATAAAGTTTCGACCCTTGAACTCTATTTCATGCTCCCCAAGTTCGATAGCCCATTTAGCCACCCTTCCGGACTTTTCGGGCTTTGACAAGATCTGTTTGAGTGGCTTGTCGGTTAAGGCCGTGATTGGATGGGCACAAGTATTCTTGAGTCTTCTTGTGCGTGAGATTAGAGCTAGTATTAACTTCTCCAATGTTGGATAGTTGATCTACGCCCCTCGCAAAACCCTGCGACAAAGTAAATGGGGATCGTCGCTTGTCCCATTCTCGCCATAAGATCGCACTAATGCTATCCATTGAGGATGCTAAGTACATGAACAACACCTCGCCTTTGATTGGGGGCATAAGTGTTGGAAGGATTGATAAGTGTGTAAATACTCATCATTTTGGTCAATCGAACTTCAAAACATTTAAAAGCGCCGAAATGCATCAAAATCGAAAATATCTCAAAATTGCATTTTATATGTTTCGATGCAAAATGTTTAAAATCGGATGAAAAATGAGCTAAGTTTGCATAATTGGCGCTTCAGTCCCCAGTTTCAAAAGTTGTCGAAATAGTCCTGCGCTTATTTTAAAGAAAAGTCACCAAAGGTCCTTTTAAAATCATAACTTGTCATAATTAGTCCTTTGGTGAAAAATGTCAAAAGTTTTGAGAAATTACAAGTTTAGTCCTTTGAGTTTCAAAATTGGCAAAAATAGTCCTCTGAAGTGTGAAAATGTCCATTATGGTCCTTGTACTATTGAAACTTGTCATTTTGGTCCCTTGGAACAACTTTGATAAAGTGGCGAAATTGGTCCTCAAGTTTGAAAGAATGGCGCTTTGGTCCTTGTATTAACAAACCAAACACCCTTTGCACCCTCGACCCTGCCATTAACCTTTGGACCCTGTCAAACCCTTATGACCCCCATGCTTTGAACCACATCCAATATACCACCCGTCAACACCCCTACCAAACCACTCACACCTTTTCCTCCAACACCCTTCTTCCCACCCATCGCTCGCAACTCTTGAGACATTCACCTCTCCTCCACACTCTCTCCACACCATGTTCCTCCACCTCAACAACATCCAAAATACATTTAATGCTCCCTTCCTTTCACTCAACCCCAAATTGTTAAATCCATTTTGGCGCCAAAAACTCATCGATGGCCATTATCATCTCAAGTCATCCAATGGTCCCAAATGCAGTGGGAAATGCTTGGGAGAGAAGACCTTTTGGATGTATAAATAAGAAAAGAGAAGCAAGAGAGTAGTAGTTTTAGTTGTAATTTTTCATATATGTCGTTTTAAATCTTTATGTCTTAATTAAGTTCTAATTTGTAATTCTCATCTTCTATGTACTAAACTAAAGTTATTAAGTCTATTGTAACTCATTTCCAATATTAATTCAAAGTTTATCCAAGTTTCTAGTTTTTAAATTTTCTTTTACTTATGCATTTTAAATAATCTAAAAGCCAAGCATAAATAAGCTTTATTATCACTCAACGAAGCTTACTAAAGCTACTGATAGCTTTTGGTAAGTTTGAAATTCAGTTTCAATCAAAATTGGTGTTTGGTCAACAAAAGTCAAACTGTGTTGAATTTTGGTTCAAGCAGTCATGGAAGTGGATATTGGTTGATGCAGAGTTGAACATGGGTTGATTCCTAGTTATACATGGGTTAAGATAAGGTAGGATAGTGGTTCTTTGATTCTTGGCAAGCCACAGTGGCTAGGACCTTATGTGAGTATCATTTTCTTGGGACTGTTTAAATCCATGTTTTCCTGTTAGTGAGCTTTAATTCTGTTAACATTAGTATAATTTAGCTTAATAACACTAGTATAATTGATATTTTTATCTCTGTGCATGTTTTGAGTCATTTTTGCATAACCATCATAATAAGAAGCAGTTGAGTTTTAGTGTTATTAATATTAGACTTCTTTCATCGCTTAGTTGTTTTAGTGAGATTAGGATTTGATTTGGTGAATTCGATGGTTTAGTTGCAAGAAGTCTAAGAGTAGATTGCACTTTAGTCACTTGAAGTGGTGTTTGGATCTGATTAGTATAATCAAGCTTGAGCTTTGGTTTGTGCTTAAAATCTGTCTACTCGGTCTCAATTAGGTCCACTTGAACCATTTAAGTCATCAATTGTCACGAGAACTCACCCAAAGTCAAAATCACTTTGAATCATCCTCTTTGCATGTCTCATTGGAATTTTTGAAAATCATAAGCTTGATTTAGGTATAGATGCTAGAGTAGTAGCTTATTACGGGTTTATTTCACCTTAAAACATCATAATCGGTTCATGATTTAAGCTCAAATCTCATTTTGGTCAAAGTTATCAAACCTGTTATAAAGTCGAAAGTTGAAAATCTCGGTTTTCAACTTGGGTGATTTTTCATAGCTTCATTATTGGTTGAATTCAAGTGCCTAAAAACTTCAATTGGTCAAGAGTTGATAAATGATTTTTGTTGAATTTTAGTAATTTTCTATAAGCTTCAAATTAGCTTGTCAAATAGGGCGAAAAGTGCTCGTGCTACGACTCGCTTTTAATTGAGTCTCGCAGTTTGTCGAGCTTGTCATAAGCTCATTTGAGCTTATCTCAGCTCATTCTTGGTTTATAAGTTCATAGCCGTGTCTACTTTAGGTTCCAACATCCGGTTTTGAGTTTGACTTATTTGGTGGCTTATTTTCAAGCTACAAGGTAGTAGCTAAAAAACTGTTTTTGGCACTTAAGTTTAAATCACCAAATCTTTGTAGTTTGCATTTCAGTAGTATAGATTAGTTGAATTTAGCTCATTTCTAGTAGATTTAGCTTATTATAGCTTCTGTGATAAGTGGGTGCTCATTTGGTACCTTTAGCTTATTTTGAGTACTTATTTATAAGTACTTGTCACTGCAGTTCCATATTCTCACACATAAGCTACTGTTTTTATATTTTTCATAGACTTAGAATATAATTTTAGACTTTTCCTGAATTTTTCAAATATTTCCAGCACTGTTTACTATTTTTCTTTATTTAAATCAGTTTTTAAGCATTTTTAATTAGCTTGTAATACAATTAAATCAGAAAAACTTCAAAAAAAAAGTTTTCATTTTTCCTAGGTTAAGATAAATATAAAAAGCAAAAAAATTATTTTTCTAGATTTTTCTTAGTTAAATTTGTAATTTTGAGCAACTTAATTAGTTTTAAATAGTTTTTAATTCATAGAAAATAGAAAATAATCGAAAAATACAAAATTAGTTTTGAAAATTCTCTTTAGTTATTTTAGATTTTCTAAGTCATAATTTCATTTTTCTAGCTTTATTTCATTTTCTTATATTTTAGGGTATAATTAAATTGGTAAAATAGTTTTTAATTAATAATAATTAAATAAATAGTAATAAAAATAATTTTCTTTTTCTAAGAATTTTCTCTTATCATTAGGTTTGTAAAAATTTCATTTTTATATTTTTAGGATTAATCTTTGCTTCAATTTCACATTTTCTTTTATCGTTACGTAGTTTTTAATTTAAATTTATAATAGAAAAATCAAAAACATCGATTTTAAAAATAGTGATAGCGTTTATTTAATATAATTTATCTTTTAATTTTCTTTAATTTGCATTTAAGCCCTGTAATTTACAAACTTTTCTTTAGGTATAATCAATCATAACCCTTTTCCGTTCAAATTCTCCCGATCACTATTCGTTTGGTGATTCATTACGTACTCGTTGGGACTTAACGACACGGAAACACTATACTCCTCTAGATCTTAATTGCATTGGTTCTAGACTGTTTGGCTTTTATTACGGTTGACCATTCACAAGTGGTTAGTTTGTGTGACAAAACTGACGGTTTGGAGTCGATCAAAATTTTAGGCGCCACGCCTTGGGTCATGCTAATTATCTTCACGCTTAGCATTAGTGATTTGAATATTCACTCCTTGTTTATACCATCTATATCTATATATATTTTCTTATAAAAATCCAAAACCCAAAAACATCTTAAAGCGTGTAAAACACAAAAATATTTTTCTTTTGTTTCTATATATATAAAAGATAAAATACAAAAAGATTTGTCGTTTTCTTTGTTTAATAATAACAACATAAAAATTACCACATGAACCAAGGCGGTGTACCTACCTAGCTGGGGTACGACCATAATAAGTTCCCGAACCAAAGATTAAAACTTGTCTTTGTGTCCTTGTGGTGGTGTACCTTTTCAAAAAGCCATTCATCTTGTGATTATTGGTTTAAGTTCCTTTGTCGTTTGCCTCGATATTGTTTTAATTGGATTTATTGTTATATCTATTTTCAAAACCATAAAACCCAAAAGATTCTTCTTACCCCATTTTCATAATTCCTTTCATAATTCTCTTCCTTAACTCTGAGATCTCTTAGAGTTCACTCTAGTGTATCTTGCACTCGCTCTTCTAGATCTGTGAGCCCTCAAGTCAATTCTATGGTTTTGAGAGGATGATCCTCATGCTCATATTCGATGGTTTAACAAGATTGCATCTACCATCAAATACAAGAATGTCCCTACCGATCTTTGTCAAGCTTCTTACATTCCCATTTTCTCTTGAGGACAAGCCCGTATTGGCTTGATAAACAACCCCCTCAATCAATGAAACATGGGAAGACACGGTGAAGAAATTTGTGAGCGAGTTCTATCCACCTTCCAAAACCACGAGTCATAAAAGAAATCATCAAGTTCACACAAAATTTTGATGAATCCTTGGTGAATCGTTGGATCGTTTTAAGGAGTCTGCTCATGAAATGTCCTTACCACGGTTTCTCCGAGTTAATGCAACTCGATACTTTCTATAATGGGTGAGTCAATCGATCAAGATTCTCTCAATTCCTCTGCTTGGAGAAATTTCTTGAGCAAAGCTGTAAAAGAAGCTTTAGCGATCATTGAAAACAAGTCTAAAGTCCGCCTTGCATGAAGCAAACCGGTTGTTTCCCAAGTCGATGTTGGTCCTTCTACTTCATCGCTCGTGAGTCAATCTAGCACCGATGCTAAGATTGACAAACTCACGGAAGCAATTCAAGCTTTGGTTCTCTCCAACCAAAAGAAAGTTTCTTTTCACAAACTTCACCTCCTGCAAGTTAAGAAAGTGGAAGTATGTGTTACTTGCGGTGTCCCCACGCCTACTACAATTGTATGGCCACCGATGGTAACCCTTTTGAAGCAAATCTTTGTGGGGGATTTCTAATCCAGAGGCAACCAATACCGTGCTCCTATGGACCGAACCATCGTCCTAACCACTACCCGCACCACCCGGTTTCAGCCAAAACCAAAACCGTAATCAAAATCGAATAGAAAGCAGACCAAGGTTTTCAAAACCAAGGTAATTTTAGTCCAAATAACGGTTTTCAAAATCAAAGTCAAAACTTCCAACACCAAGGAAACTTTAATAGAAACCAAGGTCGAAATTTCAACCTGGGTATTTTCATGACAATAATCAAGAAATTTCCAAAATCAAGGCCCTAATCCAAACAATAGAGGCGAATTTTCCTCATAAACTCAAGCCATTGTTCCAACTGGACCATCATCGATGAGTTGTTGAAACAATTCATGAAATCCCAAGAGGAAATGAATAGGTTGTTGGTTAGCGATTTACGACATTAAGAAATCTTTAAATGATCGACCCTCGGGCTCGGTACTTTACCTAGCAACACGATCGCTAATCAGAGGCGATGCAAAGGCGATCACAACCGAGTGGTGCTTCGTATGATGGACCGCTATTCCTACTACTCTTCTTCTTCTCTCCGAAGGTAGTGGAAAGTGAACCCGAGGCGACAAAGGACAAGGAACTTCCTACTAATAACGGAGGTACCAAAGAATGTCCATCCTCGAGTTGTCCCGAAACCCAAAACCAAACACAGGTTGTTTTTGAACCTCCGCTTGAAAACCCCAATCCAAAACTTCTATTCCTTACCCATCACGTTTAAATGAGCAAAAACTCCATAAAAAGTCGGTCATCAAATGGAAAAATTTTTCAAATTTTCCAAGAACTACATTTTGACATAAGCTTTGCGGATGCCATCATCTTGATGCCCAGTTTGCATCAACTCTCAAACACATGTTAAGCAACAAAGAAAAAGCTGCTTGAAATGGCTAAAACTCCTTTGAGCGAGAACGCCGCCAGTTCTATTAAAGAAGCTTCCCGAGAAGCTTGGAGATCTGAAAATTTCTTCTTCCTTGTGTTTTTCCGTGGATGATTGAATACTTTGCCCTTGCCGATCTTGGTGCAAGCATCAATCGATGCCTTATTCAAGATGGAAGCAACTTTCTCTTCGAACTTATTCCTACCGCATGACTCTTGAGCTTGCGGATCGTTCTATATCGCGTCCTCTTGGCATCGCCAAGGATGTATTAAATGAAAGTAGAAAAGTTCCATTTTCGGTGACTTTGTGGTTGTTGATTTCGATGCCGATCATCGGTTTCCCTCATTGTTGGACGAGGATTCACGAGAACGGGCGTGCTCTCATTAATGTATTTGAGCAAGAAATCACACTACGTGTGGGTAATGAAGTCATTACCTTCAACCTTGATCAAACTTCAAGGTACTCCTCAAATTATGATCTTTGAATCGGGTTAATCGAGTCGATGTAATTGATATTGCTTCGAGGAGTACTCTCAAGAGTTTCTTGGTTATTTTCATAATTACGTGCGGTGGGGATTCCACCACATCTTCTAAACCAATTATTGCCGACTCTTCCCCTCTCTTACTCCGTTTGAGGGAGGTGACTTCTTCCGGAAGAGATCGATGAGTTTCTTGCTAATGATGAATCAATTCCGGGGAATTGATGGTGTTTATGATTCGGAGGAGATATTCTTTATCTTGAGCAATTGTTAAATGAAGATCCATTACCATCTCTCCTCCGAAGAGATCACGATTGAGGAAATCAAATCGGTACAAACATCTACTGAAGAATTTCCGAGGTTGAACTTAAGGACCTACCTCCTCGTCTCGAGTATGCATTCTTAGAGGTGATGATAAATTACCGTCATAATTGCTAAGGACTTAACGAGGAGGAGAAGATCGCTCTCATAAAGGTCTTGAAGTCACACAAGCAAGCAATTGCTTGAAACTCTCCGACATTAAGAATATCAACCACGAGTTTGTACTCAAAAATATTGATGGAGGATGACTTCAAACCGGCGGCTCAACATCGAGAAGGGTGAATCCTAAGATTCATGAGGTTATCAAACAAGAGGTTCTCAAACTTCTTGATGCGGTTTAATTTACCCGATCTCGATAGTCCTTGGGTGATCCCATTCATCGTGTTCCAAAAAGGGTGGCATAAGCATTGTCACAATGAAGAAAACGAGTTAATTCCAACTCGATTGGTTACGGGATGGCGTGTGTGTATTGACTATCGTAAGTTAAACGAAGCCACCGTAAAGACCATTTTCCTCACCCTTCATGGATCGGATGCTTGAGAGATTAGCGAGGAACTAATACTATTGTTTCCTTGATGGTTTCTTGGGGTATTTTCGGATCCCCATTGATTATTTGGATCAAGAAAAGACCACATTCACCGCCCATACATCGGAACTTTTGCCTACATCGTATGCCTTTTGGCCTATGTAACGCTCCCGCATCGTTCAATGATGTATGATGGCAATTTTCCACGACATGATCGGGGAAACAATGGAGGTGTTTATGGATGACTTCTCGGTCATTGGGGACTCATTTCAAACATGCCTCTCCCATTTAGATAAAATGCTCAAAAGGTGTGAAGACACTAATCTTTGTCTAAATTGGGAGAAGAGCCACTTTATGGTCAAAGAAGGCATAGTCCTTGGCCATAAGATTTCAAAAACCGGGATTGAGGTTGATAGAGCAAAAGTCGATGTTATTGCTAAATTGCCTCATCCTACTACAACAAAGGTATTAGGAGTTTTCTAGGTCATGCCGGGTTTTATCGTAGATTTATACAAGATTTTATAAAATCGCTCGACCTATGACCCATCTTCTCGAAAAGATGCCCCTTTATCTTCTCACCGGTGCATCGAGCTTTTGAAACATTAAAGAAAAGCTACGGGCACCATTCTAGTTGCCCGGTAGGATTTACCCTTTGAACTCATGTGCGATGCAAGTGAGTTTGCTATCAGTGCAGATCACAGGGGCAGCGTAAAACCAAGCATTTTCGACCTATCGACTACGCGAGTAGAACTATGGTGAAGCTCGAACCCATTACACCACTACGGAAAAAGAATTATTAGTGTGGTGTATCGTTTGAGAAATTTCGCCATACCTTATCTTGACCAAATCGTGATGTATACGGATCACTCGGCTCTCAAATATCTCTTTGCAAAACAAGATGCAAAGCCGAGATTGCTCCGTTGGGTTCTCTCCTACAAGAATTTGATATCATCATATGTGATAAAAAGGAGCCGAGAACACAGGTGCCGATCATCATCCCATCTAGAAAACCCTCACCAGATGTGATCGAGAAAAGGAAATGAACGAAACATTTCCTCGAAACACTCAATGTGGTTTCTTTTTCGTGGAACTCTTCACCCCATGGTTTCTTGACTTTGCAAATTACCATGCGGGTAACTTTGTGGTGAAAGGATGTCGTCCCAACGGAAAAACAAATTCTTTAAAGATGTAAAACATTACTTACGGGACGACCCTACTTATTCAAAATTTACGCGGATCAAGTCATCCGGCGATGTGTGTATGGTCGAAGCCAATGAAATTCTCAAGGCTTGCCATTATGGACCCTCTTGGGGACATCATAGCCCCAACTACACCGCCAAGAAGGTGTTTGATTCGGATTTTATTGGCCCACGATTTACAAGGATGCCCACGAATTTGTCAAAACACGCGACGCTTGTCAGCGTCATGGAAATATCTATAAAGAAATGAAATGCATAAGCGCCATTCAAGTGTGTGAGATTTTTGACATCTGGGGCATTGACTTTATGGGACCATTTCCTTCGCCTCGCGGTAATAAATACATACTCGTGGTCGTTGACTATTTGTCAAAATGGGTTGAGCGAAGGCTTTGCCTACCAACGATGCCCGAGTTGTTGTGAAATTCTTAAAATCTCTTTTGCTAGGTTTGGAACTCCACGAGCTATAATCGGTGATCGTGGTGCGCATTTCTGCAATGACCAGGTTTGATAGAGTCATGCAAAAGTATGGTGTAACTCACCGTCTCTCTGCGTACCACCCCCGAACAAGTGGGCAAGTGGAAGTTTCAACCAGGGATCAAAAGAATTCTTAAAAGGACGATGGCGGCCGGTGCCTCTTGGTCGGATAAGATAGATGGCGACTGGGCCTTCCATGCGACTTATAAAACACCCATCGGTGCACTCCATACAAGCTAGTGTGCGGGAAGGCGTGTCATCTGCCGGTTGAGCTTGAGCACAAGGCATCTTGGGCCTTGAAACATGCCAACCGATATTCAGACGGTGGTGATCACCGAAAAGTTCAAATGAATGAATTAAATGAACTCGTGATCAAGCATCGAGAACTCTTTGATCTACAAAGAAAAGACAAAGAAGATTCATGACTCCAAAATCAAGAACCGCGTTTTCAACGTCGGTGATCGAGTCCTTCTTTTCAATTCAAGATTGAAGATTTTCTCGGAAAACTAAAATCCACCGGTGCATCGAGTCCTTCTTTTCAATTCAAGATTGAATATCGACAAGCTTCACATTTCGAATAATTTCTAGCGCATCCACAATGCATCGAAGGCGATGTAGCTTCTTCATTATCTTTGAGACAATGGAATGGGGCCTGCATGGAGGCCGCAGGATCCTTCGTGGACTTGAAACGATAATGCTCGTAGCTTGCTTGGGTCCCATCTTAGCCAAGGTGATAGAAATGACCTTCTATATAGGGTTTCCCCATTAGCCGTCTTGTGGGGACTTAACTGTATTTTCCTTGCAAGTTTGGGATCTTGGGAGAAGACCGCTTATCAAATACTCCCCGATGGGAGTCATCCATATCTCTCCTTCTTCATGAACCATGTCCGTAACTTCCTTGCGAATGATGGACCTTTCGGTGGGACTTCAACTAGTACTTCTTTGGTGAGATGAGCGAAGGCCATAGAGGCTAGCTTGCTCGGTGCATCGCCTTTTGTTATGATTCCTACGGACATGTTGGATGGTGTAGGAATCAAGCTCTCCAACATCTCCTTTGTTTTTCCAAGTCTTGTTTGATGTGTTGCCTTGCTTCATAGAGCACTGTCACTTGATTAACTACCAATTGAGAATCTACAAAATGGCAAGAGCTTTGACCTCCATATCTTTAGCTAATCGGAGCTGCTAATAGAGCCTCGTACTCCGCTTCATTGTTTGTGGCTTCAAACTCAAAGCGAAGAGCATATGTATGCTCCTTCCCATCGACCGACTAGCATAAGACTGCTCGGAACCATCGAGCTTGATGCTCTGCCTGTATAAAGTTTCGGTCATCATGTGCTTGAGTTTAGCTTTGGGCTCTTCCTTATCGTATGCGGCTCGGGCGTTTTGCCAAAAGTGCGGAATTTGCCCCAATAGGTTTCGACCCTTGAACTCTATTTCATGCTCCCCAAGTTCGATAGCCCATTTAGCCACCCTTCCGGACTTTTCGGGCTTGACAAGATCTGCTTGAGTGGCTTGTCGGTTAAGACCGTGATTGGATGGGCTGGAAGTATTCTAGGAGTCTTCTTCGCTGCGTAGATTAGAGCTAGTATTAACTCTCCAATGTTGGATAGTTGATCTCGCCCCCGCAAAACCCTCGACGACAAAGTAAATGGGGATCGTAAACTTGTCCCATTCGCCATAAGGATCGCACTAATGCTATCCATTGAGGATGCTAAGTACATGAACAACACCTTGCCTTTGATTGGGGTAAGTGTTGGAAGGATTGATAAGTGTGTAAATACTCATCATTTTGGTCAAATCTGAATCGAAAACATTTAAAAGCGCTGAAATGCATCAAAATCTTGAAATATCTCAAAATTGCATTTTATATGTTTCGATGCAAAATGTTTAAAATCGGATGAAAATGAGCTAAGTTTGCATAATTGGCGGTTTCGAGTCCCCAGTTTCAAAAGTTGTCGAAATAGTCCTGGCGCTTATTTTAAAGAAAAGTCACAAAGGTCCTTTTAAAATCATAACTTGTCATAATTAGTCCTTTGGTGAAAAATGTCAAAAGTTTTGAGAAATTACAAGTTTAGTCCTTTGAGTTTCAAAATTGGCAAAAATAGTCCTCTGAAGTGTGAAAATGTCCATTATGGTCCTTGTACTATTGAAACTTGTCATTTTTGGTCCCTTGGAACAACTTTGATAAAGTGGCGAAATTGGTCCCTCAAGTTTGAAAGAATGGCGGTTTGGTCCTTGTATAACAAACCAAACACCCTTTGCACCCTTGACCCCTGCCATTAACCTTTGGACCCCTGTCAAACCCTTATGACCCCCCCTGTTTTGACCCCTGTCCAATATACCACCCCGGTCAACACCCCCGTCAAACCACTCACACCTTTTCCCTCCAACACTCCTTCTTCCCACCCACTGTCTGCAACTCTTCAGACCTTCACCTCTCCTCCAGCTCACTCTCTCCACACCATGTTCCCTCCACCTCAACAACATCCAAAATACATTTAATGCTCCCTCTTCCCTTTCACTCAACCCCCAGCTGTTAAATCCATTTTGGCGCCAAAAAAACTCATCAATGGCCATTATCATCTCAAGTCATCCAATGGTCCCAAATGCAGTGGGAAATGCTCGGGAGAGAGAAGACCTTTGGATGTATAAATAAGAAAAGAAGCAAGAGAGAGTAGTAGTTTTTAGTTGTAATTTTCATATATATCGTTTTAAATCTTTATGTCTTAATTAAGTTCCAATTTGTAATTCTCATCTTCTATGTACTAAACTAAAGTTATTAAGTCTATTGTAACTCATTTCCAATATTAATTCAAAGTTTATCAAGTTTCTAGTTTTTAAATTTTCTTTTACTTATGCATTTTAAATAATCTAAAAGCGAGCTTAAATAAGCTTTATTATCACTCAACCAACTTACTAAAGCTCTTGATAGCTTTTGGTAAGTTTGAAATTCGATTTCAATCAAAATTGGTGTTTGGTCAACCAAAGTCAAGCGTGTTGAATTTTGGTTCAGCGGTCATGGAAGTGGATATTGGTTGATGCGAGAGTTGAACATGGGTTGATTCCTAGTTATACATGGGTTAAGATAAGGTAGGATAGTGGTTCTTTGATTCTTGGCAAGCCACGGTGGCTAGGAACTTATGTGAGTATCATTTTCTTGGAATTGTTTAAATCCATGTTTTCTGTTAGTGAGCTTTAATTACATTAACATTAGTATAATTTAGCTTAATAACACTAGTATAATTGATATTTTTATCTCTGTGCATGTTTTGAGTCATTTTGCATATTTGTCATAATAAAGCGGTTGAGTTTAGTGTTATTAATATTAGACTTCTTGCATCAGTTAGTTGTTTTAGTGAGATTAGGATTTGATTTGGTGAATTCCAGTGGTTTAGCTGCAAGAAGTCTAAGAGTAGATTGCACTTTAGTCACTTGAAGTGGTGTTTGGATCAGTTAGTATAATCAAGCTTGAGCTTTGGTTTGTGCTTAAAATCTGTCTACTCAGTCTCAATTAGGTCCACTTGAACCATTTAAGTCATCAATTGTCACCAGAACTCACCCAAAGTCAAAATCACTTTGAATCATCCTCTTTGCATGTACATTGGAATTTTTGAAAATCATAAGCTTGATTTAGGTATAGATGCTAGAGTAGTAGCTTATTACAGGTTTATTTCACCTTAAAACATCGTAATCGGTTCATGATTTAAGCTCAAATCTCATTTGGTCAAAGTTATCAAAAGCGTTATAAAGTCGAAAGTTGAAAATCTCGGTTTTCACCCAAATTGGGTGATTTTCATAGCTTCATTATTGGTTGAATTCAAGTGCCTAAAAACTTCAATTGGTCAAGAGTTGATAAATGATTTTGTTGAATTTTAGTAATTTTCTATAAGCTTCAAATTAGCTTGTCAAATAGAGCGAAAAGTGCCACATTAACGACTCGATTTTAACCGAGTGCACGACAGTTTGGTAGAGCTTGTCATAAGCTCATTTGAGCTTATCTCGGGCTCATTCTTGGTTTATAAGTTCATAGCCGTGTCTACTTTAGGTTCCAACATCGGTTTTGAGTTGCGACTTATTTGGGTGGCTTATTTTCAAGCTCTGGTAGTAGCTAAAAACTATTTTTGGCACTTAAGTTTAAATCACCAAATCTTTGTAGTTTGCATTTCATAGTATAGATTAGTTGAATTTAACTCATTTCTAGTAGATTTAGCTTATTATAGCTTCCGTGATAAGTGGGTGCTCATTTGGTACCTTTAGCTTATTTTGAGTACTTATTTATAAGTACTTGTCACTATGATTCCATATTCTCACACATAAGCTCTTGTTTTTATATTTTCATAGACTTAGAATATAATTTTAGACTTTTCTGAATTTTTCAAATATTTCCAAGACTTGTTTACTATTTTTCTTTATTTAAATCGGTTTTAAGCCTTTTAATTAGCTTGTAATACAATTAAATCGGAAAACTTCAAAAAAAGTTTTCATTTTTCCTAGGTTAAGATAAATATAAAAAGCAAAAATTATTTTCTAGATTTTCTTAGTTAAATTTGTAATTTTGAGCAACAATTAGTTTTAAATAGTTTTTAATTCATAGAAAATAGAAAATAATCGGAAAAATACAAAATTAGTTTGAAAATTCTCTTTAGTTATTTTAGATTTTTCTAAGTCATAATTTCATTTTCTAGCTTTATTTCACATTTTCTTATATTTTAGGGTATAATTAAATTGGTAAAAATAGTTTTTAATTAATAATAATTAAATAAATAGTAATAAAAATAATTTTCTTTTTCTAAAAATTTTCTCTTATCATTAGGTTTGTAAAATTTCATTTTATATTTTTAGGATTAATCTTGTTTCAATTTCACATTTTCTTTTATCGTTCGTAGTTTTTAATTTAAATTTATAATAGAAAATCAAAACATCAGTTTTAAAAATAGTGATAGCGTTTATTTAATATAATTTATCTTTTAATTTTATTTAATTTGCATTTAAGCCCTGTAATTTACAAACTTTTTCTTTAGGTATAATCGATCATAACCCTTTCCGATTCAAATTCTCCGATCACTATTCGTTTGGTGATTCGATTGCACACTCGTTGGGACTTAACGACACAGGGAAACACTATACTCCTCTAGATCTTAATTGCATTGGTTCTAGGCATTTGGCTTTAGTTCTGGTTGATCATTCACAGTGGTTAGCTTGTGACAAAACCCTGACGGTTTGAGTCGATCAAAATTTTGGCGCTTGCTGCTTGGTGTGCTAATTATCTTACGCTTAGCAGTTAGTGATTTGAATATTCACTCCTTGTTTATACCATCTATATCTATATATATTTTCTTATAAAAATCCAAAACCCAAAAACATCTTAAAAGCGTGTAAACACAAAAATATTTTTCTTTTGTTTCTATATATATAAAGATAAAAATACAAAAGATTTGTCGTTTTCTTTGTTTAATAATAACAACATAAAAATTACCACATGAACCAAGGCGGTGTACTACCTAGCGAAGTACGACCATAATAAGTTCCCGAACCAAAGATTAAAACTTGTCTTTGTGTCCTTGTGGTGGTGTACCTTTTCAAAGCCATTCATCTTGTGATTATTGGTTTAAGTTCCTTTGTCGTTTTGCCTCGATATTGTTTTAATTGGATTTATTGTTATATCTATTTTTCAAAACCATAAAACACAAAAAGATTCTTCTTACCCCATTTTCATAATTCCTTTCATAATTCTCTTCCTTAACTCTGAGATCTCTTAGAGTTAACTCTAGTGTATGCGTACTCGCTCTTCTAGATCTGTGAGCCCTCAAGTCAATTCTATGGTTTTGAGAGGGATGATCCTCATGCTCATATTCGATGGTTTAACAAGATTGCATCTACCATCAAATACAAGAATGTCCTACCGATCTTTGTCAAGCTTCTTACATTCCCATTTTCTCTTGAGGACAAGCCCAGTTGGCTTGAAAAACAACCCCTCAATCAATCGAAACATGGGAAGACACGGTGAAGAAATTTGTGAGCGAGTTCTATCCACCTTCCAAAACCACGAGTCTTAAAAGAAATCATCAAGTTCACACAAAATTTTGATGAATCATTCGGTGAATCGTTGGATCGTTTTAAGGAGTTGCTCATGAAATGTCCTTACCACGGTTTCTCCGAGTTAATGCAACTCGATACTTTCTATAATGGGTGAGTCAATCGATCAAGATTCTCTCAATTCCTCCATTGGAGGAAATTTCTTGAGCAAAGCGTAAAAGAAGCTTTAGCGATCATTGAAAACAAGTCTAAAGTCCGCCTTGCATGAAGCAAACCGGTTGTTTCCCAAGTCGGTGTTGGTCCTTCTACTTCATCGCCGTGAGTCAATCTAGCACGATGCTAAGATTGACAAACTCACTAAGCAATTCAAGCTTTGGTTCTCTCCAACCAAAAGAAAGTTTCTTTCCACAAACTTCACCTCCTGTGAAGTTAAGAAAGTGGAAGTATGTGTTACTTGCGGTGTCCCCACGCCTACTACAAGCTGTATGGCCACCGATGGTAACCCTTTTGAAGCAAATCTTGTGGGTGGGATTTCTAATCCAGAGGCAACCAATACCGTGCTCTATAGACCGAACCACCGTCCTAACCACTACCACACACCACCGGTTTCAACCAAAACCAAAACCGTAATCAAAATCGAATAGAAACGAACCAAGGTTTTCAAAACCAAGGTAATTTTAGTCCAAATAACGGTTTTCAAAATCAAAGTCAAAACTTCCAACACCAAGGAAACTTTAATAGAAACCAAGGTCGGGAAATTTCAACCCGAGGGTATTTTCATGACAATAATCAAGGAAATTTCCAAAATCAAGGCCCTAATCCAAACAATAGAGGCGAATTTTCCTCACAAACTCGAGCCATTGTTCCAATGGACCATCATCGATGAGTTGTTGAAACAAATCATGAAATCCCAGAGAAATGAATAGGTTGTTGGTTAGCAGTTTACGACATTAAGAAATCTTTAAATGATCGACCCTCGGGCTCGGTGCTTTACCTAGCAACACGATCGCTAATCAGAGGCGATGCAAAGCGATCACAACCGACAGTGGTGCTTCGTATGATGGACCCGCTATTCCTACTACCTCTTCTTCTTCTCTCCCGAAGGTAGTGGAAAGTGAACACGAGGCGACAAAGGACAAGGAACTTCCTACTAATAACGGAGGTACCAAAATGTCCATCCTCAAGTTGTCCCGAAACCCAAAACCAAACACAGGTTGTTTTGAACCTCCGGTTGAAAACCCCAAATCAAAACTTCTATTCCTTACCCATCACGTTTAAATGAGCAAAACTCCATAAAAGTCGGTCATCAAATGGAAAATTTTTCAAATTTTCCAAGAACTACATTTGACATAAGCTGCGGATGCCATCATCTTGATGCCAAAGTTTGCATCAACTCTCAAACACATGTTAAGCAACAAAGAAAAAGCTGCTTGAAATGGCTAAAACTCCTTTGAGCGAGGCGCTTTCGTGATTACATTAAGAAGCTTCCGAGAAGCTTGGAGATCTGAAAATTTCTTCTTCCTTGTGTTTTCGGGGATGATTGAATGCTTTGCCACTTGCCGATCTTGGTGCAAGCATCAATCGATGCCTTATTCGATATGGAAGCAACTTTCTCTTCGAAACTTATTCCTACACATGACTCTTGAGCTTGCGGATCGTTCTATATCGCGTCCTCTTGGCATCGCCAAGGATGTATTCGATGAAAGTAGAAAAGTTCCATTTTCGGTGACTTTGTGGTTGTTGATTTCGATGCCGATCATCGGGTTCCCTCATTGTTGGGCGAGGATTCACGAGCGGGCGTGCTCTCATTAATGAATTTGAGCAAGAAATCACACTACGTGTGGGTAATGAAATGTACCTTCAACCTTGATCAAACTTCAAGGTACTCCTCAAATTATGATCTTGAATCGGTTAATCAGTCGATGTAATTGATATTGCTTGGAGGAGTACTCGAAGAGTTTCTTGGTTATTTTCATAATTACGTGAGTGGGATTCCACCACATCTTCTAAACCAATTATTGCCGACTCTTCCCCTCTCTTACTCCGTTTGAGGGAGGTGACTTCTTCTGGAAGAGATCGATGAGTTTCTTGCTAATGATGAATCAATTCATGGAATTGATGGTGTTTATGATTCGGAGGAGATATTCTTTATCTTGAGCAATTGTTAAATGAAGATCCATTACCATCTCTCCTCCGAAAGAGATCACGATTGAGGAAATCAAATCGGTACAAACATCTTGAAGAATTTCCAGAGGTTGAACTTAAGGACCTACCTCCTCATCTCGAGTATGCATTCTTAGAGGTGATGATAAATTACCGTCATAATTACTAAGGACTTAGCGAGGAGGAGAAGATCGCTCTCATAAAGGTCTTGAAGTCACACAAGCAAGCAATTGCTTGAAACTCTCCGACATTAAGGGTATCAACCACAGTTTTGTACTACAAAATATTGATGGAGGATGACTTCAAACCAGCGATTCAACATCGAGAGAAGGGTGAATCCTAAGATTCATGAGGTTATCAAACAAGAGGTTCTCAAACTTCTTGATGCGGTTTAATTTACCCGATCTCGATAGTCGTTGGGTCGATCCCATTCACCTGTTCCAAAAAGGGTGGCATAATTGTTGTCACAATGAAGAAAGCGAGTTAATTCCAACTCGATTGGTTACGGGATGGCGTGTGTGTATTGACTATCGTAAGTTAAGCGAAGCCACCCGTAAAGACCATTTTCCTCTACCCTTCATGGATCGGATGCTTGAGAGATTAGCGAGGAGCGAATACTATTGTTTCCTTGATGGTTTCTTGGGGTATTTCGGATCCCATTGATTATTTGGATCAAGAAAAGACCACATTCACCGCCCATACGGAACTTTTGCCTCGGGCGTATGCCTTTTGGCCTATGTAGCGCTCCCGCACGCGTTCAATGATGTATGATGGCAATTTTCCACGACATGATCGGAAACAATGGAGAATGTTTATGGATGACTTCTTGGTCATTGGGGACTCATTTCAAACATGCCTCTCCCATTTAGATAAAATGCTCAAAAGGTGTGAAGACACTAATCTTTGTCTAAATTGGGAGAAGAGCCACTTTATGGTCAAAGAAGGCATAGTCCTTGGCCATAAGATTTCAAAAAACGGGATTGAGGTTGATAGAGCAAAAGTCGATGTTATTGCTAAATTGCCTCATCCTACTACAGTCAAAGGTATTAGGAGTTTTCTAGGTCATGCCAGGTTTTATCGTAGATTTATACAAGATTTTTCTAAAATCGCTCGGCCTATGACCCATCTTCTCGAAAAAGATGCCCCTTTTATCTTCTCACCTGAGTGCATGAAGCTTTTGAAACATTAAAGAAAAACTACGGGCACCCATTCTAGTTGCCCGTGGGATTTACCCTTTGAACTCATGTGCGATGCAAGTGAGTTTGCTATCGGTCGATCACGGGCAGCGTAAAACCAAGCATTTTCAGCCTATCCACTACGCGGTAAGACTATGGTGAAGCTCAAACCCATTACACCACTACGAGAAAAAGAATTATTAGTTGTGGTGTATGCGTTTGAGAAATTTCGACCATACCTTATCTTGACCAAATGCGTGATGTATACGGATCACTCGGCTCTCAAATATCTCTTTGCAAAACAAGATGCAAAGCCGAGATTGCTCCGTTGGGTTCTCCTCCTACAAAATTTGATATCATCATATGTGATAAAAAGGAGCGAGAACACGGGTGCGATCATCATCCGATCTAGAAACCCTCACGGGATGTGATCGAGAAAAGGAAATGAGCGAAACATTTCCCTCGAAACACTCAATGTGGTTTCTTTTCGTGGAGACTCTTCTACCCCATGGTTTCTTGACTTTGCAAATTACCATGCGGGTAACTTTGTGGTGAAAGGGATGTCGTCCCAGCAGAAAAACAAATTCTTTAAAGATGTAAAACATTACTACAGGACGACCCTACTTATTCAAAATTTGCGGATCAAGTCATCCGGCGATGTGTGTATGGTCGGAAGCCAATGAAATTCTCAAGGCTTACCATTATGGACCTAGTGGGGACATCATAGCCCCAACTACACCGCCAAGAAGGTGTTTGATTCGGATTTTATTGGCCCGATTTACAAGGATGCCCACGAATTTGTCAAAACACAGCGCTTGTCAACGTCATGGAAATATCTCACAAAGAAATGAAATGCATAAACGCCATTCAAGTGTGTGAGATTTTGACATCTGGGGCATTGACTTTATGGGACCATTTCCTTCGTCTCACGGTAATAAATACATACTCGTGGTCATTGACTATTTGTCAAAATGGGTTGAGCGAAGGCTTTGCCTACCAACGATGCCCGAGTTGTTGTGAAATTCTTAAAATCTCTTTTGCTAGGTTTGGAACTCCACGAGCTATAATCGGTGATCATTATGCGCATTTACGCAATGACCGGTTTGATAGAGTCATGCAAAGTATGGTGTAACTCACCGTCTCTCTGCGTACCACCCCGAACAAGTGGGCAAGTGGAAGTTTCCAACAGGGGATCAAAAGAATTCTTGAAAGGACGATGGCGAAAACCGTGCCTCTTGGTCGGATAAGATAGATGGCGCTCTGGGCCTTCCGTGCGACTTATAAAACACCCATCGGGTGCACTCCATACAAGCTAGTGTGCGGAAGGCATGTCATCTGCCGGTTGAGCTTGAGCACAAGGCATCTTGGGCCTTGAAACATGCCAACCGATATTCAGACGGTTGGTGATCACCGGAAAGTTCAAATGAATGAATTAAATGAACTCGTGGTCAAGCATCACGAGAACTCTTTGATCTACAAAGAAAAGACAAAGAAGATTCATGACTCCAAAATCAAGAACCGCGTTTTCAACGTCGGTGATCGAGTCCTTCTTTTCAATTCAAGATTGAAGATTTTCTCGGGAAAACTAAAATCCCGCTGGTGCATCGAGTCCTTCTTTTCAATTCAAGATTGAATATCTGACAAGCTTCACATTTCAGAATAATTTCTGCCGCATCCCTGTGCATCGAAGGCCAGTAATAGCCTAACTTCATTATCTTTGAGACAACGGAATGGGGCCCTGCATGGAGGCCGCAGGATCCTTCGTGGACTTCAGCGATAATGCTCGTAGCCTGTTTGGGTCCCAGACATCTTAGCCAAGGTGATAGAAATGACCTTCTATATAGGGTTTCCCCATTAGCCGGTCTTGTAGGGACTTAACTGTATTTTCCTTGCAAGTTTGGGATCTTGAGGAGAAGACCGCTTATCAAATACTCCACGATGGGAGTCATCCATATCTCTCCTTCTTCATGAACCACGTCCGTAACTTCCTTGCGAATGATGGACCTTTCTGTGGGACTTCAACTAGTACTTCTTTGGTGAGATGGCGAAGGCCATAGAGGCTAGCTTGCTCGGTGCATCTGCCTTTTGTTATGATTCCTACGGACATGTTGGATGGTGTAGGAATCGAAGCTCTCGACATCTCCTTTGTTTTTTCCAAATCTTGTTTGATGACGGTGCCTTGCTTCATAGGAGCACATCGTCACTTGATTGGCTACCAATTGAGAATCTACAAAATGGCAAGAGCTTTGACCTCCATATCTTTAGCTAATCGGAGCACCGCTAATAGAGATTCGTACTCGCTTCATTGTTTGTGGCTTCAAACTCAAAGCGAAGAGCATATGTATGCTCCTTCCCATCGGGTGACTAGCATAAGACTGCTCCGAACCATCGGACTTGATGCTCCGTCTGTATAAAGTTCCAGGTCATCATGTGCTTGATGAGTTTAGCTTTGGGCTCTTCCTTATCGTATACGGCTCGAAAGGCGTTTTGCCAAAAGTCGCAAAATTTGCCCATAATAGAGTTTCACCCTTGAACTCTATTTCATGCTCCCAAGTTCGATAGCCCATTTAGCCGCCCTTCCGGACTTTTCGGGCTTGACAAGATCATTTGAGTGGCTTGTCGGTTAAGGCGTGATTGGATGGGCACGGAAGTATTGCAGAGTCTTCTTGCTGCGTGATTAGAGCTAGTATTAACTTCTCCAATGTTGGATAGTTGATCTACGCCCCTGCAAAACCCTAGCGACAAAGTAAATGGGGATGCATCGCTTGTCCCATTCGCCATAAGGATTGCACTAATGCTATCCATTGAGGATGATAAGTACATGAACAACACCTCGCCTTTGATTGGGGTTTGTAAGTGTTGGAAGGATTGATAAGTGTGTAAATACTCATCATTTTGGTCAAATCTGAGCGCAAAACATTTAAAAGCGCTCGAAATGCATCAAAATCTTGAAAATATCTCAAAATTGCATTTTATATGTTTCGGATGCAAAATGTTTAAAATCGGATGAAAAATGAGCTAAGTTTGCATAATTAGCGATTTAGGTCCCCAAGTTTCAAAAGTTGTCGAGAAATAGTCTCGAGCGCTTATTTTAAAGAAAAGTCACCAAAGGTCCTTTTAAAATCATAACTTGTCATAATTAGTCCTTTGGTGAAAAATGTCAAAAGTTTTGAGAAATTACAAGTTTAGTCCTTTGAGTTTCAAAATTGGCAAAATAGTCCTCTAAAGTGTGAAAATGTCCATTATGGTCCTTGTACTATTGAAACTTGTCATTTTGGTCCACTTGGAACAACTTTGATAAAGTGGCGAAATTGGTCCCTCAAGTTTGAAAGAATGGCGGTTTTGGTCCTTGTATTAACAAACGAAACACCCTTTGCACCTTGACCCCGCCATTAACCTTTGGACCCTGTCGAACCCTTATGACCCCCCTGCTTTGACCCTGTCAATATACCACCCGGTCGACACCAGGTCGAAACCACTCACTTTTCCTCAAACCTCCTTCTTCCCACCCTTATCGCAACTCTTGGGACCTTCACCTCTCCTCCAACTCACTCTCTCCACCATGTTCCTCCACCTCAACAACATCCAAAATACATTTAATGCTCCTCTTCCCTTTCACTCGACCCCAATTTATTAAATCCATTTGGCGCCAAAAAACTCATCAATGGCCATTATCATCTCAAGTCGTCCAATGGTCCCAAATCAGTGGGAAATGCTCGGGAGAGAGAAGACCTTTGGATGTATAAATAAGAAAAGAGAAGCAAGAGAGTAGTAGTTTTAGTTGTAATTTTTCATATATGTCGTTTTAAATCTTTATGTCTTAATTAAGTTCTAATTTGTAATTCTCATCTTCATGTACTAAACTAAAGTTATTAAGTCTATTGTAACTCATTTCCAATATTAATTCAAAGTTTATCCAAGTTTCTAGTTTTAAATTTTCTTTTACTTATGCATTTTAAATAATCTAAAAGCCAAGCTTAAATAAGCTTTATTATCACTCAACCAAACACTAAAGCTCTTGATAGCTTTTGGTAAGTTTGAAATTCGAGTTCAATCAAAATTGGTGTTTGGTCAACAAAAGTCAAAGCGTGTTGAATTTTGGTTCAAGCGATCATGGAAGTGGATATTGGTTGATGCACGAGTTGAACATGGGTTGATTCCTAGTTATACATGGGTTAAGATAAGGTAGGATAGTGGTTCTTTGATTCTTGGCAAGCCACGTGGCTAGGACCTTATGTGAGTATCATTTTCTTGGGATTGTTTAAATCCATGTTTTCTGTTAGTGAGCTTTAATTACTGTTAACATTAGTATAATTTAGCTTAATAACACTAGTATAATTGATATTTTTATCTCTGTGCATGTTTTGAGTCATTTTGCATAATTGTCATAATAAGAGCGATTGAGTTTTAGTGTTATTAATATTAGACTTCTTGCATCGAGTTAGTTGTTTTAGTGAGATTAGGTTTGATTTGGTGAATTCCGATGGTTTAGCTGCAAAGAAGTCTAAGAGTAGATTGCACTTTAGTCACTTGAAGTGGTGTTTGGATCGATTAGTATAATCAAGCTTGAGCTTTGGTTTGTGCTTAAAATCTGTCTACTCGGTCTCAATTAGGTCCACTTGAACCATTTAAGTCATCAATTGTCACGAGAACTCACCCAAAGTCAAAATCACTTTGAATCATCCTCTTTGCATATACTGTTGGAATTTTGAAAATCATAAGCTTGATTTAGGTATAGATGCTAGATTAGTAGCTTATTACGAGTTTATTTCACCTTAAAACATCATAATCGGTTCATGATTTAAGCTCGAATCTCATTTTGGTCAAAGTTATCAAAGCTGTTATAAAGTCAAAAGTTGAAAATCTAGGTTTTCACCCAAATTGGGTGATTTTCATAGCTTCATTATTGGTTGAATTCAAGTGCCTAAAAACTTCAATTGGTCAAGAGTTGATAAATGATTTTTGTTGAATTTTAGTAATTTTATATAAGCTTAATTAGCTTGTCAAATAGAGGCGAAAGTGCCACAGTGCTCGACTCGATTTTAGCGAGTGCACGAAATTTAGCGAGCTTGTCATAAGCTCATTTGAGCTTATCTCAGGCTCATTCTTGGTTTATAAGTTCATAGCCGGGTCTACTTTAGGTTCCAACATCGGTTTTGAGTTTGACTTATTTGGTGGCTTATTTTCAAGCTACTGGTGTAGTAGCTAAAAAGCTGTTTTGGCACTTAAGTTTAAATCACCAAATCTTTGTAGTTTGCATTTCAGTAGTATAGATTAGTTGAATTTAGCTCATTTCTAGTAGATTTAGCTTATTATAACTTACGTGATAAGTGGGTGCTCATTTGGTACCTTTAGCTTATTTTGAGTACTTATTTATAAGTACTTGTCGCTATGATTCCATATTCTCACACATAAGCTCTGTTTTTATATTTTCATAGACTTAGAATATAATTTTAGACTTTTCTGAATTTTTCAAATATTTCCAGACCTTTGTTTACTATTTTTCTTTATTTAAATCGGTTTTAAGCCTTTTTAATTAGCTTATAATACAATTAAATCGGAAAACTTCAAAAAAAAGTTTTCATTTTCCTAGGTTAAGATAAATATAAAAAGCAAAAAATTATTTTCTAGATTTTCTTAGTTAAATTTGTAATTTGGAGCAACTTAATTAGTTTTAAATAGTTTTTAATTCATAGAAAATAGAAAAATAATCGGAAAAATACAAAATTAGTTTTGAAAATTCTCTTTAGTTATTTTAGATTTTCTAAGTCATAATTTCATTTTCTAGCTTTATTTCACATTTTTTATATTTTAGGGTATAATTAAATTGGTAAAATAGTTTTAATTAATAATAATTAAATAAATAGTAATAAAAATAATTTTCTTTTCTAAAATTTTCTCTTATCATTAGTTTTGTAAAATTTCATTTTATATTTTAGGATTATCTTGTTTCAATTTCACATTTTCTTTTATACGTTCGTAGTTTTTAATTTAAATTTATAATAGAAAAATCAAAACATCGATTTTAAAAATAGTGATAGCGTTTATTTAATATAATTTATCTTTTTAATTTTCTTTAATTTGCATTTAAGCCCTGTAATTTACAAACTTTTTCTTTAGGTATAATCGATCATAACCACTTTTCCGTTCAAATTCTCCGTCACTATTCGTTTGGTGATTCGATTGCCGATTCGTTGGGACTTAACGACACAGGGAAACACTATACTCCTCTAGATCTTAATTGCATTGGTTCTAGGCTTGTTTGGCTTTTATTACGGTTGACCATTCATGAGTGGTTAGCTTGTGTGACAAAACTGACGGTTTGGAGTCGATCAAGGATTTCAATGAACTCCTTCATCTTCTGAAAAGTAGCTTTTGCGTCTTGACTCCACTGAAAAGTCTTCTTATCAACGCATCCTTTAAGTGTTTTGAAGAACGGTAGGGATTTGCCAGCCCCCTTCGACAAAAATCAACATAGAGCGGCTAGCTTCCCATTCGGACTTTGCACATCTTTTAAACATTTAAGCTTGGAGATCCGTAATTGCCTTGACCTTGTCTGGGTTAGCCTTGATCCCTTGGTGATCAAATGCCCTAAAATTGCCCTCTTCAACACGAAGGAGCATTTTTAGGGTTGACTCATGTTAATCGCTGAAGCTAATCCAAGTTTCTTGCACATCGAGGAGTAGGTCCTCCTCCATATTGCTTTTAATAATCATGTCGTCAGCGTATGCTTGAGATTTACGCCTATTTGTTTATTGAAGGCTTTATCCATGAGTCGTTGGTATATTTCCCTAGTTCTTCAATCCGAAGGGCATCTTTACATAACGATGAGTCACCTTTGCATCATGTAGAAGGTGTCTTTCCTCATCCTCCTTTGCCATATGGATCGATGATACCCTTTATAGGCACCTAGGAAGCACTTTAGTCGGAAGCCTTCCAAGGATTCTACCTTCGATCAATTTACGGTAGGGGTAGCAATCCTTTGGGCATGCTTTGTTGATGTCGATGAAGTCAGCGCATCATGCCGCCTCCCTCGCTCTTTTTGACCATTCTTGGGGTTGGCCCCGGGTTTGGTATTAACTTCCTTAGAATGCCCGCTTATGTCGGTTCATCAACTTCTTTGCGGTATGCGTTTCTTTTCGAGGCTAGGCTCCTTCTTTTCTGTTTTATTGGCTCAATATGTTTGTATTCATTGAGTTTATGCTCCGTGCGAAGAAAAATTCATCCATTATCGACAATGTTACGGGGACCCCGTCATGTCGAATATTTCCAAGCAAAAATATCAAGGTTAGTCCGCAATAATTACATGAGCTTCGCCTTGAAATTCATGGGAGTTGCTTTCCTATTACCACCGTTTGTTCGGGGTAGCTAGGGTTAACTAAAACTCGCTCTTACGGATGCATGCGACTTAGAGCGCTATCGGAGGCTCCTCAGATTCTTCGTTGATCCTCTTGACACCATATACACCTTATCCGCTCCATAATTAGAATGAGCAGTTCCTACTCCGAAGGGGTTTGGAACTTAATGGCGGCATGTATGGTGGAAACAACAATGCCCATATTTTGCATAGTTGTTCTCCTATTAACAAATTATAAAGAGAATCGACCTAACTATGATGAAGGTGAGTGTCTACGTGCGGGATAAGGGTCCTTCACCTATGGTGATTTCCAATGGTACTTCTCCAAGGGGCCATGAGTGCTCGCCGGAGAACCCTACCAGAGGTGTTTTTGAGTCTACCCTTCGTGAGCGTATAGATGACTTGAGCTTTAGGAAAAAATGCTCATAAATGATCGCGCAGGAGCTTCCACAATCCATGTACGCTCGGTTTACTTCCCTGTTTGAGACCCGTACCTTGATGACCAAGGGGTCAGTCGAAGGTGTCTACCCTAGGATGGAAGGGAATGTTATCTCTCTATGCTTCCAGCTCCCATCACTTCTTTCCGTTTCAAGGTTGGATCGTGCACATGCACCATTAGTATCAGACCTCGGTAGGGGTAGCCTCTTTTTGTTTCCTTTCTATTCACCCAGGTTGGGTGTCGGAAAACTTGTCGTTTCCTTCTTGATGCCTTTAACGGGTGTGCTAATTATGCGGATCGTCAGCCTCTTGATTTTCTTCTTGACTCCTGCATTATTTGTGTCGTGCCCATAGTCTTCGTGAAAGTGGCAATGCTTTGACATGTCCTTGGCTTTGCTTCGTCTTGACATCCGGTGGTGGGTCGAAGGACTTCACGGCTTTCGGTGCTTAATCTCCGGGAGATTTGACCAAGTTGACAAGTCCATGATTCGAGCCTTTGTTGTAGGGAGTAAGCGGTCTCTGTTCTTCTTCTTATTCTTGGATCCTTCCGGAGGACCTACGGAGAACTTGTCGAGGCTTCATTTTGCTCTGTCAGACTCCGTTTCTTGCTACTTCTTTAGACTCAATCAAGTGTAAGTCTTCTCCATCGATTGCCTTGTAGGTGGTAGGAAGATCGGTGGGCGGGAATTCCGGCAAGCTTGAGTCCGAAGGCCATGTTAAAACCATAGATCCTCGATCCTCGTGCAAACCTAGAATTTGCAAAGTTTCATCGGTATACCTTATGTGAAGGCCCTTGTGCTTCGTTGTCCCTGCTTGATGGTATGCACGACTAGATGGGTCTTGGTGTACTTCTTCATTGGCTAAAGTGTGATCGGAACTTAGCCTTAAGGTTGTCTAGACTTACAATGCTCCCCACTTACGTCCATTCCACCATATTCTTGCGGTCCCGAGTGTATATGTGAACATGTGGCATGCTACGGGCGTGACCCACACGCATTTGATAGCGCCTTGAACAAGTGTAAGAAGTTATCGGGATCGCCTTTCCCATCGTAGGTGCCTATATGAGTGGGCATCTTTACACCGTCAGGTGAGGGTGATCTTCAATCCACTTCACAAAAGTGTGCAAGCTCCAGAGGCTTCGGCATGGTAAGGGTTATATGGAGGTGGATAAACAAGTGTAGGGGTATACGGGTTAGGAAATGGTTGTGTTTATGCGGGTAAACCTTAGAAGGTTGATCTGAAGGGTTTCCACCCATCGATTGTGTAGGAGCGTGTCCATAGGGCATTTTCTGGTAACTACGGTTGGGAGAGAACCATTCGGAGGTAGGTATTATAGGTTTGGCGGTGGGTAGGGGTTCATTCCGGAGAATGGCTGATTCATCCACGAGTATGGAGGTCCTCAGAGCACTCGAGACATATGATGGGGTATCGGGCCCCATCCTTCTCTTCCTAAGTAGGTAGCTAGGAGGGTGGTAGGTTTACCCTCAGTTTCCCTCTTGGGTTGCTTCCTCAGTTAGAGTTCTCGCTCCTTCTTTCACTTGTACTCTTTCCCTTCTTCCGGATCTCCCGGGACCTTCTTCAAAACCACAGGTCCTTCCGTTAGGCCTTCTTATGGAAGGAGAACCATTTCGTGGGGCCGAGCGCCCCTGATAATCGGTCGAGGCCTCTCATCTACCTCAATCTCTTCATCATATTCCTCACTGGAATATTCCAGTTCCCTTCGCATTTCAGTGTTGCGAACTTACCTCTTATGAGCCCTCAGTAAAGACTCTAAGGCTTCAAAGTTTGCCTCAACGAAGGCAGGGCTAATTTCTGGAATAGGGTTAGCGAAAGTTGAGGCATGATATACGGGAGTGGTTTCCAGACGAGATCGTGTAGTGAAGGTGGAGGCTGTTATGGGGGCGACATTATCGGTGTTAGTTGTGTTAAGAGGTATTAGGGTAGAAACACGGTGGAGGTGTATCTTCCTTCCTAGTTCCATGTCGGAAAGGTAGCGTGTCGGTTAAGGTTTCAAGACTTGGTGATTACGGGACTAATAGTAGTGGGTCCCACGGATGGCGCTTGTGATTGTACAATAAATTGCACTACCGAGCTTGATGATGATCAAAGGTATGAGGGTGTATGTTCCATCCAAGATTGTCTTTCACACGAGAATAAGAAATATGAAGACACTACGTTAAGTGATTATCGGGGGTTGGACCTGCGAACCACCTCCGGTGTGAGTAAGTATGAGTTATGGTTGTATAAGTGTGTGTAAGTAAAGAGATGAGTGTGAAATGAGCTTACCATAATCCATTGCCCGTCCAACCTATTTATAGTGGAAGAAATAGGGTTAGGGGCACTACTGCGTGAATGTCGAAGAACATGGGGGCGTCCCGTGTTTGTGGGTAACCGCTAGGGCTTAGTGACCACGTTCTCAAACTTGGCGGGAAGCCGAAAGAGAGGAGATCGTGGGTTTGACCAGTCGGAGGTTCTCCTATCGTTACTCCTTCGTCAACCATACCCGAAGGGCTTAGGGCTTCGAATGGCGAATTCCGTAGGTAACCTTCATGCTTACGAATGGTTTGACTCCTACGAATATACTGGAGACCTAACTTGGGCCTTCGAACAGAAGGACTTCGACACGTCTCGAAGGATGTCCTTCGAGCTGTTCGGAGGGTACATCATCAATATCCATCTCAAAGACTTCACCAAATTTCCAAGATTTAGAAGACCTGCTACGTCGTATTCATCTCGATGATACGCCGTATCAGTAAGGAGGATTACGAACATTTTGAAATATAATAATATTGGACTCCATGTGAAGTTACCTCGATGCGCAGTATTGGATACATCCGATACGCCGTATCGACCGTATTCGAAAAGTATAAGAGAAAGCTCTATATCCGGTTTTCAGAGAGCACATAACCATCTGGTACGCGACCAGAGACATAATGAAGACCAAGAAGGTCCTGCTAGTTCCATAATTCCATAGGAAGATTCCATTAATTTTTTTACTACACTATAATCGTCCGGTTAGCGTATTTTTTCTTATCGATTTGTACTTTAATATTTCTAAAGATGATAACTTGTATTATTATAGAGATTATGGGCTAATACAGTAGGTATTAGCCAAGTTATAATTATTTGATGTTTTGATTTGTTTTAGTTGGATTGCTTACTTAGTTTTGCGTTTTGATTATGATTGTTACTTCATTGATGTTTATTGTGTATGTGATTATTCATTCAAATGAACTATTCAATAAGTCCTAAATTTATGGATGATAGGCATTATTTCGGGAAGATCACATATTACTTAGCTTATTGCTAGATCCATAGCTTTATGACCATTAGGCTATTAGTAATTAAGTTAGGTCATGAATATTTAATGTAAGCCACAATTGGTTTAATAATAATTTCGTAATCATTAAGTTGCACTTTATGTTGGTTTCAATTAATTGTAAGAGGATTAATATGTTGAAAGACTTAATTAAGTAAACCTATGGTTTAGGAAGAAGTCTGCCTAAGCACACAATGTGCGTCATGACGTGAGTATCATCGTTACAAATTTTAGACAAATCGGACATCTTATATAGGCGACTTGGTTAATCGTTTTTCTTATTATCGTCTTGAACTCTTCTTTATTATACGTGTTTTTGCTTGTTTGTGTTATCTGTCTCATTTACCTTTTACGGGTTTATTAAATATAAACCTCGTGCGATCTCTGGTGAAAACCCTTTGTTGTGTTAGAATTAGGTTTAATTAGATTAACATGTAATTAAAACAACGATAGATTTAAGTGTTAACGTTCCACTCTTAGTGATCGACACCCTACTTACCAACTAACTCACCATCGGCCGGATAAGCGTCCGTTAGTGTTTTTATAGGTAAAGTCGGCAAAATATAAATTTAAAACTCGATTAGGCCTTTGTCTTGATTTATCAATAATCGATATGTTGACACATTAATAATTAAAACTTGATGATGGTGTTGATCTAGGGTTTGATTTATATTGTAATTTTCTCCCATGAAAAACATGCAGTTACATTGTTTTATAAAATGATTAAATTGACTTTTGCACTATTTTGTCAATGATCAAAATACTTGGGTTTTATTATCTTTGAGGGTATTGATCTAGGGTTTAGTTTATACTATAATTTTCTCCCATGACAAAACATGCAACGCTTAAATGGTTAATTATGATGCATATTATTTTATGTATTGCCCTCTTTTATTTATATCTACTAGGTTACATATTAGAATAAATCAGATATGTTGACAAATCAATCATTAAAACCATGCTTAGACTTAAGAAAACTGGTTTTTTAACTTGTGCTACCAAGAATGATTCCATGCTTCTTTGTACACCTTTTTTATTAAACATGCTTTATCAAATATATAACCAATTTTAATTCATTGTCGTCCAATTGCTTGAGATCACTTGCAATCCAAGGTGATTATCCTCTATGCATGAGACCTAGAGCTATTTTAACATGTTCTCTAATTGGATGACTTAATCAAGTTAAGGTGAGATCCTTAAGCCCGAGGAAAAGATGGGACTAAACATGCCTACATGACACTATTTGCCCATTCTCTAGATCTCATGGGTCCTATAAATATCTGACGTGCTATTTCATCCTGCCTTTAATATTTATAAAACTAAGATATACTAGGATAAACACATACTAACGGGCAGAGAACCTGATCAGATGTAGTAAAGCCTTAGGTAAATCCGAGTGCCGTCTCAAGAGAGCTGTGATCTGAAAGAACTAAGATACTACGAAATAAATAAGATAAAATGATAGTGATATGATAAAATGTATAGAATTATCCTAATTAAACAGGAGTAGTAATTAGGACAAACTAATAGAAGAGTGAAGCTTAACCAAGGTTTTAGATATGTTCTAATTCTCAATTTTTAAGCTCTATATAGTGGGTAAATATCACTAGACTCCTTTGGTCAATTCGTCTAGCCTATGATTCTTAGACCCGTCAGCAAGATTATCATATCACCCAGGATCATTCAGCAATCTAATAGCAGTCATTAAGTACCAAATCTACTAGACCTAGTCTGTGGAAACTCGGCCGTTAGGATCTTAGATTTCCCCTAGCTTCTTAAATACCTCCACTTGATTGGTGATCCTTTGGTCAATTCGCACACAAAGAACGGTTGTACTATAGCCAATTCCTTTCATACTTCGCAATCTAGTGAGTTGGGGTCTTTTGGTAAATTTTTCCAACTCCCAAGATACTAACAAGCTTATAATGTTACCAAAACTAGCGATCTATGAAAAGACCAAGTAGATGTCTATAAAGATTAATAAAGAGGATAAATAACATAAACAAAAACTTCAATTAATAACATGAATTCATAGTATGATCTCTAAAAAAAATAAAGAATTCAAGCTCGAATACAAGGAAATCGTAGACGAGAACTTCATGCTTCATACTCCTAAGCCATAATTCTTCTTCTGTGGTTGCTCTCTCCAAACCCTAGAAAGGTTTGGGAAAGGGGAGATATCTTCAAAATGCAAATTTCCTGATGTATTTATAGGCGTGAAACCCTAATTTAAGCTACGGCGTAACTCTATGAAATAGTTACGCCGTAGTTCATCATAAACAGATATACTTATGCTAATCAAGGATTATGGCGTAACCCTAGCTGATGGTTATGCTTTAGTCTCATAATACATCATTTATGCCGTAACCTTGGTGAGTTACAACATAGTATTTGTAACTCGTTTAGGTGTGGTAACTACGCCGTATCTTAATCGATGGTTATGGCGTAGTCTCATTCTGTAGCAACTCCATTACATTGTTATGCCGTAGTCTTTGTAAATATAATTACAGTGTAACTTCATCACTTAGTTACGTCGTAGTCTTCGTGAATGTAAGAATGATCTAACTTGAGTGCAATATCGTCTAAATACCGCTTCTTCATAGAAAATTATACCGGAAACGAAATGAGAAGAAATAAGGGCGATTCTAATAACAATTTAAGCATAATATGTCAATAAAAGGGGAAATTAACACTGAGAATATCAGGATTATTTGATGTTATCAAATATCTCCACTTAAACTCTACTTGCCCTCAAGTATACCTTTAGATTATAAGTAAAATAGTACATTCCTCGAGTAAATCGAAGAACATGCAGTTAAGAGTTCCTATGCTAGAATAATTTAGAGTTGAACACCTCATGAAACGGGGGACGAAACACTCTCGCTCATCTTAATCTAAGTGTTTAATTTCGGGTGATCACTCGATTGCACATACATAGTAAGTTTCTATCATAGGCTTGGCGATTATACAAATCTCCACCACTAGAGCTAAGGTCAAGACAATCTTTAGAAGGAAATATTGGGTTATAATGTTGCAGAGGTTTAGGGTGATGTGTCATTACTAACGTGCCACGACAAAGTGGACAAAATCAATGATACATGACCAAATCCATGGCCAAGACACCAATGATTTCTCGCTTCATCACCTAAACACGCTTCATGACAAAAGGGTAAGGTAAGACATGGGATATTTTAATGGGTGAAAAATAAAAACAAAATAAATAGTCTTAGCTCAAAACCAAGTTGTCACCTCCCACCATTCATCCAAAAATCAAGCTTCAAGATGAAGAAACCGGATCATGATGTGTCAAGTGAATATGCCATTAGTGGACATCATGATGAGCACATTATCTGTTCTTCGAAACGTTGGTATAGTTAACTTGACCAACTCAAATCTTCAAATGTGATCGAGGTGGCCTCCTCGATGCAATATCTCTTAATCTCATAACATTGTGCTATAACTTTTCACTTTAACAATAAGAACAAATCAACCAAATAATATTTTTTTTAATTTTTTTTAACATAAACAAAAATACTGAAAGATAAATAATCCCCCCACTCGAGATGAACATATGGAGAATATGGGGTTTCTTCAATGATCTTCAAATAAATGACTTCAATGTAAGCATGATTTCCGAATCTCTTTACTTAGATTTCGAACTTGGGTAAACATGGACTTTCCTATCATAAACTAAGACTACACGGTAGGCTAAGGTGAATATGTGTAATGAAATAAGAGTGTAAATAGGTTAAGAAATGAAAAGGATCGACTCAAATGGGTGTAACTAGGGGTATCTTGCACTAATTATGAGTGCAACATAAAGAGTTTACCATGGTGGTCGAAAAGTCGATGTGACTAGTCGTACACGCACACAAATGAACACATATGGGCTATTTGGTAAATCCTAAAACATTTTCCTATTCGAATTGTCTTTTCCAAACATATCAGGCTAACTTGACACACTACTCATCTATGGTCTCGAAATGATGTAAGGGCCAAGTTCTAAAGTCTACAATACTACCGGCACACTCAATTTTTGGTAGATTTGGGTAAAATAGGGGAAATGGAAAGGCTAAATCTCACCAATTACATTAAAGGCTATTGTGTGCTCGGCTACATATAATTCTAGTCTGGTTAAAAACATGTCAAAGTTTTTCAAAATAGCTTCATTTTTAAAACCAACAAGAAAATTTAGGGCAAGTAGGCTAAATAAACGCTAACGTCATTTCTATTCCTATCCCCCCCCCCCCCTCACTTAAAGTGTACAATGTCCCATTTGTATGAAAATAAAAGGAAAAGAAAATAGAAATGAAAAAGAACTTAGAAAGAAAAAAACTCCCCTCACTATCGCTCGAAAAGGAAGTCTCAACTATAGTCTGAAGATAATCTACGGCGTAACTAAAGGAATTGGTTACGTCATAACTTAATTAGCCTCTCAACTAAAGCGTCGTAGTGAAGGTTATGGCGTAACTCTATTAACCGGTTATCCATAATCGTCTCTCGAGCAGAATCTTGCACAAAAAATATTTGGAAATTTTGTACCCACGGGTACTTAGATCAACATAATAATAATAATAATCCTAAGAGTTTAACTATTACAGACATAATAATAATATTGTTCAGAAAATAAGGGAAGAGAAATTGTTTGTGAAACAAGGGAATTATTCCTCTCGGTCAAGATCATGATCCATCAATTGGTACTGGGTGGGGTCAAATGGGGTGCTAGTAGTGCTTCTAGGGGTCTGCTAAGGATGCATGTAAGCTACACCTTGTTGAACTCCAATATCAGGAATATCCGGTTGATACACGTATAAAGCTCCATGCCAACGGGGGTGGCTCAGGTGCATCTCTTGAAGCATTTGGCTTGTGCGGTCTGTGTTCCATTAGAAGAAGTTTTCCTGGAGCATTTGCACTTGGTTCAATTCATGAGAAAAACCATCAAATTGGGTGCTCAACCCATACAAACCTTCAACCAAATCATCAATCTCCTCATTAAAGTGGCTCTCCATTCGGTTGAGCCGTCCATCGATCCCTAAAGTCTATCCCCAATGCTCATGGTAGCCCTTGCTCGAACTCTCGGGGCCTCCTCCTCGATGCCCATTTGGCTACCACCAGCTTCACTTCCAACGGATTGACTTCCACTTGCTCCTTCACTCTTAGCGGAGCATCCGGCATTATCTCGGCTTCACCCCCATCCATGAAACCTAAAAATCCCATATTCAACTATCATGCTAGTGCCGATCAAGCTAGTATCCATACCATGGGTAACCAACAACAATGCTTGAGGAGACATCAACCCTAAGACTCCTCGCAAGCTTACCAATCAATTGTCTTCCTTGAATCTTACTTTTCTTGGTGAACCCTTCGCTCGGTTGCCATGAACTTAGCCAAATACCAAGGAACATCAATCAAGTTCCTCCATCCATACCATGTAGCATATACAAGTCATCGACCGTCATCTTCTCCTAGTTGCATGTCTTCCTTTGATTGAACATGCAATAAGCATATGAACCAATCGTGAATGGGGCTTGATCATTGTGTAGTAGGAAGGATGCCTATTGTCATAACCGGAGTGGCGAGAGATGTTGTTGAAGTAATTGATGGGGTTGTAGTCATTAGGCCTAAATATCCGGCATTGATAATAAAATTCATTCCACATATTATACCCCAAATCCTTTCATTGTACAAACCCATATTGAGCATGAACTCCTCAAAGTCATCTCCCTTCTCACCCTTCCAAGTGGAAATGAAGCGAAGGTAGATTAATGCTTGTAATATCTTCACTAAACTCAAGGATGCCAAAACTCTCTTACATACTCGGGATAATGGGCTCTCTAATCTTGAAGAGCCTCAACCATGCTGAGCAAGTAAACGAACCTCTGTTGCTAGTACACTTCCCATTGAAAAATGATTTTAGTGACCTTCCCACTGCCTAATTGTTTATTATTTCAAACTCGGAGAAATCAAGAGCCTCCGGTATGTCGATTTCCTTTTTGACCAATTTTTCATAATCACCCTTGCATGATTTTCTACCATGATCACCATAAGCCAGGAACCGAACCCATTGGGCAGGGGTGTTGTTGTATCCTGAAAAGAGAAACACAAAATAACATAAGTAATGCAGTTTGATATGTAGTTACGGCGTAACATTTATGCCAATTACGCCGTAACTGACGACATTACGGCGTAATCCTAAGTATGGGTTACGTCATAATCCATCCACAGAATAGGAAATTCAATCTGAACATTAACTACAATGTAATATAATCCCATTATTACGCCGTAGTTACCAATACTATCAGAACACAAACTACCATGGTTACGACCAGCTAATGATTACGCCGTAACCACCAAAATTTACCCATAGTGAATAAAAGAACAATTTTTACTTATATAGTCATGACTTGCGCATGCCTAGACCATTATATTCACGTTCAACTAAAAACCCCTTAAAATAATCAATCCAAAACCAACAACCAATAGGGTTTTAAACAATTAAAAAAAACATGAATGATTAATATAAGGCTTCAATCAAAAAGGTCAATATCATTAAATAATACGAAAGAAGCAAGATCCCCAAATGATAATATAAACCCTAATTGAAAAATTAAAAAATCAAAAGGGTTAAGAAGAGTTTTACCATCCATTTGCGAATGTTGGTGATGATTGAGATAACGCAAACGAAAATTTTAGAGAAATTTTTACTGTAGTTATCGCAGTGATAAAGAGTAGTGGTAAAAACCTAATAGCTCAGTCGTAGTTGTGTTTTTATATCATGAAGAATTACGACGTAATTGAAATATAGGGTTATGTCGTAATTGATTTTTATGATAAATTATAAAAAAAGATTTATAATAATATTATTATATATATTTTTTTATTAAATAATAGTTACGCCGTAACTCGACTAAAAGTTATGTCGTAATTAATATTTTTAGAATAAATATTTTAGGATATATCCAATAATTGCAATGCGAGAGAGTGAAATACGTACCTTACAAGAAGCTGGAGGGTACACACGTCTCTTAACATAGGTCAAATATTATAAATTCATACGTTAGATCTTTAATTAAACTGCTCCCCGGCAGCGGCGCCAAAAAGCTAACGTGCTATTTGAACCTGCCTTTAATATTTATAAAACCGAGATATACTAGGATAAACACATACTAACGGGCAGAGAACCCGATCAGATGTAGTAAAGCCTTAGGTAATCCGAGTGTCGTCCCAAGAGAGCTGTGATAAAGAACTAACATACCGCGGAATAAATAAGATAAAATGATAGTGATATGATAAAATAGATAGAATTATCCTAATTAAACAGGAGTAGAAATTAGGAAAAAATAACTGATTGTACAATAAATCGTACGACCAGGCCTTCGATGGTGATCGAAGGGTATGAGGGGTGTTATGCTTGCGCCAAACTTGTAGCCAATCTGCAATAAGAAATAGAAGACACTTCGTTAATCGATTGCGCAGGGGTTGGACCCTACGAACCACCTCTGGCATGCGAGTAAGTATGTGTTAGGTTATCTAAGTAATGTTAAGAGTGTGAAATATTGTGTTGAATGAACATACCCTCAGTAATGACTCGTCCAATCTATTTATAGGTATAAAAATAGGCTTGGTGAGTGTTTGCACATGTTTTGGAGATCATGGGGGCGTCCCATGATTTATGGTAACCGCTAGGGCTTCTTCCCACTCTCTCTGTCTTGGAGAGAAAGCTAAGGAGATAGTGGGAACGTGGGTTGGACCAAGTCAAGTTTTCCTTTGTCTTCTTTGTTTCCAAGGTCGGACCCAGAAGGGTTAGGCCTTGATTGGCGACTTCAACCGGTAACCATGTCAATGATGAATGGTTTCGCCACCGATGACTTAGGAAGATTGACTTAGTCCTTCGCCATGAAGATTCGATTGGGTAGAAGGGTGATTTGTGCTGACGAGGATATATTGCTTACGACTCAAAATTACACACGAAACCCCCTTTGTCACAAATCTGGGCAGAAGCCATAAGTTGGATGTATACTTAGTGCGAATTTAATGAAAGGACACTTAGCCAAACCACCCTTTTCTCGATAATCGAAAACGTCTTTTCAAATTTTGAATTGAGTTTGAAGTCCGGATATTAGGTGATCCAAGTGACATGCGTATGGCCAGGATTTAAAATTAAATGGAGTATATAAAGCATGACACTGTGAACCCTAAATCACTTTTACTACTCACCCAAAATTTTACACACACAATCTTGTGCTTCCGATCAAGTGTCCGACCAAAAAGTAAAGTATTCCTTCTCCACTATTAAATTTTCTTGCTTTTGTGTTGCATATATCCATAATGGGTGCCAATGCAAAGTTTACTATAAGACAAAAAACCTTCACTTTATCGAAGGAAGAGCTTCAAGCCTTGCTCACAGACTACCCTATCCCAAAAGAGTTTAAGATAATGCTACCTAGTAGACGCCAGGGCATATATGAGGCACCTAAAGGATATGTTGGTCTGTACACTCATGCTTTTACCACCTCCAATCTAAGGATACCTCTGCATCTACGGTTTTTAGAGCTCCTTCAGTATTACGAAGTACACATATCTAGGTTTAACCCTTTTGGCTTAGCCAAGCTTACCACATACATTGTAATGTGCAAAGCATATGGGTATGAACCATCATTAACTGTTCTTAGAGGCTTCTTGAACATATACCCTGGTGGATATTGGTTGACTTTAGCCAAGAGAGGTGAGCATGATGTGCCTCATTTGATTGAGAGGCCTTTTACCAACATCGGGAACTGGAAAGGGAAATTCTTCTATATTCACAATACCATTGTACCTCCCTAATACCCTGCTTTGTTGGACCCAGAGTTTCAGTTTGATGAGAAGCGATTCAATGATCTGCTGCCCTATATAGTGAGGAAGGACCGCTGTATCGGTAACGTGTGTACGTCATCCGGTGATTGTCGGACTTTCCACAACCAAGATTGTTTATGACTTGTTTTGCTGTAACACCCCAACCCGACAAGGGTAAAGATATCACAAATACGGTTTCATATCAGAACTTTAAGTACTATACAATAGCGGAAGCCTTTACAAAACTTACAAAAGAAAATATAAATAACTTAATAATCAAAATAAATCTAAAATCTCTATGGTCAAATCTTGCTCTCACTCTACTCTCAGCCGGATCGGCTATCCATAAGCTCACTTGAAATACCTAAAAACTGCCGCGGAAAAGAAAATCTTGTTTGAGCTTACAAAGCCAGGTGAGCGGATATATGAAACAAAAACTAAACAAAACAGAAATACGAAATTTAAACAAAGAAACAATCAACAAAGTCGTAGCGGAAATGAGAATGATGAATCATTGAGGATTCTGCGGAAACACAAATACACAGAAATCCGGAAGAACAATTAACAAATAAGAACAAACACATAGCATATTGATGACACGAACTGAAGCACATCATAATCAACAGGCAATTAATGAATCAGGAAATTCAAGTACATATAAGTCAATGAAAAGTCTAAAGGCTAACGGAACAATTCCTAGCAAGTAAACATGGCATTCACACAGTTCGAATAATTAGATTTAATAACTTACTCAGTATCGTCATAGCGGAAATAACAGCAGTCAACACATAGCAGTTCACGCATACAAACAAGAAATACAATATGAACCTATAATTAAGTGAACTAGAACATACTGAGCAATTAACAAGTTAACAAGTCGGACATCACTGCAGAACCACTACTCGGATCAAACATTAATGTAGCGGAATTTAAACATGGCGGGTCAAACATAGCGATCTGAACACCAGCGGATAATCAAAGTTCACGAATTAAGCGAACAATTATACATAATGAACTTCTGAACAATCAATTATACACTAGCATAATCATCATACGGATCAACAAGGTCACATCTGGTAAACTAACATAAAATCGAGATGACAACATACGAATCACATTTAAGCATATTAATCATATCCTAGCATGGCAAGCGGTAGTCACATAAACATGTCAAAGCATAAACACATTCAATAAACATATCATAACTTTCGGTATGTAAGTGGAAACATTGACAAATCACGGAATCATAAGCAGAATATCTAACACGAAATAACGAGATACAAATTTAGTTATCTACCGAGCCTAGAACATATCATATCGAAATAATATCTTATTCGGAGGGTGACCTCGGAATACCTTATATAATATGAGGAGACCTCAATAACAAATGGAGTAGCTAGCTCCCGAATTTGTGAAGGCGCGTATTGCACGACATCATTCACCGACAAATCATATCGGATAACGGATCGGATCTAGGATGCATCCATCGCCCCAGCAGACGGATAGTGGCCATACTATCAATAAGCAGATAACGAAAGGGCGTGGCGAGAACATCACTCTACGCCTAGAGTCGTGTCGAGGTGCATCAACGACACGGACATGGAACCCCATGACTAGTGAAATATTGGCTCGGGTGTCAAACTAACTTAGGTCAAGCAGATTGTCATAAATGACACGGATCATAATTCATCGTAAAGGTCAACATATATATATATATCGAGGTTTCATATCATAAAGTCCAAATCGGATATTTCATGGTTCACTAAGCAGAAGTTTCGGATAAACAACGGATCAAACAAATCGAGAAAGGGTTCATATCAAATGTTCGAAGTCAAAGGTTCATATCAAAGTCATATACCATACATTCATAATCGAGTTCATAATTAAATGTTCATAATCAAAGTTCATAATCTTAAGTTCAAATCGGATCTGACAAGATTCAACATCTGAGGTCGGACAAGCGATTCACATAAATAGAAGGGAATCATAGCAATGGCATAGGAAATCCTAATAATTGAAATAGAAAAGCTAACGAAAAGAAAACGTCATAAGGAACCTTTACTGAAAAGGTCAGAATATCTGTACCTCATTCGAAGCAAGCAAAATAGGAAAGTCAAGGCATAAGATGAATCAATCTCGCCGCCCGGAACCTATATGAATTAGATAACGCTTATTAAGGTCGGATTACTCATTTTAGACGGCTTTCTATCTTTAGAAGGTTTCCACTTTTAATAACTTTCGGGTCATATCCATTAATTTGCCAACTTAGGGGTTTACAAAAGATGATAGATTAACTTGAAGGTTTAAATGACAATATCATTGTTTTAGGTTCCAAGTGACAAATTAGTAAAAATAAAGACTTAATATTATCATATTATAGTTTAGGGTTGAATATGTCAATTTAGAATGGTCTAGGGTTTGCATGTGACAATTATTAAAGATTAAGGTTTGAAATGAAACTAACTTAAAGCTTTAATGACATTCATTTAATTATATCTTGCAACAGATGTCGCTTCACATTTCATTTCCCTAGACACAGTCGATCATGTTCGGCTCTCTCGCGACTCAAGAACCTAACCTATATAACTTAGCAATCATGTACTACGACTAATCCCCGACTCAACTCCCACGAGCCTCTTTAAAAACACCAAACGGCTCACACCTTGACCCCGCGATCCACTTCGAACTCACTCTCACAAGACTATGAATAAACCATTTCATTACCCATTACATGTACGCACCACAAAACACAATATTCGACCCACACCCATTTTCACATCAACTCGGGTTTGAAAAGAAACAAGGATCCGTTCGAATAACACACAACACTCGACATTCATACATGCTTATACCCACTCGATACAACATCACAGCTTCAACCATGCACAAGGCACAAAGCATACATTCGACAAACACACCTCCTAAACATGCACAATTTAACCATAATCCGACCCCACATGCACATATACACGACCAGTTTACTTCCTTTATCCACAACTCAAAATGAAACCCAAACCTTTTACCCATGCATGCATTCATACGCCAACAAACACACACCATAATTAAACAATGACTAACGAGACACTACCTTATGCACCTTAATGAGACACCCAACGAAACAAACTAGTTTTAGCGAGATCGAAATACACCACAACTTTAACAAAAATCGAACCATAACTTAACGAATACGTACAAAACACGACTCGGGATGAAGAATAAATCTCACATGAACCTACTATATTCCTTTAAGTTATTACATGCTTTATGCATTAATATCACGCATGATTAAGTAGACATGGTTCCCGTGCAACATCTTTCATATTTGAACATTTAATGTAGCTTGTTTCTATATTCTAGTTTGATTATAACATGAGTATATATCTTTGTTGTAGCTAGGCAAAGAGAGAAGGATTTGCTAATGACCGAAAGTTATATTCACATGTTTCGACTTAGATAAGTAAGCAAACGAGAGTGGCGATACTACACGTTACCTTTGTAGCGTGCGAGCGAAGAACAAGACCCAACAGAAAGCAAGACCCACGACAAGATTAGACCCAAGCAGCCATGCCAAGACTCACGACCACAGCTGATCCGAACCACAACCCACGATCAAAAGCCTTACACGAACCTTGTGCAACCTCCCTTGGACCTCTCCTTTGTCGACATAAATTAGAGTAGGAAAACCCTTGTTGGCCGTCACTTTTATTTAGATGGATTAGGGTTTAGGTGAGATTTGTTTTAAATAATACATGGAAGGTTATAAGGTGATAAGAATTAAGTTAATTTTGGCAAAGATATGGGGCATGTCTCGTGGGTTTTTGACCGAGCAAAAGGGAGAAAAACTAGGACCAAATCAGTATTTCATTCACTTGTTGTTTTACTTTGTTACATTTATTCGATTAAATATTTAGTGAGGTCTAGGAAAAGTTTTAATGTCTTACATATAGTATTATAAGTTAAATGTAAGTTCAATTCTCCCATAACTTGCATAAATATTCAAGATATGTACATGCAACGTATTTACGAGGTTCTTTTTTTTTACGAATGTTTTACGATGAGGGGTATTATGGTCAATCAGCACATTCACGATTTTAGGGTTTTACATTTGCTGAGAGTTAGGAGGGCTCCCCATTGCATCCTAAAATTGTTTATTTTGGAGAAAGTATGTATTTTTCCAATTAAATTAAAATTTAGGAACTTATCTGCTGATATTTATCTTTTTACTTTCTTGTCGCAGGAATGGCTTTCCGTAACTTCATTGTATCTGGTGGTGCTAAAAAAGTTAGCTTTATTCCTGAAGAGGCTAAGGAGGTCAGCTTTGGTATCGGTTCCCCATATATGTCGTTGAACAACAATGACGTCGATGCTCAAAGGATTGAGCCTATCTCATCTGCACAGCCTTCGAAAGGAAAGGAACCTGAGGAAGAGACCCAACTTATGGAGAATGTTGCTGATTCTGATGACCCTGTCTCCGAGGACCAGCTTGTGATCGTAGGGTCCTCCGGATTGTTGATAGAGTTCGGAGTAGGAAGGGTACAAGTGCCAAGTCTTCAAAGTCTGCCTCCAAGACGAAGTTAGTATTGCCTACCCCTCCATCTCGTACCACTCGTCAGAAGAGTGCCCATGGCAAAGCAGTGGTGTTTCCGGCTATCTAAGGGCCCAATAATGAGGATATTCATGGTAAGCCTGCAATCTTGTAATAAAAATTTCTTATAGTTTGTTAGTCTGATAATCATATGACTTCTATAGGTCTTCCTAACACGAAGGAGCTTTCGGCCCTCTTGGCTTGTTACTTGCTGGTGGAGCGTGTGACCCCTGCCTGGTTGGAAAGAGGTGTTGGAAAACATGTCCCTGGAGAGGCTTTGTAACCTGCATGAAAAAAGTTACACAAGACAGGTTGTGCTTCATAATCATTTGAATAGGGAAGAGATGGATGTAATGCTTGCTAGGGAGAAGGCTAGAGATCAACAGTATGCAAATCTGCAGTCCAAGTGTAAGGAAGCGATGGAGGACTTTGAGAAGAATCCCCTAGTTCATGATCTCCGAGCAGATGTAGAGAAGCTTGAGGAGCAACTTGCCAAGAGCCGTGTTGAGTGCAGCAGGCTAGCACTCAAAGGAACCAAAGTCACCAGCTACAAGAACAACTTTCTGTGTTGACTTCTAAATGTGCAGGTTATGAAGCGGAGAGGACTAGGCTTGTTGAGAAGGTGATTAAGCTGAGAGAGGAGGTGGATGCACTGGACATTCGTTGGAGGATGCTTAAGAAGGACAATGCCGATTTGATTTCCAAAGTCATTCCTTACATATCTATGGAGCTCTACCACAGTGATGAAGTGGGTGAGGTGGTGGGAAGGTTAGTCAATGTTGCCATCTTCTATGGCAAATGCACCACACTGGAGGAGGTAGCAGCTACAGGCAAACCGGTGGTTCTTTCTGATGTACCCTATTACCGGTCTACAGGTGAAAAGGAATATGACAAAGCTGGAAATGCCTTGTCTACTACCGAGTTCCCCTTTTCTTTCTGAGGCGACGAAGGACCCCACAACATCCATCGCAGATCTCCTGTCGAAGAAACTCAATAAGGTACAACCTATCTCTCCCAGTAAGAAGACTCCATCTTGCCAAGCTTCCATCCCCCAGATCTGTTAACCTGAGTCATTCCAAGGTTTAATGAAGGTTACCCTGTTGGTAGTAATTCAATCCCCAGGGTGGTATGTACCCTGTTTCAAAGAATTATCTGATTGCTCTGTCCAGGCTTAGGCCTGATGAAACAATTATTTGTGTGTTTGTTAAGGCTACGGCCTCATTCTAGACAATGTTGTGAACCAATCGTTAAGGCTACGACCTATTGCTAGGAAAAGTATCATAATTTAAATATATACGATGGGAGACTATGTCTCAATTTGGTTAATCTTAATTCTTCTCATACGTTTCATATGTACGTAACTTATTTTACAACCTAAGGCGTATGGTAGATACATAGCCTCATTGTGTGTAAATTCTGCACTAAGAATATAGCAATCGTATAATTTAATTGCTGACAGAGGGTTGCGACCCACTCCGTCTTCATCCTTTGGGTAACATAAGGCTTGGAATACCTTAAGACCACTTAGGAAAGTTAATGTGAAGTTTAGATGGATGTTATGTATATGTTCAAGACTTATTGTTGTCTTGCTGCATCCTTTCGACATTGAAACTTATAAACGACTTGGCTGACAAATCTTTGTTGTATTAGAATGAAAAAGAGATTTGAGGGAAAATATGTTATATCATTAATTGGGTAGGGAGCATTACATCATTTTAGAAAATGAAAACTAGGACACCTACCATTAATACTTCTTTCCCTAAGTGAGAAGAATGCAAATACATTGATTGAAAATGAAGTAAAAATGTCCTTAGACATTGTAAGTTCTATATGTAAAACTTACGAAGGGTAGTGCCTTTTCAAGTCCTATCAATAGCATCTCTGTCGAGGGTTTCCAGCTTGTAGGTTCCGTTGCCATATGCTTATGTTACAACATAGGGTCCTTCCCATGTAGGCCCTAGTATTCCCTGATACTCAACTTTACTTTCACTGTTAAGTCGGAGGACGTGTTTGCCTGGCTTGAATGTCGAAGGTCGAACCCTGCTATTTTAAAACTTTTCAATCTTCTATTTGTGAATAGCCTCTCGTATTGAGGCGATTTCCCTTCTTTCTTCAAGTAAGTCCAGATTGTCACGGAGTCTTTCTTCATTTGCTGTTGCTTCGAAATTCATGACACACTACGTCTCAACACTTACTTCTAAAGGTATCAGAGCTTCGGTGCCATATGTTAAGCTAAAAGGTGTTTCCCCATGGCTGGACTTTGTATGCATCCTGTGAGCCCAGAGTACTTAAGGCAGCTCGTCTACCCAACCATGATGGCTTCGACCGAGCCTCTGTTCTATGCCTTGAATGACATCTCTGTTAATGACTTCCACCTGCCCGTTACCTTGAGGATGGTAGACGAAGGTGAATAGGCGCTTATGTTTAGACCTCGCAAAATACGAAATACCCCCGGGCTTGCTTCCCGTTGTACGATATGATAACGTGAGGACTCAAATCGGAAATGATGTGTTCCCACACCTAATTTTCCATGTAACTCGTGATTGATGCCAAAGGCTTGGCCGACCCATTTTGTAAAGTAATCAATGGCTACGACAAGAAATTTGACCTCTCCTGGAGCTATTGGTAGAGGACCAACTATATCTATCCCCCATTGGCTGAAAGGCCATGCGAATGTACCAGAGGTCATATCTTGCTTAGGTAGCCTTGGAACTCGTGAATGGATTTGACAGCCATTACACTTCTGGATTATGTCCACAACGTCTTTGTGCATTGAAGGACAGTAATACCCTATCTTCATTATCTTGAAAACAACAGAGCGAGGTCCTGCATCCAAACCGCAAGACCCTTCGTGCACTTCCTGAATTATGTTCGAAGCTTGCTTGGGTCCCACACAACGGAGCTATGGAGACAAGAAGGACCTTCTGTATAGGCAGTTTCCCATGATCATGTATTGTGGTGCTTTTATTCGGACCTTTTGTGCCATCTTTGGGTCCTCCGGCCAGATGCCACTTATCAAATATTCACTAATCAGAGTCATCCAGCTTGACTCTTCTTCTAGGTATTGAGTACTTCCTTCATGAGATGTGCAAAAGCCATTGAGGCCAACTTTCTTAGTGCATCCGCCTTCTTATTCTGGTTCCTCTGAACATGCTTTATGTCTTAGGAACTAAATCCTTCGAGCATTTCTTTGGCTTTATCCAGGTATTGCTTAATGACAGGCTGTCTTGCCTTGTAGAAGCCCTTGATCTGGTTTGCCATAAGTTGTGAGTCAACAAAGATATTCAGATTATGAACTTCCATGTCTTTAGCCTGTCGGAGGCCTGCTAGCAATGCTTCGTACTCGGCCTCATTGTTAGTAGCATCGAATTCGAAATGGGGTGGGTAAGTATACTCCTTTCCTTCTGGGCTGACTAACATTAAACCTGCTCCTGATCCATCGAGCTAGAAGCCCCATCGGTGTAAAGCTTCCATCCTTCATCCACCTTCGAAGGCTTCTTTTCAGCAATTTTGTCGTTCTGTTTGGGTTCGGAAGGTGTCTCCGCTAAGAAGTCTACCATTATTTGCCCTTTGATTGAGCTTCTACCCTTGTATTCGATCTCATGTTCCCCTAGCTCAATAGCCTATTTGGCTATTCTTTATGATTTCTCAGGTTTCAACAATATCTGCTTGATCGGCTTATCAGTAAGCACGGTTATGGGATGAGCTTGGAAATACCTTCGAAGGCGTCTTTCAGCGTGAACCAGGGCTAAAATTATTTTTCCAGCTCCGGGTAATTTAGTTCAGCTCCTTGAAGGACTCGGCTAACAAAGTAGACAGGGATTTGTTTCTTTTCCCTTTCCGTGATACAACATTGATACTCTCGAAGGATGTTGCGATATACATGAACAACACTTCACCTTTTATTGGGTCAGTAAGTGTAGGTAGTATCTCCATAAACTCTTTTAGCATTTGGAAAGCAGCTTTCGCCTCCACACTCCACTGGAATGTCTTTTTTTTATGCAACCCTTAAGTGTTTTGAAGAAGGGTAAGGACATGTCTGTGCCCTTCGATATGAATCTGCTAAGGGCTGCTAGCTTTCCATTTAAACTTTGCACATCCTTAAGGGACTTAGGAGCCTGCAAATCTGTGATGGCTTTGACCTTCAAAGGATTGGCTTTGATTCCTTTCTTTGTAATTAAATGTCCCAAGAACTGTCCTTCTTCCACACCGAAGGAGCATTTCTTTGGGTTTAACTTCATGTTGATGGCACGGAGCTGATCGAAGGTTTCTTTTATGTCAGAGAGTAGGTATTCTTCTATACTGCTTTTGATGACCATTTCATCCACATATGCTTCGAGATTCCTCCCTATTTGCTTGCTGAAGGCTTTGTCTACTAGCCTTTGATAGGCAGCACCTGCATTTTTTAGACTGAAGGGCATCTTTTTGTAGTAGCATACGCCCTTTCCTGTGAAGAAGGTTGTTTTCTCCTTGTCTTCTTCTGCCATTTGTATCTGGTGATACCCTTTGTAAGCATCCAGGAAACATTTCAATTGGAATCCTGATAGGGACTCCACCTTCTAATCAAATTCTGACAGAGGAAAACAATCGTTCGGGCAGGCTTTGTTGATGTCGGTGAAATCCACGCACATTCGCCACCCTCCGTCATGCTTCTTAACCATCACCGGGTTGGCTACCTAGGTTTGGTACTTCACTTCCCTTAGTATACCTGCTCGTAAGAGCTCATCGACTTCCTTACATGTTGCTGCATTTCTTTATGGTGCAAGGTTTCGGCGTTTCTGCTTTATAGGCTTTATGTGTTTGAACTCGTTGAGCTTATGTTCGGTATCGAAGGGCTTTCCGTCAATGATGAGGGTTCTTGGGACCCCCGTCATATCTAAAACGTCCATGCAAAGACATTTGCATTAGCTCTGAGTAACTTCTCCATCCCTGCCTTAAAGCTGGCAGGAAGTTGTCTTCCAATGACCACCGTTTGATCTGGATGGAGGTCATTTACTATGATACGCTCTTCAGCGTCGACACAACTTAAAATATCCTTTGGAATTTCTTCAGAACTTTGTCTGACTCTTTTTCCCACATCAGCTAGTCTTTTTGTATTGTAGCTAGAGAATACCGTTCCAATATAGTAGGGTGTTTGGAATTTGACTGCTGCGTGTATGGTAGAGACCATGATACCCATCTTCTGCATGGCAGTTCTTCCAATCAACAGGTTGTAGGGAGAATCGGACCTTACAATTGCGAAAACTAGGGTTTCTGTTCTTGTTAGCTTTCCTTCTCTAATTTTTACCTCCAAAGGGACTTCTCCCAGGGGCCATGAGTGTTCCCCTGAGAATCCCACCAAAGGTATCTTCGAGTCTACACTTTTCGACCGTATCGAAGGTTTGAGCTTCAGGAAATAGTGCTCGTATATGATTTCGCAGGAGCTTCCGCAATCCATGTAGGCTTTGTTCACTTCTCTGTTGGAGATCAGGACCTTAACGACCACGGGGTCATTCGAAAGAACCCTACCAGCAATTGAAGGGAACGTTGCGTCCCTTACCCCGCATAATCCTTTCTTCGCTACTTTTCTATTTAACCCAGACTCATCCATGTGAACCATGAGAATAGGGGCCTCAACAGGAGTAGTGTCTTTCCACAACTAAGTGTCAGAGATCTTCTCTTTGTATTTCTTTATCCCCTTCACCAAATGTCCCAACTGACCTGACTTTATAGCTTCTTCTATCTGTCTTTTGAGTTCTCAGTAACTGTTGGTGTCGTGGCCATAATCTTCATGGAAATGGCAGTACTTGGTTGTATCCCTACTTCTACCTTTACTTGTCATGTGAGGGGGAGGTTCGAATGCCTTCGCAGCTCTTTCTGTAGCAAGTATCTCCCTTGGAGATTTGGACAGATTCACCAGGAGTCCATGATTGGCACTTTTGTTGTAGGGTGTGAACCTGTCTCTTCCTTTGTGCCTATTTTTGGGCCCTTCCCATGAAGAGTGCTTTGGAAACCTGCTGTGACTTTCCATGTTTTTTATTGGAGCCCCATTCGTGGCTACCTATTTAGCTTCGATCCAGGTATATGTCTTCTCGATCAGGATTTTGTATGTTTTCGAAAGGTCAGTGGATAAGAATTCTACGGACTTACATTTGCGAGCCATGCGAAACCGAGATCTGCTGGTCTTCGTGTAGACCCAAAATCTGCAAGGTGTCATCTGTGTATCTTGTAACGAAAGCCGTATGGCTCTCGTTTTCCCTTTGTTTAATTTTATGTACCGTCAAATGAGTCCTTGTGAACTTCTTCTGCTGGCTAAAGTGTGACCTAAATTTAGCCTTACGGTCATCCAGATTCACTATACTACCTTCTTTCTGCCCATTCCACCATATACGAGCGGAACCCGTAGGGTATATGTGAACATGTGGCAGGCTACAGGAATAACCCACTTCTGCATCCTAATGGCCCCTTCGAACAAGTGCAAGAATTTATCTGGATCCCCCTTCCCATCATACGTACCAATGTGTGCAGGCATTTTCAACCCGTCAGGTAGAGGTAGTACTCTATCCATCTTACAAAGGGTGTTGTGGAACCCATAGGCTCTGAATAATGACAATCGTAAGGTGGCATGTAAGTGAGGGCAGCATTATACGGGTTATGGTTTAGAGGTATTTCGAGGGGGTTTTGGTTAGAGTAAGGAGGGTAAGTTGTAGGCGTAAAGGATGGATGGCTTCCCATAGAGAACGGAGGGTACACCATGGGTTGCCCATAGGGCATGCTCTCATAAGGTTGAGGAAAGCTAGGGTTGCTAGTCTACCCGTTAAGTGGGGGGTAAACCCCATGAGGATAATATTGAGTCTAAAATGGAGGGTACATACCATGAGGAGGAAGATTTCCTTCCCCATTAAGTTGAGGTGGATTTCCTTCTATGCCGGATGCGTGAGAAGGCTACAATGGAACCCCTGCTTCAGTTCTCCCCAGGTGGGCTGCCAGTAACGGTGGTAAGTTAACCTTCATATTTCCCCTTCGATGAATCCTCCCATTGGATCCTTCCATTTTTCCTTCTCTTCTAGTCGGAGCCCTCTCCAGAACATTTTCAAAACCCACCGATCTTCCACTCGGCCTTCGACTTCCACGAGACCCTACCCTCAGCACTGAGCGAGTAGCCCCCCAGAGCGGAGGGTCTAGTTTCCATCTCGCTCTCTTCGTCATACTCATCACTAGAGTATTCCAACTCCCTTCGCATTTCTATATTCTGAGTCTGCATCCTGCGAGCCCTTAACAAAGACTCCAGCGTTTCTAGGTTAGCTTCAACGAACGCAGGGCTGATAACTGGTTCTAGGTTTGCTGATGTCAAACCATGGTTATTTGGGGTTACTTATGGATGAGATCGTGTTGTGAAAGTGGAAGCGGTTATTGGGGGAAAGTTGTTAGGTTCGTTGACTGGGATTGGTGTCAAGGTCGAGAATATCGGCGGGGGAGTATCCTCTCTTCCTTGATTCATGCTGTGAAAGTAGTGAGTGTGATTGACTAGTTATAAGTTTAGAAATAACGATACCAATTGTAGCGGGTCCCACGGATGGCGCTACTGATTGTACAATAAATCGTACGACCAGGCCTTCGATGGTGATCGAAGGGTATAAGGGGTGTTATGCTTGCGCCAAACTTGTAGCCAATCTGCAATAAGAAATAGAAGACACTTCGTTCAGTGATTGCGCAGGGGTTGGACCCTGCGAACCACCTCCGGCGTGCGAGTAAGTATGTGTTATGTTATGAAAGTAATGTTAAGAAAGTGAAAAGTTGTGTTGAATGAACATACCATCAGTAATGACTCGTCCAATTTATTTATAAGTAGAAAATAGGATTGGAGAGTGTTTGCACATGTTTCAGAGATCATGGGGGCGCCCATGATTTATAGTAACCGCTAGGGCTTCATCCCAACTCTCTCTGTCTTAGCGAGAAAGCTAAGGAGATAGTGGGAACGTGGGTTGGACCAAGTCAAGTTCTCCGTTGTCTTAGTGTTTCCATGGTCAGACCCCGAAGGGCTTAGGCCTTCGATTGGCAACTTCCCAACTGGTAACCATGTGAATGATGAATGGTTTTACGTCACCGATGACTTAGGAAGATTGACTTAGTCCTTCGTCATAAAGATTCGACTGAGGCCGAAGGGGAGTCCTTCAACCTGATCAGAGGGCACGTTTTAGATAGGTTATAATTCTCAATTTTTAAGCTCAATATAATGGGTAAATATCACTAGACTCCTTTGGTCAATTCATCTAGCCTATGATTCTTAAACCCGTCACCATGATGATCAGATCACCCAAAATCATTCAGCAATCTAATAGCAGTCATTAAGTACCAAATCTACTAGACCTAGTCTGAGGTGTACAAACTACCCTGTATTTTCTGTGAGCACCATTCATGGAGGCTTGAACGCCCTTCACACACAAGAAAATAAAATTTTGCTCACAAACGCATCATGGAGGATAATACCGAGCAAATCTCATGGGAGTTTCCCGTTCTAATTCTTCCTATTTCCTGTTTTTAATTTTATTTTACACAACGAGGACGTTGTTTATCTTAAGTGGGGGGATGGAGAATTAGAACACGTTACTTGTCCTTATTTTTCAAAAATATGCTTAATATGATCTTAATATATGCTACATTTCAAATTTTTCTAGCATGTTTTTGTGAAATCAAAGTTGCATGACCGCGCACATAACCCTTATTTCCATATTGTGAGGATTTAGCCTTATCCGTTTCCCAATATTTTACCCAAATTCCACAAAAAATGAGTGTGTCGGTGACTTGTAGTAGACTTTAGAACTTAATATGTTATGTTTTATTAACTAACTACACTGGTTAGTTAACCCCCGTATAAACCCTTTTGTTACTCTCAATTTTAGAGTAAGATACCCCTAGAAAAAACCCTCAGAGCCATTCCTTTTGTTTCTTACACTTAGTTATATGTTTCGTTACACCTATACACCTTAGGCTACCCTGTAGATTAAGTCCGTGGTTGGTTACTTTTTGTAAAGTGTGTATTCCTGTGTTTTCGTGTATGTTTCTTATCATGGTTAGGTCAAGAATTGCATATCGCAATGGGTGTGTGTCTTGTCTAAGTATTGGTCTGGAATTGCACATCGCAATGGAAATGTGATAGTAGTAGTTTTTGATTTTCGTGTGTTTGCTACTATCATTATTGTTTTCTTATCTGAAGTATTGAAAAGTATGGAAAAATTATCCAAATGTATTATGATGGTGATATGGTGAAATTTTACACCATTACTTTTATTTGATGTTTTAGAAAAAATGAGGAAGTGAGATAATCGGTTTGTGAAAGCTTAACCGAATTTATATTATGCGATAATCGATTATTCGTTGGTACGTATTATAAACCAACGATCTAAGTTATGTACTAATGGAGATATCTTCGCTATTTGTTGTACTATATTTATGTATTCCAAGAGATTTGGTTGTTATGAGAACACCAACTAAGGTTTGTTCTTTGATTGAGTTATCATTGAGTCTAATTCGTGTCTACTTAAAGCTTGAGTCTTCATGATAAAGCATGAGTTAGTCGATGATTTGTGTCTTTTTTAAGGGAAGGTAGGGAAGTGATTAACCACATTGTTCATTTGTATGGACTTAATCTATTTGTTTTGTGATTTTACTTTAACAACATTCTACCTTATCCCTACCTTTTTATAGCTTAGTAAGAATGTCAAGTGCATGAATAAGGTAGTGACCATCCGAGTTTTTGATGAATTAATGACGCGCCAACGATCTAGTGTGCGTTTTGGTGACCATTCATTATAAAAATAACGCGCCATGATCCAAGATAAACACTAGTGACCATCCGTTGTTTGAGGAATCAAGGATTTGTGCCAGCGATCTATTGAGTTTATGTAGGAGATGTTTGAACAAAAGCTATGCATAACCTTATCACATTTTACCCATTTTACCGCTTTAGACTTGTTACTCCTTAGCTTTAGTGGGGGAGATGTGGATCCTTTCCAAGCTTAAGATAAAATATTGGTGAGAAATTGAGTGAATTATTTAAATGTTACCACATAGATTAGTTGAGTGATTTGAGTGATTTCATTTTCCTATTTCGTGAGGTATTTGGTTGTGCAGTTGAGATTAAACGAATGAATGCTTAAATTATAAAAACATCCTTAATAATTGTTTAGGATACATTTTAATAAGTTTAAATCTAGAGTTTACTTAAGGATACGTAAAGTTCAAGTGGGGGATATTTGATGATATCAAATAACAACAGTTTATTGGCATCATTTATCCTATATATATTGCTTGTTTTGTATTATTTTATATGAGAATTGATACTTAATAGCTTACTTTTATAAATCTCAGTTGAAAACAAGCATTTAGTGAAAGTTAGTTATTTTGGACGTAAAATGGAGCAAAACGGATCATATTGGTAAAGTCTACTAAATTGAAGGAAGATACATCGTATCATTCTAGATAGATACTTCGTACATCAACACTTAGACGAATGTGAAGACCATTGCCTGACTTTGAAGAATACGCAGCATGTAATTTCCCCATGCGCCGTAAATGAAACCTTGGTCAATAGAGAGATCTGACTTATCTGCTCCAAATACGCCGCATAAATACTTCTAAATGCGTTGTATCACCCTGAATACTTCACCGAGAAATACCAAGATTAGAAGACACATGCGCCGTATCAATACTGAAGATCCGTCGTATCATATGGCAGTGTACAAATACTCCAGAATAAAATAGTCTTGGACCCCACGCGAAGTTTCCCAGATATGGCGTATCGAGTATACTGAAATGCCATATCCATGTCATTTCTAGAAAGTATAAATACTGGAATAGAGGCCTCATTCGACACACACATACATACAGAGAACGATTCCACCTAAGGCGACGATCAAACCACACTAGGCACGACCAGAAGAAGGATTCAGAGGCATAAGTAGAGCCTGTCAGTGCTTTTGATTCATATTAAGGTTTCACTTTATTTTTATTAGTACTCTTTAATCCATCAGGAGTGCGTGCCTTGTCTCCAACGTTTGACTCGCGTTTAATAAAAGCTTTCCCATCGATTATAAGTTTATTTGATGTTTATTTGGATGTTCATGTGTATGCTTTGATTACCTCTTGATTATCGTGTCGTGTTTGCGCTGCCATACGCCTCCCACAATTACTTCAGTAACATTTTAGAATAGTTGATGTAAGCCCTAACGGGATAAATAATTTAACTAAGTAATCATTAAGTTTGCACTTAATACAGATTCGGGATTAGCTATGACAGAGCTTTTCGGTAATAATATGTAAAACTGAATCTAGGGCATTTAGCTAAGGTAAACGTAGGAAAGAATATGCTCACATGAACAACCAACGAGAAAAACCAGAATTAGAAGTCATCTTATATAGCTAAGCAATTAAGTGAATATATTCTACTTTACTATCGGACATGCCGCTTATTTGTCATATGCTTCCTATCTGTGTACGTGTGTCTGATAACATCAAATAGTCCTGAATATTTAGTGTCAATTTCCCCCCGATAATGCTTGTAATTTATGACATTTATATGGATTTACGTTTGTTTTCCATTGATTTCCACTTTTAGGTAAATTACGAGCATTGGAGCTAAAGAGACGCGAAACAGGAGAAATATCAAAAGATTTATCATAGTATGCTGACTTTGAAGAAGTTACGGCATAACTCATCTCTCACAATACGCCGTAACTAAAACATGACTCAGAAAACCAACTCATCAGAAGGTTACGGTGTAACTCTCCCCAAAGGCTACGACGTAACTATATTAGGTCAAATGAGGTTCCACGCCGCTGATAACTACGCAGTAACTATTTCATCAACTAAGGCGTAACCAAGTATATTGAAGACTACGGCGTAACCACTAATAAGGTTACGCCTTAACTAGCAGATCTAGTGCAAATTACGAAGGAATTGATGGTTACGGCGTAACTCTTATATTAGTTACTGCAGTAACCCGATCTAACCTATAAATACCCCATGAATTTCAACATTTCTAATCATCCTATTCACATACAACAACGAGAGAATGTGGGAAAAAGCCAAAGGCGGTCTAGAGGAGCATACCGAAATGTCTCCAAGGAGAAATCACTCCCTACGATAAGCATTAGCATTTAATCTTTTCTTTACTTTCGATTCATGTATTTCGTAACTTTGAATATTGAATTGATTTGTATGGTTAATATGAGCTAAGCACCTCTTGGTCTTGGCCTAGTTATGATTCCTTAATTGTTTTGTTTGCGTTTTCATTACTTCCACATAATTATTTCTAAGTGTATGCATGCATAGTTTATTGGTAGCTACCACTTGTTTGGTAGTTTTGAATGGCGGTGAGGCCAATTGCCTAGGAGATATGACCAGTGACCCTAGGTAAGCGGATCGAGACGGAAGGGTAGATATGACCAAGCGAAGAACCCTTCTACTTGTGCGATTTGACCAACGATCACCTACCGTTTGGATGAACTTAAGAATTAGGGGTGAGTGTTTAAGTTGCTAACTTGGGACACTCACTATTATAAATCTAGCATGTAGCGGTACTTAATGACAGCTTAGGGACCGGGAACAACATGACTTATGAGGGACACCGACTTCTCCCGTGGTGGCATCTTTCTTTGATAGGTTAGGGCGAATTGACCGAATGTTTTCCTCTCGACTTTGACCCCACGAAGTAATTGGAAGTAACTAGGCGTAGACATTACTAGCTAGGAAGAATAACTATGTTAGCACCACTCTCTCTATTGATTTATCCTTTGCCTTTATTTGCTATTTTACGCTTTAGTAGTTAATTAATTAATTCCTTATTGAAACCTTTATTAATCTCGACACCTAGACTTAGTAATAATCCAACACACATAGCTCTTGGGACGACTTGACTTTCAGAATACTACACTACTGCCGACCGGTTTACACCGCCTGCTAGTGCATTAGGGTAGACCATAGGTATAAAGAGACTTTATAAATATTAAAACACGGTTAGTAAAACCTGCATCAAATTTTGAGCGTCCTTACCGGGGAGTTATATTAGGATTGATATTAAGTCTTTCATTTTTGTTTTGTTTTAAACTTTTCTATAATTCTCACGATCATATTTCGAGTTTTCAGGTACCATGGAAGTTGTTAACATCGATGACCTCACTCTTGAGGAATATTTGGCGTTGACAAGAGCAGAACAAGGGCCGGGTCTCGTAAGACCGGCAATTAGAGCGGATGTCCGTTTCGAAATCAAAGACCAATTTATGAGGGAGCTTGATCGATTCCAAACCATCAAGTTTTATCACACAAGTTGACCACTTGTGAATGGTCAACCGTAATAAACTTCAAACAGCTCAGACACCAATGCAATTAAGATCTAGAGGGTATAGTGTTTCCCAGTCGTTAAGTCCCAACGAGTGTGCCTCGAATCACCAAACGAATAGTGATCGGGTGAATTTGAATGGGAAAAGAGTTATGATTGATTATACTTAAAGAAAAGTTTATAAATTACAGGGCTTAAATGCAAATTAAAGAAAATTAAAAGATAAATTATATTAAATAAACGCTATCACTATTTTTAAAATCGATGTTTTGATTTTTCTTTTATAAATTTAAATTAAAAACTACGTAACGTAAAAAAAATGTGAAGCGAAGCAGTATTAATCCTAAAAATATAAAATGACATTTTACAAACCTAATGATAAGATAAAATTTTTAGAAAAAGAAAATTATTTTATTACTATTTTTTAATTATTATTAATTAAAAACTATTTTACCTATTTAATAATACCCTAAAATATAAGAAAATATGAAATAAAGCTAGAAAAATGAAATTATGAGTTAGAAAATCTAAAATATCTAAAGAGAATTTTCAAAACTAATTTTGTATTTTTCTCGATTATTTTCTATTTTCTATGAATTAAAAACTATTTAAAACTAATTAAATTGCTAAAAATTACAAATTTAACTAAGAAAAATTTGGAAAAATATTTTTTTGACTTTTTATATTTATCTTAACCTAGGAAAAATGAAAACTTATTTTTTTGAAACTTTTATGATTTATTTGCAATAAAAGCTAATTTAAAAGTCCTAAAAACTGATTTAAATGAGAAAAAATATCAAGCAGTGCTAGAAAAATATGAAAAATTCAGGAAAAGTCTAAATTAATATTCTGAATCTAAGAAAAATATAAAAACAATAGCTTATGTGTGAGAATATGGAACTGCAGTGAAAAGTGCTTATAAATAAGCACTTGAATTAAGCAAATGAGCACAATAAGCTACCAAACTGAAAGCAGAAGCTAGATTATGCTATAACAACCTAAAATGAGCAAAATTCAACTAAGCTATACTACTGAAATGCAAGCTACAAAGATTTGATGATTTGAAAGATTAAGTGCCAAACAGTTTTTTAGCTACTACTTTGCAGCCTAAAAATAAGCTACCCAATAAGCTGGAAATTGAAACCAGATATTGGACTCTCAAGAAGACCTGGCTAGCTACTTAAAAACCAAAAATGAGCCTGAGATAAGCTCAATTGAGCTTTTGACAAGCTCTGCAAGAACCTGAGAAACTGCTCTGGTGACTATGCTCTGTCACAGGGCACTTTTGACCTTTTTGACAAGTTGATTTAGAGCTTATAGAAAATTACTAAAATTATACAAAAATCATTTTTACAAACTAGACCAATTGAACATGTAAAACCCAAAATTTCACTTAAATTGATCCAAGAATGAATCAATTAAAAATCACCCAAGTTGGGTGGCCGACTTTTTCAATTTTTTGACTTTTGACACGTATTTGGAAATTTGACTTTTGTGAGTTTTGAGCTTAATTTACCAACCGAAAATGATGAAATGAGCTATTATAAAACTTGATTAAGCTTTGCTCCTATGAACTATGAACACAATGCAAACTTTTGGTTTTACAAATTTTTAACAGATATGAAATTAGGACAGGTTTAGAAAGATTTTGACTTAAGGAGTTTGTAGATGCAATTTGATGACTAAAATGATTCAAGTGGACCTTATTAAGACTGAGTAGACAGATTCTAAGCACAAACCAAAGCTCAAGCTTAAACAAGCTACTGATCCAAACACACTTTCACAACTATTTAGCTAATGACTTTACCTAAATGACTAACTAGCTTATGCTACTGCTGAAAATGAACAACTATAACCTAATAACAGTTAAATGAGCAGATCTAAACTAAAACTAACAACAAATCAAGACAGATATATATGTGTGAAAACTCACTTGTGTCCACAGCCACTATGGCTTGCCAAGAATCAAAGAACCACTATTCTACCTTATCTCAACCTATATCTAGCTAAGAATCAACCCATTGTTCAACTCTGCATCAACCCAAATCCATTTCCATGACTGTTTGAGCAAAATGTCTTCACAGTTTGACTTTTGTTGACCAAACACAAATTTTGATTGAATCTGTTTTATAAGCTTACTAAAAGCTATATGAAGCTTTAGTAGGCTTATTTGAGTTATAAAAAAGCTTATTGAAGCCTGGCACTTAATACATTTGAAACTGTCTTGAATAAGAGAAATGTGAAAACATAAATCTTGATAGAACTTGAAATTAATCTTTGAAAAAGGTTACAATACAATGTACCAACTAAGTTTCATACAACAAAGCTTGAAATTACAACTTAGACTTATTTAAGACATGGAAATTTTAAAAACGACAAACATATGAAAATAAAAACTAAGTACTCCTCCTTCTCTCTTTCTTCTTCCTCTATTTATATGCAAAATGTCTTCCCACTTGTTTCTGAGCACATCCCACCATTTATCTGAGCCATTGGATTAGTTGAGACAATCTTGGCCGTTTGATGAATTTTGGCGCCAAATTGATATTGCAACTGGGAAGGTTTGAGTGCAAAGGGGGAAGAAGCATTTAATGCATTTTGTTGTTTGGTGGAGGTGGGGGGAACATGGAAAGGTGAGGGTTAGCTGGAGGAGAGGTGAAGTCTGTGTTTGCAGAGGGATTTGGTGAAGGAGAATGTGGGCGGGAAAAAGGGGTGTGATATGTTTGACCGGAGTTTTGACTTGGGGTTTAATATTATAAAGGGGAGTCAAAAACAGGGGGTCACAAGTGTTGGCAGGGGTCCAAAGGTTGTTTTGACAGGGGCCAAGGTCCAAAGTGTTTTGTTTATTATTACAAGGACCAAATCTGCAATTCTCTAAACTTGAAGGACCAATTCTGCCACTTTTTGAAAGTTGTTTCAAGGGACCAAAAATGACAAGTTTCAATAGTACAAGGACCATAATGGACATTTTCAAACTTCTAAGGACTATTTTTGCCAATTTTGAAACTCAAAGGACTAAACTTGTAATTTCTCAAAACTTTTGACATTTTTCACCAAAGGACTAATTATGACAACTTATGATTTTTAAAAGGACCTTTGGTGATTTTTCTTTTAAAATAAGTGCTCGTGGACTATTTTGACAACTTTTGAAACTTGGGGGACTAAAGCGCCAATTATGCAAACTTAGCTCATTTTCATCGATTTTAAACATTTTGCATCCGAAACATATAAAATGCAATTTTGAGATATTTTCGATATTTTGATGCATTTCTAAGCATTTTAAATGTTTTGCGATTCAGATTTAACTAAAAATGATGAGTATTTACACACTTATAAATCCCCACTAAACTATTGCTAGTCCTAGCAATCTTTTGAGAAAAACTTAATGGATTTGAATCTCTTTACCAAAAGCCATTACTCGGAGTAGCCAAATGTTTCGATTCAAGTAAGAACTATGGTACACCGATAACCATATGATTTTGAGCAAACCACCGACTTCCAACGGATTTGATTTGTCTTTACCGTAAGCCGTTTGCTTCGGACTAGCCAACTCTTAGATAATATATACTATCTTTGGTGAGTGATTACCAATTATGGTTTTCAAGCGCCTTTACCACAAGCCATAAACTTGCGGGCTAGCCAACTCTTCACTAATTAAAGATATGGTGAAATGAACACCATACAATTTTGGACAAATTGCAAGCCGTAAACGGTTTGATATATCTTTACCAAGAGCCGTTTGCTCTGGATTAGCCAATAATTTTGTTTATTAGACATGGCGGATCGATAATCAGTATCTTGAGTAAGTGCAAAACTCTTACTCAAAAAAAAAAAAAAAAAAAAAAAAAATTGGCCAAAATGGGGAATTAGGTGGTATAATTACATGATAAAATTCTTGAGAATTCCCCCACACTAGAAATGAATATTGCCCTCAATATTCAAAGTACCGTGATTATCTTGAAACATAAAACGTAAAGGGAAATACTACGCCATTTTTTTTTTTAAACTTTATATACAACAATGGGGCACTCCCCACACTAGGGTGGTAGAAAGTAGAAAGAAATCGAAATATGGGTCAAAACCCATATTGTGTGCTCTTATTTTTGATTCCCGAGTCGCTAGCTTGACTCGATCCCGCATTCATTGGTTCATGGGAAAGTTTGTAGATCCGGACAACCACAGGAGGAATGTCCTCCAAAATAATGCTTCAACCGATGACCATTTACTTTAAAATTTGGACCATCGGGTTGGGATAACTCAATGGTTCCATATGGAAATATTTTAGTGATGGTAAATGGTCCGGACCGGTGGGATTTTAGTTTTCGAGAAAATATTCAATCTTGAATTGAAAAGAAGGACTCGATCACCGGCGTTGAAAACGCGGTTTTGATTTTGGAGTCATGAATCTTCTTTGTCTTTTCTTTGTAGATCAAAGAGTTCTCGTATGCTTGATCACGAGTTCATTTAATTCATTCATTTGAACTTTCCGGTGATCACCAATACTGAATATCGAAGTTGGCATGTTTCAAGGCCCGGTGTGCCTTGTGCTCAAGCTCAACCGGCGGATGACATGCCTTCCGTATACAAGCTTGTATGGAGTACACCGATGGGTGTTTTATAAAATTGTCACGGAAGGCCAGTCGTCATCTAGCTTATCCGACCAAGAGGCACGGTTTTAGCCTCTGTCCTTTCAAGAATTCTTTTAATCCTTGATTGGAAACTTCCACTTGCCCACTTGTTTGGGGTGGTGCGCGATGAGAGGCAGTGAGTTAAACCATAATTTTGCATGACTCTATCAAACTGGTCATTGCGTAAATGCGTACCAAGATCATCGATTATAGCTCGTGGAGTTCCAAACCTAGCAAAAGAGATTTTAAGAATTTCACAACAACTCGGGCATCGTTGGTAGGCAAAGCTTCGCTTCAACCCATTTTGACAAATAGTCAACGACCACGAGTATGTATTTATTACCGCGAGATGAAGGAAATGGCCCCATAAAGTCAATGCCCCAGATGTCAAAAATCTCACACACTTGAATGGCGTTTTGCGGCATTTTGTAACCACCGGTAAAAATCCATCTTTATACTAATAGTAATTTATTTTCTACATACAATTTTTTCTATTGATTACTACAAATAGATAGTATGCCGAACTTACAAACTGCTCACTCTCATATCTAATACCTTTGATATACACACTTTTAAGTGACAATGAAAGTCTCACAATAATGTCATGCTTGAAACTTCTTGGTATAGTCACCCATGCAAGTTGTGTCCTCACATAGCATCTTGGATGTCCGATATAAAGTATCCTTATAACGATGCGTCATTTTCCAATAAAATGTCACTAAGTAAATTAGGGTTTTCTTCGGTATTGATTTATAACAATTTCGATACTACGTCATAAACCCTAATGTACATGTACAAGTTTAAGGCATAAAACCCTAACTCTAGGGCATTTTACGGTTAAAACCCTAATTTGCAAATCATATGATTTTATGTAAATAAAATCATAAACTAAAATTTAAGATATATATGAGACATTTACCAATTTCCAAGGTACAAGTTTATTAAACCAATGTACAAGTCATTGATGCATAAAAGTATTCATTTAATATAATATTCATTATAAACCTTAGTGTACTTAATTTTAAGCACATTGTACAAACTTTTCAAGCACAAGACTTAAAAATATATTTTATTTTTAATAAGTACAACAAAACAATGCTAATATACAAACAACAATGCACCTTTTGCTTTTATTATTTACATGTAAATTAACCTAATTATATTTTACCTAAAATAAATTACCAACCTAACTAAGTACTTACATTACTACACAATAGGTACAACAATAAAAGCCCTAGGTGCTACCCTTCAATGCCTAACGCCCCTTAATTACCATGGTTAGAAATGAACTAGCAAGTTACTACTAAGTTACCTAAGTACTACATATAAATGTCCCAACCACAAACTAATTACTTGTACATGAAAGTTACACATCACTTCTTCTTCAAACCTAGGTCAAAACTTGACACATAGTCTTGTTGGAAACAATTAAGACCAAGCTACTTAGCTACAACAATTACCACACAAGACCAAATGGTCCATAATTTCACACCTCACCTTGTTCCCTATCTTACACCTTCTTATGGTTATAAACCAATACAAGTAGCCAAATTATCTTCCATAAACCCAAATCCCTCTTGCCTATATATATACGACCATGCATACACACATCTTCATTATTCCATACAATCTATCTCACCACACACTAATACACTCTCACTCACTGAAATTACAACCTAAGAGAGTAGAAAGGAAGTAGGAACAAGTGCATGAAGCTTGGTTAGTCAAATTCAAGTTTGTAAGTCTTTTAAACTCAATTCCATTTCGTTTTAACTTTTAATATCAATTGCATACTGTTATAAAGGATTTTATAAGGAAAACGTAGCAATTTGAATCACTTAAAGCAGTACACGAATCAAAAGTTATGACCAAAAGAAGTTGCTTTGAAAATCGCCGAAAACTTTACGTGACAGAAAGTTAGGACACATAAAGCGAGGCACTTCTGGTCCGTTTCATGAAAAGTTAAAACACGAAAGTTGTCCGAACGACGTTTTCTTCAAAACTCAGAGCACGGGTCTAGAAAACATAACAAAGCCATAATTTAATAAAATCCCAACAGTTGTTATATATATGTTACAAAAATAGTTCCAGCCCCCTTCTTGCGCCGCATTTATTTGCATCATGCTAAAGGTATTAGGATCAACCAAAGTACCGTTGTAAACACCACCTAGGATACTACAAAACGCCCCCATAATCCGGTTAAAAAGCCTAGTCGTTATCTTTAAAAGCAGCCATCATTTTGGTCAAAAGTCATAAATGCTAAAAAGCTTTTTACAACAAATATATGGGAAAACATGGGATTTTTGATAAATTTGATTAGGAACTGTATTGGAAACATTAGAAATGGGTAAAATAACATTTCACAAGGTCGCATGCAAAAGATATAGAGCTTTATGGTTTAAAAGCGAAATTGTCATTTGGCAAAATAGCTAAGTATCCCTTTTCCATAATTAATATTTTGCAAGTTAAAGGTTTCAAGGTACGAGGTTTACACCGTCTTAAATGGTTTCTTTGCAAAGTTGTTAATGCCCCAATAACGTCTTTAAAAACACTTATAGTCTATTTTATAATTAACCACAAAGAGGGTGACTCGCAGGAATTTTCATAAATAAGCCTTGTGTACATTTTCAAAAATTGAGTCGTGGGAGTTATAGGATGATGGAAATAACTTAAAAGAGGTAATAAACATATTACAACATCTCTAGGTGACCCGTAAAAGTTAATGGGTTAAACCGAAATTTTCATAAAGCGCGTCGTGGCAGTGGCCATGTTAGGTGGACTTGTATCTTTCTAATCAAAGAGAACTAGGACATGAGACCTATACCATTTAGAAGGGCTTATAGCCTAGTGTTTGAAGAGTCAAATTCGTTGTAGAAACCCTAGCTGGTCTTGTGTAAAATTTGCCCTCTTTTAGCCCCGTTATCGCCCAAAAACAACAAAAAGCACATAAACCCCCTACTTTGTAAAATCATTGCGACCAAACCGTAAGAGCTTAAGACCTCTAGTCAGAACCATTAGAAAGATCACTGGACAAACTCTTGAAGAGATCAAGAACGTAGTAAAAACCTATTAAGGCCTCGCCTTTATCCACCCGTATTTTTAGGCCAAAAACTAGTAAATTTCTCTTATAAAATTTTAAGCATGAAAATTGTAATTTTTGTAAAATAGAGTTCCTTTGGACTAATAATGTAATTTTTGTGAAGTTAGTCATATAAGGGTTGATTTTGTCAATAACCCATAGTTGAGGGTATAAAGTGTCATTTTTGAAAGTACAAGGGTAAAAACTGTAAATACTTAAAATTATAAATTATAACATTTTGGAAACATAAAATATTTAACAAACTTTGCTTTTGATAAAAACTTATTATTAATCATTTAAGTCATAATAATAAGTATGATAAGTATATTTAAATTTTTGTAGAGACCTCATGTTATAAAGAACATTATCGTCGCATAAACTTGAACACGAATACTAAATACATGATATACCAACTCAGGTCGAGGGTCGGAGCAGGTTTGTTCATATTATCTAATTTGTTTTCCATCCGACTACGATAACACCGAGGTGAGTTCATAGTCCCACTTTTACATATTTGTTTTCAAAACTTGTGGGAGATACATGCTACAAAACCGAACACAAGTATTTTTTCATATGCTATCACGATTGATATTGCCTAAGTACCTACTATTGCCACTAAAGCCCTCATATCATGAACCATTAATCACTTGCGGTGAACGCGAATATCGTGAATAGATCTATTGGCGGTTGGCGCCCATTTGTGTTAGCCGGATAGGTAACCAAATGCACGTTATTGAGAATACTAGGAGAATGGCAAACTCCTACCGGAGGCATTGTTGCTCACATCATCATTATGATGTTTGTAACTCACGTCATTATTATGGCCTGCATCTTTATAAGGTTTGCGTGTCATGAGACTTAGGGCAATATCTTGTCTTGCAATATTCTTGATTTTACTAATGTTTATCTTGTGTTCAATCGATTATTATTCAAACACTATGGATTCACTCAACCTTTGTGTTGACTTTTTAGCATGTTTTATCTCGGGAAATTAGAGCACGATGCGGCACGGAGTGGCTATGGACATTCTTATAAAAAGGCGTCCATTTTGTTATCATTCATAAGAATAAAATTATGTATTTCCGTATTTCCTTTGGGACCTTTATTTTGTAAAACTCGATTTAAATAAATGAATGATAAATTTTATCTAAAACGTCTCTTTTGAGCCGTTTATCTATTATTATATTGTGCTCCATGAAGTAATACCCCAACCTTAATTTATTTGCGTATACCGAATTTGGGGTGTTACACATTTCATTTCTTTGTGAGATATTTCCATGACGTTGACAAGCGTCACGGTTTTGACAAATTTGTGGGCATCCTTGTAAATCGTGGGCCAATAAAATCCGGAATCAAACACCTTCTTGGCGGTGTAGTTGGGGCTATGATGTCCCCAGTGAGTTCCGAATGGCAAGCCTTGAGAATGTCATTGGCTTCGACCATACACATCGCTGATGACTTGATCCGCACAAATTTTGAATAAGTAGGGTCGTCCCGAGTAATGTTTCACATCTTTAAAAATTTGTTTTTCCGTTGGGACGACATCCTTTCACCACAAAGTTACCCGCATGGTAATTTGCAAAGTCGACAAACCATGGGGTAGAAGAATATCCACGAAAAGAAACCACATTGAGTGTCTCGAGAGAAATGTTTCGTTTATTTCCTTTTCTCGAACACATCTGGTGAGGGTTTTCTAGGCGGACGAGATGATCGTGACCCGTGTTCTCGGCTCTTTTTATCACGTATAATGATATCAAATTCTTGTAGGAGGAGAACCCAGCGGAGCAATCTCGGCTTTGCATCTTGTTTTGCAAAGAGATATTTGAGAGCCGAGTGATCCGTATACACCACGCATTTGGTCAAGATAAGGTATGGCGAAATTTCTCAAACGCATACACCACGACTAATAATTCTTTTTCGTAGTGGTATAATGGGTTTGAGCTTGATCATATTCTTACTCGCGTAGTGGATAGCTGAAAATGCTTGGTTTTACGTTGCCCGGATTGCACCGATAGCAAAATCACTTGCATCGCACATGAGTTCAAAGGGTAAATCGATCGGGGCAACTAGAATGGGTGCTTCCGTAAGCTTTTCTTTAATGTTTCAAAAGCTTTGATGCACTCGGTGAGAAGATAAAAGGGCATCTTTTCGAGAAGATGGGTCATAGGCGGCGATTTTAGAAAAATCTTGTATAAATCTACGATAAAACCGGCATGACCTAGAAAACTCCTAATACCTTTGATGTAGTAGGATGAGGCAATTTAGCAATAACATCGACTTTTGCTCTTTCAACCTCAATCCCATTTTTGAAATCTTATGGCCAAGGACTATGCCTTCTTTGACAATAAAGTGGCTCTTCTCCCAATTTAGACAAAGATTAGTGTCTTCACACCTTTTGAGCATTTTATCTAAATGGGAGAGGCATGTTTGAAATGAGTCCCCAATGACCAGAAGTCATCCATAAACACCTCCATTGTTTCCCGATCATGTCATGGAAAATTGCCATCATACATCGTTGGAGCGTGCGGGGAGCGTTACATAGGCCAAAAGGCATACGTCAGTAGGCAAAAGTTCAATATGGGCGGTGAATGTGGTCTTTTCTTGATCCGGCGGATCAATGGGGATCTGAAAATATCTCGAGAAACCATCAAGGAAACAATAGTATTCGTTCCTGCTAATCTCTCAAGCATCCGATCCATGAAGGGTAGAGGAAAATGGTCTTTACGGTGGCTTCGTTTAACTTGCGATAGTCAATACACACACGCCATCCCGTAACCAATCGAGTTGGAATTAACTCGTTTTCTTCATTGTGACAACAGTTATGCCACCCTTTTTGGAACACGATGAATGGGCTGACCTAAGGACTATCGAGATCGGGTAAATTAAACCGGCAAGAAGTTTGAGAACCTCTTGTTTGATAACCTCATGAATCTTAGGATTCACCCTTCTCGATGTTGAATTCTTTGGTTTGAAGTCATCCTCCATCAAGATTTTGTGAGTACAAAACTCGGGGTTGATACCCTTAATGTCGGAGAGTTTCCAAGCAATTGCTTGCTTGTGTGACTTCAAGACCTTTATGAGAGCAGTCTTCTCCTCCTCGGTTAAGTCTTTAGCAATTATGAAGGGTAATTTATCATTACCTCCAAGAATGCATACTCGAGATGAGGAGGTAGGTCCTTAAGTTCAACCTCGGAAATTCTTGATGAGATGTTTGTCTTGATTTGATTTCCTCAATCGTGATCTCTTTCGGAGGAGTGAAGGTAATGGATCTTCATTTAACAATTGCTAAAGATAAAGGATATCTCCTCCGAATCATAAACACCATCAATTCCGTGGAATTGATTCATCATTAGCAAGAAATTCATCGATCTCTTCGAGAAAGAAGTCACCTCCCTCAAGCGGAGTAAGAGGGGAAGAGTCGGCAATGATTGGTTGAGAAGATGTGGTGGAATCCCACTCACGAATTATGAAAATAACCAAGAAACTCTTGAGAGTACTCCTCGAAGCAATATCAATTACATCGACTCGATTAAGCGATTCAATATCATAATTTGAGGAGTATCTCGAAGTTTGATCAAGGTTAAAGGTGACGACTTCATTACCCACACGTAATGTGATTTCTTGCTCAAATACATCAATGAGAGCACGGCCCGTTCTCGGAATCCTCGTCCAACAATGAGAGGAACCCGATGATCGGCATCGAAATCAACAACCACAAAGTCGGTGGAAAATGGAACTTTCCTACTTTCACGAATACATCCTCGGCGATGCCAAGAGGACGCGATATAGAACGATCGCAAGCTCAAGAGTCATGCGGTAGGAATAAGTTACGGAAGAAAGTTGCTTCCATCTTGAATAAGGCATCGATTGATGCTTGCACCAAGATCGGCAAGGGCAAAGCATTCAATCATCCTGGAAAACACAAGGAAGAAGAAATTTTCCGGGATCTCCAAGCTTCTCGGAAGCTTCTTTAATAGAACTCTTGGCGGTTCTCGTTCAAAGGAGTTTTAGCCATTTCAAGCAGTTTTTTCCTTGTTGCTTAACATGTGTTTGAGAGTTGATGCAAACTTGGGCATCGGCATGATGGCATCCATAAAGCTTATGTCAAAATGTAGTTCTTGGAAAATTTGAAAAACTTTTTCCATTTGATGACTAGCTTTTTCGCGGAGTTTTGCTCATTTAAGCGTGATGGGTAAGGAATAGAAGTTTTGGATTTGGGTTTTCAACGGAGGTTCAAAACAACTCGAGTTTGGTTTTGGGTTTCGGGACAACTTGAGGATGGACATTCTTTGGTACCTCCGTTATTAGTAGGAAGTTCCTTGTCCTTTGTCGCCTCGGGTTCACTTTCCACTACCTTCGGGAGAGAAGAAGAAGAGGTAGTAGGAATAGCGGGTCCATCATCTGACACCACTTGTGGTTGTGATCGCCTTTGCATCGCCCCTCGGATTAGCGATCGTGTTGCTAGGTAAAGTACACGAGCCCGAGGGTCGATCATTTAAAGACTTCTTAATGTCGTAAATCGGCTAACCAACAACCTATTCATTTCCTCTTGGGATTTTATGAATTGTTTCAACAACTCATCGGATGATGGTCCAGTTGGAACAATGGCTTGATTTTAATGTAGGAAAATTTTGGCCTCTATTGTTTGGATTAAGGCCTTGATTTTGAAATTTCCTTGATTATTGCCATGAAAATACCACAGGTTGAAATTTCCACGACCTTGGTTTCTAATAAAATTTCCTTGGTGTTGGAAGTTTTGAGTTTGATTTTGAAAACCGTTATTTTGACTAAAATTACCTTGGTTTTGAAAACCTTGGTTCGTTCTATTCGATTTTGATTACGGTTTTGGTTTTGGTTGAAACCGGGTGGTCCACTGTAGTGGTTAGGGCGGTGGTTGGTCTATAGGAGCACGGTATTGGTTGCTTCGAGATTAGAAATCCGCCCACGCCGTTTGCTTCAAAGGGTTACCATCGGTGGCCATACGGTTGTAATAAGCATGGGGCCACCGCATGAGTAACACGGACTTCCACTTTCTTAACTTCAGGGAGGTGAAGTTTGTGGAAAAAACTTTCTTTTGGTTGGAAGAACCAAAGCTTGAATTGCTTAGTGAGTTTGTCAATCTTAGCATCGGTGCTAGATTGACTCACGCGATAAGTAGAAGGACCAACACCGACTTGGGAAACAACCGGTTTGCTTGATGCGGTCACGGACTTTAGACTTGTTTTCAATGATCGCTAAAGCTTCTTTTACGGTTTGCTTAAGAAATTTCCTCCAGCGGAGGAATTGAGAGAATCTTGATCGATTGACTCACTCCATTATAGAAAGTATCGAGTTGCATCAACTCGGAGAAACCGTGGTGAGGACATTTGCGGAGCAACTCCTTAAAACAATCCCATGATTCACCAAGGATTCATCAAACTTTTGTGTGAACTTGATGATTTCGTTTTAAGACTCGTGGTTTTGGAAGGTGGATAGAACTCGTTCACAAATTTCTTCACCGTGTCTTCCCATGTTTCGATTGATTGAGGGGTTGTTTTCAAGCCAAATCGGGCTTGCCCTCGAGGAAAATGGGAGCGAAGAAGCTTAACACATCGGTAGGGACATTTTGTATTTGATGGTAGATGCAATCTTGTTAAACCATCGAATATGAGCATGAGGATCATCCTCTTAAAACCATAGAATTGACTTGAGGTTACAAGATTCATAACCCGGTTTGAGTTCAAAATTTTCGGCCACAATGGTTTGGGATAACAATAACATCTCCATACCCATCGATGGGTGCACGGAGAAGCTCACACATAGGACGTTCTTCCGCCATGATAGCGGAGTAGTGTGAGCGATCCGGATCTCGAATCCGGTGATGGGCGAGCGTCTCTGACACGCCTTCTTGGAATCTGACAAGCTCACGAAATGGGCTTACGGATCTAGAAGAGCGAAAGCATACACTAGAGTTAACTCTAAGAAATCTCAGAGTTAAGGAAGGGAATTATGAAAGGAATTATGAAAATGGGGTAAGAAGAATCTTTTTGAGTTTTATGGTTTTGAAAAGTAGATATAACAACAAATCCAATTAAAACAATATCGAGGCAAAACGACAGTGAACTTAAACCAATAATCACAAGATGAATGGCTTCTTTGAAAAAGGTACACCACTCACAAGGACACAAAGGCAAGTTTTAATCTTTGGTTCGGGAACTTATTATGGTCGTACCCCCAGTTAGGTAGTACACTGCCTTGGTTTGCGGTGGTAATTTTTATGTTGTTATTATTAAACAAAGAAAACGACAAATCTTTTGTATTTTTATCTTTTATATATATATAGAAACAAAAGGAAAATATTTTTGTGTTTTATCGTTTTGAGATGTTTTGGGTTTTGGATTTTTAGAAGAAAATATAGATATATATAGATGGTATGAACAAGGGTGAATATTCAAATCACTAATCGCTAAGCGTAAGATAATTAGCACTCTCCCGTGGCGCCAAAATTTGATCGATTCCAAACCGTCGAGTTTTATCACACAAGCTCACCACTTGTGAATGGTCAACCGTAATAAACTTCAAACAGTTCGAGGCCAATGCAATTAAGATATAGAGGAGTATAGTGTTTCCCAGTCGTTAAGTCCCAACGAGTCATGCGATGAATCACCAAACGAATAGTGATCGAGTGAATTTGAATGGGAAAAATTATGATTGATTATACTTAAAAAAAGTTTATAAATTACAGGGGCTTAAATGCAAATTAAAGAAAATTAAAAGATAAATTATATTAAATAAACGCTATCACTATTTTTAAAATCGATGTTTTGATTTTTCTTTTATAAATTTAAATTAAAAACTACGTAGCGTACAAAAGAAAACGTGAAACCTGAAGCAATATTAATCCTAAAAATATAAAATGACATTTTACAAACCTAATGATAAGAGAAAATTTTTAGAAAAATAAAATTATTTTTATGACTATTTATTTAATTATTATTAATTAAAAACTATTTTTACCTATTTAATAATACCCTAAAATATAAGAAAATATGAAATAAAGCTAGAAAAATGAAATTATGACTTAGAAAAATCTAAAATATCTAAAGAGAATTTTCAAAACTAATTTTGTATTTTTCTGATTATTTTTCTATTTTCTATGAATTAAAAACTATTTAAAACTAATTAAATTGCTAAAAATTACAAATTTAACTAAGAAAAATCTAGAAAAATATTTTTTTGACTTTTTATATTTATCTTAAGCTAGGAAAAATGAAAACTTTTTTTTTTTAAACTTTTCTGATTTATTTGCAATAAAAGCTAATTTAAAAGTCCTAAAAACTGATTTAAATGAGGAAAAATATCAAGCAGTGCTAGAAAAATATGAAAAATTCAGGAAAAGTCTAAATTAATATTACGAATCTAAGAAAATATAAAAGCAGTAGCTTATGTGTGAGAATATGGAATCTGCGGTGAAAAGTGCTTATAAATAAGCACTTGAATTAAACAAATGAGCACAATAAGCTACCAAACCTGACCGAAGCTAGATTATGCTATAACAACCTAAAATGAGCTAAATTCAACTAAGCTATATTCTTGAAATGCAAGCTACAAAGATTTGATGATTTGAAAGATTAAGTGCCAAGCAGTTTTTAGCTACTACCTTACGACCTAAAATAAGCTATCCAATAAGTTGGAAATTGAAACCGAGATATTGGACTCTCAAGAAGACTGGCTAGATACTTAAAACCAAAATGAGCACGAGATAAGCTCAATTGAGCTTTTGACAAGCTCTGCAAGAACTGAGAAACTGCTCTTCGGTGACTATGCTCTGTCATGCAGCACTTTTGACCTTTTGACAAGGCGATTTAGAGCTTATAGAAAATTACTAAAATTATACAAAATCATTTTAAAAACTAGACCAATTGAACTTGTAAAACCAAAATTTCACTTAAATTGATCCAAGAATGAATCAATTAAAAATCACCCAAGTTGGGTGGCCGACTTTTCAATTTTTTGACTTTTGACACATTTGGAAATTTGACTTTTGTGAGTTTTGAGCTTAATTTACCAACTGAAAATGATGAAATGAGCTATTATAAAACTTGATTAAAATGCTCCTATGAACTATGAACACAATGCAAACTTTTGGTTTTACAAATTTTTATGAGATATGAAATTAGGACGGGTTTAGAAAGATTTTGACTTAAGGAGTTTGTAGATGCAATTTGATGACTAAAATGATTCAAGTGGACCTTATTAAGGCCGATTAGACAGATTCTAAGCACAAACCAAAGCTCAAGCTTAAACAAGCTCTTGATCCAAACACACTTTCACAACTGTTTAACTAATGACTTTACCTAAATGACTAACTAGCTTATGCTCTTCTTTGAAAATGAATAACTATAACCTAATAACGATTAAATGAGCGAGATCTAAACTAAAACTAACAACAAATCAAGACAGATATATATGTGTGAAAACTTACTTGTGTCCACGACCACTATGGCTTGCCAAGAATCAAAGAACCACTATTCTACCTTATCTCAACCTATATCTAGCTAAGAATCAACCCATTGTTCAACTCTTGCATCAACCCAAATCCATTTCCATGATTGTTTGAGCAAAATGTCTTCACAGTTTGACTTTTGTTGACCAAACACCAATTTTGATTGAATTGATTTTATAAGCTTACTAAAAGCTATATGAAGCTTTAGTAGGCTTATTTGAGTTATAAAAAAGCTTATTGAAGCCTGGCACTTAATACATTTGAAACTGTCTTGAATAAGAGAAACGTGAAAACATAAATCTTGATAGAACTTGAAATTAATCTTTGAAAAAGGTTACAATACAATGTACCAACTAAGTTTCATACAACAAAGCTTGAAATTACAACTTAGACTTATTTAAGACATGGAAATTTTAAAAACGACAAACATATGAAAATAAAAACTAAGTACTCCTCCTTCTCTCTTTCTTCTTCCTCTATTTATATGCAAAATGTCTTCCACTTGTTTACGAGCACATCCCACCATTTATCCGAGCCATTGGATTAGTTGAGACAATCTTGGCCGTTTGATGAATTTTGGCGCCAAATTGATATTGCAACTGGGAAGGTTTGAGTGCAAAGGGGGAAGAAGCATTTAATGCATTTTGTTGTTTGGTGGAGGTGGGGGGAACATGGAAAGGTGAGGGTTAGCTGGAGGAGAGGTGAAGTCTGTGTTAGCAGAGGGATTTGGTGAAGGAGAAGGTGGGCGGGAAAAAGGGGTGTGATATGTTTGACCGGAGTTTTGACTTGGGGTTTAATATTATAAAGGGAGTCAAAAGCAGGGGTCAAAGTGTTTGGCGGGGGTCAAAGGTTGTTTTGTGAGGGCGAGGTCCAAAGTGTTTTGTTTATTATTACAAGGACCAAATCGCAATTCTCAAACTTGAAGGACCAATTCGCCACTTTTTCAAAGTTGTTTCAAGGGACCAAAATGACAAGTTTCAATAGTACAAGGACCATAATGGACATTTTCAAACTTCAAGGACTATTTTGCCAATTTTGAAACTCAAAGGACTAAACTTTTAATTTCTCAAAACTTTTGACATTTTTCACCAAAGGACTAATTATGACAACTTATGATTTTTAAAAGGACCTTTGGTGATTTTTCTTTAAAATAAGTGCTCGGGGACTATTTTTGACAACTTTTGAAACTTGGGGACTAAAGCGCCAATTATGCAAACTTAGCTCATTTTTCATCGATTTTAAACATTTTGCATCCAAACATATAAAATGCAATTTTGAGATATTTTCGATATTTTGATGCATTTCGAGCATTTTAAATATTTGCAATTCGATTTAACCAAAATGATGAGTATTTACACACTCATCGAGCTTCGTGCTAACCCTTTTTCGGAAAGCAGGACGAGGATGCATATGAGCACGTTGAAAATGTCCTATACATCGCAAGCCTTTTCAACATTCCCGCGTGTCTCATGATCTTTGTTATGCTAAGGGTATTCCCATGACTCTTCTTGGGCGCCGGAAGATGGATCGAAAGATTGCGGTGGGGCAATGAATACTGGGCTCTACTCAAAAATCACTTTATTCGAGGTATTTTCCGCGTCAAAGATTTCTAACCAGCTTTTGAGATCCATAATTTCAAACAAGAAGGCGATGAAACATTGTATCAAGCTTGGGATAGATACAACGATCTCCTTTACAAATGTCCTACACATGATCCGAACAACCGACAAAAGGTCAACATCTTCTATAAAGGAATCAACGTAACTACTGAGACAAATCTTTGGACTATCAAGGGCCTATTCCAAACATGACTCCTACTCTTGCTATTGAAGCCATTCAAAAAATGTTTGATCACTCTCAAAAATGGCACGACGGAGGAAGTAAAAGAAACCAAGGAAAAAGTTTTGATGGAATTGGAACAATCGCTAGTAAAATTGAAAATCTTAGTCGAGACATGCTGAAAGTCAGAGAAACCGTTCATGCCATCCAAGTGGGTTGTGAAAGCTGTGGAGGAGGACACCTCACGAAGAATTGTCCTCAATTCGACGAAGAAAATATAATTGAAGAAGCCAAGTATGGAAAAATCGACCGCTTTACGGAGATAATCGAAATAATGCTGAGTATCGTGGAAATTATAATCGTGGGCCTTATGGAGAAAGAAAGCCCGGTCTTGAAGAAACAATTAACAAATTCACGGAAACTTCACCCGAAACAAAAAAGAACAAGATAAATGGTTAAGAGATTTCGAGAGAACACAAATAAAAATCTTTCCGAACGCGTTTAAACCCTAAAAATTCTTGAAGCAATGATAGAAAAACTCAGTGCTGAGATAGAAGACATTGAACTTAATGAACCCAAGCCCATGGTAGAATGCAATGCTGTTTTCGCCAATAATTCACAGGAGGTGATTGAGGAATGCAAATCCACAACCGGTGATTTTGAGGAGACGATTGTCGACAAGAAGGTAAGGTTACGCCGTAACCATATCCCTAAGTTACGGCATAACCATGATTCAGGAGACGTATCCAGGGTAGACGCAGTTTATTTTCGATTAAGGATATTAGCGCAAACGGGTTAGTCATTCCGTGTTACGCCGGGAGTATTGATATCTTGGGGTAGTAGATTTTGGATCTTGTATAAACATCATGCCACTTTCAATATTCTTAAAACTTAAGATTATCCATCTTTGGGAATCGGATATCTCGATTAATTAAAGAATCGACACCAACGTTACCCCTTTAGGTATTACAGTGGTACTTGTGTCAAGGTCGATAAATTTGTTTGACAGACTGAATTTGTAGTCATCGACATGAGAGAAAACAAAAGGAACATTTGATTCTTGGTAAGTCGTTCCTTGACTCATTAGTACGTTACGGGGATACTATGGCGATATAGTGGAGTTTAAATTGGACAAAACTTTATGCTTTGAACCAGATAGAATTGTTACAACTGAAGATTCACCAAGGATTGAATTAGATGATACCGATAGGTTCCCACCTTCATATTTTGGCCATTTACTGGGGACCGAATCAAGTGACGATGAAAGCAATGAGGAAGAGATCCCACCTTCTGTACCAAGTTATGTTGTTACGAGAAAACTTCACTGTTGTGCTCCTGATACTTGTTTAATTGATGGGACCAAGGTAACATTGCCCACATGTTCTCCTTTTCAAAAACGATGCAATGGAGGAGGACAACATCTGATTCGAATGATTAAAGAGGCTGCGGAAGTTTGGTGGTGCTAGGAAGACGAAAAGCTTATCAAGAAAAAGTGGTTACAAGGGCATAATGTTTTTAGCGAATGGTTCACCGAGATTGATTGGACCATTCATTTTTGTGAACCAGCTATCATGACTGATGACTACACCATGGCATGGCCTACATGTAACCCCAATCGCAAGATCTGCGATGGGGGAGAATTCCTTGAACCTAAATGGCTCAAATGCAAGGAATGGGCATGTTTTGGCGAAGATAAGAGAAGAAAAGTAGGATCTGAGGATCTCATTTGAAAATTGGTTACGAGTAAAGTTTGAATATGCTAAAATAAAATGGGACGAAGAGGCTAAATTTAAATCATGAATGGGCACAAACTAACTTTATGCGAGAAAAGATACACCATGACTCGGTTTATTTCTCTACATGTTTGGGACCAACCTTCTTCAAATAAAAATGACATGGAGGAAGTCAGACAAGCCCAAAGGCCCCATAGAGCCTTGCGCTCTGAGTCTAACTTAAAGACTCATTAATAAAGAAAAGTGCTCTTCGGGAGACAACCCGAATTATCCCTTTCTTTTATTTTATTTCCATTTACGTAGGGTTTTGTGTTTTCTAACCATTTTTGCGGGAAACAAGGAAGTAATTATCATTGCGGTTTGTTGATCGACCATAGTTACGACGTAACTCATCTATGTGATTATGCCGTAACCAACCTTTTGCGTGCGAATTTTAGACGCATTACCAATTACATGTTGTAATACCATCTCGTGGTTACTCGTAACCACTCACTTTGCGACTTATATCGGGTTTTTGTCGATTCTGGCGTAACTCCTCGAGGAGTTCTGACGTAACCTTCCTTTGCTTTAATTCTTTCATTTTAAAACACAATAAACTTGTATTAGTATTTTAAATGAACTTTGTAGGTGTGTTCCTCAGTAAACCCTCACGAGACTTCACTCGTCCACCGGGGACACCAAGTGGTTTTAAAGGCTTGTTGCGTATGCTAAATGCAACCGTGATTCCTACGAAGTGAGTTAGGTTTGTTTTTCATTTTCATTTTTCTTTTAGCATTATGCTTGTCGGTAGTGTGATTTCGGGGATTGAAGTTTGTTCATGATGCTTATACTGAAGCACGTCTCTTTTTCGTGGGCCTTCTTTCTTTTTGGAGAAAATTTCGGGAAGTTCTCGCTCTAATTCTACTTTTCTCTTCACCTTTATTTAATGCTTAGTACAAAAGGGACTTTGTACAATTCAAGTGGGGGACGGGAGTAGAATTATCTCTTGAATATTATTTTTCCTCGTTTTCTAGTTTATTTTGAAAAATTATGTCATTTTAAAATTTTGACATATTTTTCTTAAACCTAACTAGATTAGACCTTAGCCGAGCACATACAACCCTTGATATTATATGGTGAGATTAGCCTTATCCGTTTCCAATATTTTACCCCAAATCCACCAAATTATGAGTGTGCCGGTAGCTTGTAAACTTTAGAACTTGGCCTTTGCATCATTTCGAGACCATAGACGAGGTATGTTGAGTTAGCTTGATGTATTTGTACTTTTCAGTTTTAGAAGGCAATATTATAGGATTATCACCCAAATAGCCTACCATTGTGTGTCTATCGATTAGTCACCTCGACTTTTCGACCCCCATGTGAAACCCTTTTGTTGCACTCACCTTTAGTGCAAGATACCCCTAGATACACTCATCTGAGTCATTCCTTTCTTTTTGTTAACCCAATATATTGTTTCGATTCACCTATACACCTTAGCCTACCATGTTGTCTTTATTTGTGATTGGGAAGTCATCATTTGCCTAAAGTTCAAGGTTCAAGTGGAAAGGTTCGGAAATCACTCTTTCATCGACAACATATTCCTGAAGATCATTGAAGACCCCCCGAATTCCCATTGTTCATCTCAAGTGGGGGGATATTATGTTTAGTATTATTGTTATATATAAAAAAAATGATTTGAAAAAAAAAAGTTGTTATGTTATTTAGTTATGAGTTAATTGCATTTTTGGTCCCTGTGGTTTGGCCAAATTGCATATTTGGTCCCTAAAAGTTTGAAAGTGCACCAGAGGTCCCCATTTTCAAGTTTCCGTTGCAAATTTGGTCCCTGGACCCACACGCTGTTACATCTGCTCCGTTACCCATCCCACGTGGGTTGCACGAGGTGTGTACGTCTTTTCACCCACTAAAATCCACCCACCCTTTATATTACCCCAACCCCACAAATAATCTCAACCCCAAAACCCACTTACCCGAAAATCTATCCTCCCAAATTGCAATCCCGAAAATATAAACCCTAAACCTAGTTGTTTCAATACAAGAAATGGTGTTCATCACTTTGTGGTTTGCGTGCGAATCGCACATCATGGACTCCATTGAACCACAGGCGTCGCTTTTATCTGCTGCCCCAAACATGTAAGTTTTTCAATGATTGTTTAATTTCTTCTTTTAACAGTGAATAATTGAAAGAATCATTGATTGTAGGATGATTGTAGGTTTTTGATTGGTTTGATCCTCGATGTGTGCTAGAGCCGCGACCATTGTTCTGGTTTCTTGAGGGCACGGAATGATCTTGAAGTAGCAAACAATGCATTGGTTGCTCAAAATGGAAGATTGAAGAAATTGTTGGTTTGCGCTTGGATCATATTTTAGTGTATTTGTATATGTAGTTGTTTAATTTGACTTGAAAAATTGACCAAAATATGTAATGGTTAATTTTGCCCTTTTGTATTAGATTATGTATTTACATGAAGAATGTTATTGTTAATTGTGCAAGTGTAATGGTTAATTGTGCAAGTGGTAAACAAGCATGTATAAACTGCAAGTGTTAAACAGGTTTGCAAAACAGGTACTAAACTGCAAGTGTTAATCAGGATTGCAAAATAGGTACTAAACTGCAAGTGTTAAACAGGTACTTGTAAGTGTACATAAATGCAAGTGTTATAAACAAGTGGTAAACAAGATTTGCCTAAACTGCAAGTGTACATAACAGACATAATAGCAAAAGATACACAAAGTCATAAGCTTAAGTTTAGAGTCATACACTTATACTCTAGTCATAATGACCAAGGTTGAAAGTCATAAACATAATGATATAAACTTGTACATAACAGACTAATGTTCAAAGACATAAAGTTAAGAACTCAAAAGACATAACCTTAAGACACAAAGTAGCAAACACAAATCAAACAGGTCTAGTTGGGAGTCAAGCGCCTATTTGCAGTCATCTTTGTCCTTCTCTCGAGGTGTAGATGGGCTTGACTAGCTTGCAGACTGAGGTTGGCTTGCAGACTGAGGTTGGCTTGTAGAAGCTTGCCCTTGACTTAATTGGCCACTCATTCTTCACCTATAAGTGTCTACCAACCACAAGATTAATCTTAAAAGAGTATTGCTTTTTCCAAGTGTCTAGCCTATAAGATGAATGGACCCAATCTTCTGGCAAATCCACATCCATTCCATGATCTGCCATATCATGAATGCATGCTACTGCATGTTTACAAGGGATACCAGACACTTCCCATTTTCTACAAGAACAATTCTTATCACTAAGATTTACAACACTATGATCACCATGAGGTCCTTTAGCTTCATACAAATCTAACCCATTCCATTCTACTATGTAGTTGACTGAAGCATCTTTTATTTGGTTAAAAATTTTTGTAGCAGCAGGAGTGAGTGGACCTTCACTTTTTTTAGTGATTTTTTGCACAATGACAATCCTTTAAAGTTAAATATGTTTAGGTAAAGATGTACCTTCTGTCTATCTGTTATGAATGTAAAGTTGGAAGTGCAATCTAAGTCCAAATCATTTCCTAGTTGTGACAAGAACCATAACCAAGAATCTTTAGATTGATTCTACTATTCCATATGCCAGGATAAATACCATTATTCCCATCCATTGCTACAGTAGTTAAAAGTTGCCAGGATATTGCCCTTTCATGAATGCTCCATCTAAACCAAGTAATTCTCTACCACCGACTTTGAACCCTTCTTTCAAAGCTCCCAAACATACATAAATCCTTCTAAACTTCACAGTTGTAGATTCGGATCCCTTCTCTATAAAAATCTAACTTAACTGTTGTGTTTGGATTTGCCTTTTTCAATTCCAAAACATAGTCTCTAAGTAAAGCATATTGTACTTCAGCATCTCCCTTTAGAGCACACTCTGCCTTTGCTTTTGCTCTAAAAGCCTTATGAATAGAAACACCAACATGAAACTGCTTCTGCATCTGATCTTGTATGGCCTTAGTTGGCATATCTGGATTCAACTGTATTAGATCTTGGACATGTGGAGATAGAAATGAAGATGTGCAAGCTTTAATTTTTCTGGAAAGCAGACATTTATGTGAATCATGAAAGTCTTAACAACCCATTTTGGACTTGTGGTACATAATGAATGTATAAAGACCAAGGGCATTTATTATCCTCATCTTCTTGTGCAATTACATTTTCCCTTGCTTTTACTCTTGATAGTATTCTTTCCTTTTGAATATTCCTCCCACCTTGTCCTTTTATGTTTTCAAAGATTATTGTTGTCCAACTTGTCCAACTGGTCCAGTCATTGTTGGAATTGTCCCATTACAAATAGCCCTCAACCTAACCTTATCATTCTTCTTCAACTTAATGTTTCTCTGGTTTCAACAATATGAGCTGAATTTTTTCTTAGCATCCTCCTTACTTGCAAACTCTTGCCCAACAAAGAAGTAATTGTGAATCCTATTATGTTCAAGAACTTGTTTTCCATCCTTCTTTAATTTCCTCGGTCTTTGATTTCCTTGCGATCACTATCATCACCAAGATCACTTTCATATGAATCAAAGTCTAAAACCTCTATATCATCCTCTATTAAGTTCACCTCAGTAGTTAACAACTTATTCTCACCATCTTCATTTACATGAAACCTAAAGCCATCCATATTAACTTCAATTTCCTCTATGATGTGTTCCTCATCCACTATATCATCCACATTATCCCTACCCCGCTCATTGTCCTCATGATCACTACCATGCTCATGATCACTACCACTCTCATGATCACTAGCCCGCTCTTCATCACTCCCATGCTCTTCCTCACCACCATGCTCTTCCTCACTACCATGCTCTTCCTCACTACCCTGCTCTTCCTCACTACCCCTGCTTCCTCACTACCCCGCTCATGATCACTATCAATGAAGTTGTCAATACCTAGGTCACCTCAACCATAAATTTTCACTATCTACAAAATCCACAAATTGTACCTTGCCATTTACATACTTCCTATTAGGATCGCTTGTAAAAACTCCACCATGGTGCACCTTCATAGAAAAGATGTTTGGATAATCAATTTGCTTCACAAACCATCCACATTGTCGATTTTATGCTAATCAAAATAATGACAAACTAAACAAAATTGCAATCACAACTTCTTACCATAAACTACATATGGATCATACGTGTGAATTGCATGATCAAGTCAACGCCAAACTTGAACTCCCTAACCATTTTACAATGTCAATCTTGAGACGATCTTGCAATGCTTTAGAACATTTAGGATTTTTAGGATCTCAAATTAGGGTTCGTGTCAAAGGGTGGGTGGATTTGTGGGTTGGGTTAATTTTATGGAAAATGTGTGGGGTTGGGATAAACAACTAATCTTGTGGGGTATATAAAGGGTGGGTGGATTTTAGTGGGTGAAAAGACGTAAACACCCTCGTGTGCAACCCACGTGGGATGGGTAACGGAGCGATGTAACGGCGTGTGGGTCCATGGACCAAATTTGCAACGGAAACTTGAAAATGGGGACCTCTGCACTTTCAAACTTTGGGGACCAAATCGCAATTTGGCCAAACCACAGGACCAAAAATACAATTAACTCTTTAGTTATTGTAAAGTGCGATGTTATAAGCACTATGTTATGAGCTTTATAGATTTAGTATCGAGGAGGCCACCTCGGTCACATTTGAAGATTGGAGTTCGTAATTATGCCAATAGTTGGAGAAAAGGTAGTGTGCCCATCACGACGTCCTCTAATGACACATCTACCTAGTATTTCATGATCCGGTTTCTTGACTTCGAAGCTTAAACTTTGGGTGGATGGTGAAGTGGTGATGACTTGGTTATAGATTTAGACTACCGCTTGCTTTTACACCATTTATATATCTCATGTCTTATCCTACCCTTTAGTCATGAAGCGTGTCTAGATGATGCAATGAGCAATCTTTGGTGTCTTGGCCATGGATTTGGTCATGTATCATTGATTTTGTCCACTTCACGTGACATGTTAGTAATGACGAGTCACCCTTAACCTTTGTCGTGTCTACCCATATTGCCTTCAAGAATTGTTTAGCCCTTAACTCTAGTGGTGGAGATTTGTGTAACCGCCAAGCTTATGATAGAATACATGCTATGATATGCGATTGAGTGATCACCCGAAATTGACACTTAGAATAGTTGAGAGATTTGAGTGTTTCGTTCCCATTTCGTGAGGTGTTCGGCTTTGTTTTATTCTAGCATAAGGATTTGTAAACTTATATTTTCTAGGTTTTGGGAGATATCTTTTAGGAATCTTTCTAATAAGGTCTACTTGAAGGCAAGTAGAGTTCAAGTGGGGGATATTTGATAACATCAAATAGTCCCGAATATTTAGTGTCAATTTCCCGATAATGCTTGTAATTTATATCATTTATATGGATTTACGCTTGTTTTCCATTGATTTCCACTTTCGGGTAAATTACGAGCATTGGAGCTAAAGAGACGCGGAACTACGAAATATCAAAAGATTTATCATAGTATGTCGACTTTGAAGAAGTTACGGCGTAACTCATCTCTCACATTACGCCGTAACTAAAGCGTGACTCGTAAAACCAACTCATCGAAGGTTACGGTAACTCTCCCAAAGGCTATGACGTAACTATATTAGGTCAAATGAAGTTCCACGCCACCGATAACTATGCCATAACTATTTCATCAACTACGACGTAACCAAGTATATTGAAGACTACTGGAACCACTAATAAGGTTACGCCGTAACTAGAAGATCTAGTGCAAAATATGAAGGAATTGAGGGTTGGCGTAATTCTTATATTAGTTACTGTAGTAACCCGGATCCGCCTATAAATACCCTACAAATTCCGGCATTTCTAATCATCCCATTCCACACACAACAACCAGAGAACGTGGGAAAAAGCCAAAGGCGGGTCTAGAGGAGCATACGGAGTGTCTCAAGGATAAATCACTCCCTACGATAAGCATTAGCATTTTATCTTTTCTTTACTTTCGATTCATGTATTTCGTAACTTTGAATATTGAATTGATTTGTATGGTTAATATGAGCGGCTAAGCACCTCTTGGTGCTGGCCTAGTTATGATTCCTTAATTGTTTTGTTTATGCTTTACATTACTTCCACATAATTATTTCTATTTTATGCATGCATAGTTTATTGGTAGCTGATAGGTCACTAGTTTTACAACACAAGCTTACTAGAAAGAGATAAAGGCGATTGAACAATAAACCAAACACACACACACGATATGCTTATGACCGGTTATCGTGGGATGTGAGTGAAAGGAATAAATTGAATAACCAACCCTCAGTGAGGTTATACAAGAGTATTTATAGGCAAGGAGCTAGGGCAACACTCCCACTCCTTCCCTTTTCCTTATTGGACATGGGCCTAAGCTTATGGGCCTTCTACATAAGCTTGACCTTAAACAAACATAAAGGCCATAATAAGCTACCTATTACATATGAGTAACTAACACTTGAATTAAGGTTTAGGAGTGATTCCAACAATCTCCCCTCAAGTGTTGGTGATGAAAACAGTGAAGGCGTTGATGTAATAGTAGCTTTGACGCCTTCGACATTCTTCTTTCTTGTGAGAAGAATTGCCTTGATTCGAACAATCTCCCGGTGTAGAGAGATAGTTGTCTTTGAAGCAGTTATGCTTTGACGTCATCTTTAACTTTGTTCTTTGATCATTGTTCTTTGTGATGAAAGTGATAGTCTGTTGTAGTCGCATCAATTACGCCTCGTGTCGCCGCTTTCTCTGATGTCTCCACGCCATTCTTCAACATGCTCACACACTCTTTGACGTTGGAATTCATCTTGATGAAGTTCTTTAAGTCTTTAACTTTGTAGATTCTTTGATTTGACGAAGAATCATTCGATTGTTGTGTTGCTTTTGGATAGAACTTCCGTTAGTGATGATGTTGGCGTGAGCATAAGAAGAATCTGCACGATCATCCCGCCCGGAGCTTCCATAAGAAGAAAACATTTAAAGCGGTTAGTAATTAGCGGATTCCGCACTTACAAGTTTGAACTTGAGTGTTAATGAATAGTGTGAAAACACAACTCTAATTCTCACAAAGGCCGTTCTCGAACCGGAGTCCCACAAGTGAGATAACGCGATGTACCAAAGTACACCTACGAGTTCGGATGAGTCGTTGAGGTACACCAAGCATCACCTCATGATCAGACCGTTTGAGACACACTAAGCGTAATCCACGGGAGTTATCATGACTGCTTTATCGGTGTTTGATGTTGACCTCGGCAGGAGTTTCCATTCAATCATCAAGATCACAGTTGTGAACCTCTCATAAATGTTCTCGACAGATTGCTAAGATCCGTGAAGGACTCGATAATGTACCACCGATGTTCTTATTGTTGAACATCGGTGATGAAATGTCAAGTGTACCTAAGAGATCTTTTGATGAATCTCGTGGCTCTAGACTCAATAGTGCGCTTTTGGTTTTCCGAGCGGAGACTAGGGAGAGGGTCTCCTTCTTCAATACCAAATGATCTCTAAGAGAAAGCCAATAGTTTACGTAGGGTTCCCCGTGAGAATGAAACAAGCTTCATTGAGAGAAACTTGAGTGGCTAAGAAGGTATAGTGCATGCGCCATCGGGTCCATGACAACTTTTAATCTTCAATACCGGCCACTAAGTGACAACCAAGAGTATATGAATTGAACCCGGTATGCGCCTAAGTTGAATAATTTGAGGGCTATTTCTTTTCACCCTTTCTTTGAATTTCTTTTTAATTCTTCAACTCCTTCTTTCTCCGATTCTCATTTCTCCTTTTTATAATCATACCTAAGGACTTCTAAGTGCTAACTATTTGTGATGTCCTTGGGTAGATCCTCCGGTCTCAGCGGATCATAGGACGGTTATTCCTAACCTCAATCTCTTTATAACTCCATTGCCATAAAACCATTTTTCATGAAAACCTCTCAAAGTGTTTGTGAATGTAAAACATGTTTGAACACTTCTAGAGTTTTAGATTTTCAGAATACTCCTCCACATGTGCTTAAGAGTTTTACGGAAATCAGCACAAAGAGGAAAGAGCGCGCACTTTATGAATTGATCAACTCAAGATAGACAATCCCCATGAGACACGGTTACGTTGCATAGTTAAAGAGTTACATTGTCATCTTTTAGGTGACAACTAGCTCTAATAACTACCTTGAAGGTGTAGACAATCCTCGAAGGTTGTCATACCCGTCGAGTTCATGTCTACCAAGAGTTTCTCAAATGGTACTTTCTACTCGGACAAGTCCTTTCATGAGACACGCTTACATTACTAGCGAACTAGCTTGAAATTATTACCCGTCCTGGACAAGTCTTTTCGAGTTACTAACAGTTTAGTACCGTTAATTCGTTGGTTAAGTCTATTACACAAAGATTCATTTGCATTTCCACAACATATTTCTTATCACATAATTTTCTCCCCCTAAAAAATGGCATATAAAATGTTATTTTTGAAAAGTTTAGAATAAATATGACCATTTTGAGTGTTGCGGGAAGATGACCACTATGAACAATATGTGAACAAAGTATTAATTCAAATACTCCCCCTCAACAAGTGATATAAGCGGTTGAGGTTTTGAAAATCATACGGGGAAGTACTTGTTCTTTTGAGAAAAACCATGAAAAATGAAAGGTTTGATAGGTTTTACTCAAAAGTAAGAAGCTTCGCTCCTTTTATAAGGATTGTGGCAATCAAGCGTACCACGGGGTCCTTTCTAGACAATTTCGGGTTGTACACTATTATGTGTGCACAAGCCATTGACATATATAATTACACACCCAAATTTATAATGAAAGAAGCAGTTCAAGGGTACCGAAGTCCGAGATGTTGCGAGAGTGCAAACAGGCGCTGATAGCCGGTGATGTTAATCTGGGTCGACCACCAACAAAGCTTTCCGATGTTCGAATCGATCCCTTCTATACAACCTTTCATCAATCATTTGATGATCCTCCTCACATCCCTTCGATCCCGAGAATTTCATCGCTTAGGAGACCCAATCTTTTGACGTATATCCTTCAACCTATAAGCCAATCCGTCCCTAACCATCTTCAAAGTGTGATCCCCAAACTTGTGAAGATCACTACACGCCATTAAGCAATTTAGTTGAAGTTCATCTGCGTAAACGACACCGAATGGTTTCTCGACGAGTGTATATTGTGAGAGTTGGTTGATGTCGGAAGATCAAGCTAAGGTGGAGTGAAGTTGACACGGTCCGATATGATTCAATCATGAAATGGAGATCTTCTACACGCTCTTTGATGACTATGTGTCCGATGAAGATGAGCGATGACTTGATGAATTCACGTTGTACTTCGCTTGAAAATTGCCTCATGCGACCTCAGCACTTTGGCAAGGTTGTTGGGAATTATGTGAAGTCCGGATTATGTCAAATTAATGCCAAGTGTTTCTATCAAGAAGAAGTGGATTCTCATCAAGACATAATCATCAAGTATAATAGTTATTAGTCTGTTTCATGAAGTGTTTATTCCGTGTTTAGTTTATTTAGTGTGGATATACATGAGCTTTATTAGGAAGTGATTGTGTATATCTTATTTAGTTTTATGATTATACGCTTTTGGGAAACGGTTTAGCGATATTGTTTAGGGTTCCTTGTCTATAAAAGGAACACATTAGAATGAGTTATGTACCGATTGGAAAACTCGCTTTAGTTAATATAAAGATCCATAGAGGATCAAGAAGTTCTTAGTTATTACTTGTGTTTATATTCACGATAAATATAAGTAGTAGAGATTGTCTTTATTGTGCTTGTGATTACATAGGCATACATAACGATCCACGAGCTCAAGATCTATCAAGGTCTGCTTTGTTTCAACAAGTGGTATCGAGCCTCGTGAGAGTCTCTACGATACTAAGGACAAGTTTTTCTAAACACCCATACAACCATAACAAAATCATCATGCCCGGTTCGGATGTTGATACCGAACTCACCAACAACCAAAACTCCACCCATCCGCAACAACTAAGTCTCTAATAGCAATGCTAAGTTTCCTTACCTTAAAAGGGAGGAATATGATCTTTGGGCGATGAAGATGCGTAATCGATCTCCAACATTGATTGGAATCTATGGCGATAATTATGAAGGGAACAATAAGAGAACTACCACGGATGTCAGCCGGTAATATGATGAATGTTCCTCCCAAAACCGCCAAGAGTTGCCGGCGCTCGAGAGAAACCAAGGTCGAACTATTCTTCCGCAAGCTATTCCCGAGGATCACTTGAGTGATTTTCACTTCATGCAAGATGCTAAGGATATATGGTTAGCAATTAAGGCGAAGTTCGTGGGAATGAGGAGTCTAGAGATCAAGAAGTCCATGCTAAGACAACAGCCAGACTTTCAAATCTCTCAAGAGGAAGGAATTCACAAGGGCTATGATAAGTTTCACAAGATTTTAAGTCATTGAATCACCATGTGCAAAGCCGGATAATGATGATCAGAACTCTAAGTTTCGAGGTCATTACCTCCATCCCGGCTACATGTAAGCATAGCTTTAAAAGCTAAAGGTGGTTTGGACATGATTACCTTTGATGAGTCAGACCACAAACTTAAAGCTCTTGAACATGATGTAAGAAGCCCTTTTCGATCATCTTCTTCTCGCTAGTCATATCGCATTTGTTGGAGCCTCTACTCCAAAGTCTAGCTATGGTCCAAGCCCATATCCATCATCATCTTATGCCGCTCCTTCATCAAGCTCTCATCCTAGATCAAGTGGAATAATGGAAGATGTTCTTGGATCTTTCTTTGTCGATTATGATCCTCAGCAGATCCGCCTATGAAGATTTTGATCAAGTGGACCCACTTGAGATGGAAGAGATGAAGTCAAGTGGCAGTGGCTATGCTTTCCATGGATATCAAGAGTTTTGAGCGAAGAGTCGAAGAAGGTTTGATTCAAAGGACGCGATCCAAAGAAGGTTTGACAAGAGGAAGGTTAAATGCTTCACATGCCAACAGATGGGTCACTTTTCTAGAGAATGCAAAGACAGAAAGTCGGTGATGAGACAAGATACACTTCTTATCGCCAGATCGTAAGGAGGCAGAACGCCAAAGGGATCAACCGCTTTGGTCACTCGATAGCAATGTGGACCGGAAGCAACATGAGGAGGCCGATAATGATGGTCCCGATAATGTTGGGTTGATTGCAAGTCGCATTTCAGAGGATAGGCATGATCGATTGCCTTGATGGGCATCTCTCGTGTACAAAACTGCTTGTTTGGTTGTAGTGAGCGTTATAATGAACTCAAACAAGCTTATGATATTATGGAACCTAAATATAATGAATGCTATGTGGAAGTAGAAGCTTATAAACAGTGCTTTAAAAACACTAGAAAGACAAAAGGTTTGGTTTCGTAAGAATGAAATAGCTTATGATGAGAAAATAGGTGTTTTAGAAAGAGATCTCGAATGTGCTACAAATGAATTAAAATGGTCCGAGAAGTTAAGAGCGTATGTAGAGTCGAAAATCTAGAGCTTAAGGAGAAACTTAAGGAGGAAATTGCTAGGCATAAAGAATGGATGATGAATGGTAATAAGTTAGCTAGTCTCATTTATAGTAGTCAAGCTCCCAATTCTACAAAGGGCTTTAGGCTTTAAGAAATATGTAGGCTTAGAAGCTAGGGATGACACACGAAATCTACATCAAGAGCCTAGCTAATTTTGTGAAAGAAGGTGACCTACATGTCAGACGTGGACCAATTAGAGGTGAGCATATGCCCATTGACCTTTCCACTCTTAATGACTTTGATGGATCACACCATCCGTATGGCAAAAGTCAAGAGACATGCCGCACCCTAATACTTCTACTAATGACTTTGTCTCTTGTGTTAACAAAGGACAAGTCCTCCAAGCAAGGGTCTACAGAGTGTGATTCAAATGACAAGTCCGACCTCCCAAGTCCCGCCTTTCCCAAGTCTTCACCCCTCCTGCACCCAAGACTACCAATAAGCATGTCGAGTTGTCGCCAAGGAATCCACTTCCAAGACAATTGCCTCAAGACTTGCATTTTAATTCTTTGCATAATAGTACCGTTAAAAACAATTCTTTTCATGGTTTTGGTTTGAATACTCGCTTGTAAGAATACTTCTTTGGTTTAAATAAATCTTCTAATCAAGAAATGTTTTGTGTGGAAGTAAATCTCATTTAATTAAGGATTGTGATTATCATGAGCAAAGGATGAGTAGGTGGTGCTTCTAGGAAATCTAGACCAATGTGGACAAATGTAAATGATATACCACCTTATGTTCCACAAGATACAAATTATAATACTCCTTTTTCTTGAGGAAACCAATTGTAAAACCATATGTTCAACCAACTCGTGAATATTTTAAAATGGTTTTGGCCTAGATATGTTAACCCTATGACCGATGGGAAAGGGTATCGATATCATCAAAGACCTCAAGAAGTTGTTCTTGGAATAAACAGGACCTAAGTTTCATTGGAAACCCAAGAACAATAGTGGATCTTATACTTCTACATGGCACAACTCATATGATCCATAAGGCGTGTTCAAGTCAAGAATGACTGAGCCCCATAGTGTACTAATTTTCTCATATATTTTTGTTGTTGTAGGATCATCCCTTAAGCATAAAGATGTTGGAATTGTTGATGTGGTTGTTCTAGAAGTATGTCGTGAAACAGGACATGATGCATAACTTTGTACCCATTGAAGGAGGAGGCAATGTAACCTTTGGAGGAAGTGATGGACGAATTATCGAAAAGGGACCATCAAAACACCTCACCGGATTTTGAGAATGTTTATTATGTCAAGGAACTTCAACACTTCAATTTGTTTTCGCCTCACAAATCGTGACACTAAGAACAAAGTACTCTTCACAGAGGATGAATGTCTTGTGTCGCCTAAAGACTTCAAACTCCCGTAAGAAACTTCAATTCATCAAGGTTCCTCGCAATACAATCTTTATACATTCAACTTAACTAATGTCCAACCAAAGAAAGTGACTTAACATGTTTGGTGGCTAAAGCATCCGTGGATGAGTCCACCAAATGGCATGTAAGGATGGCCCATGTCAATTTCAAGACCATAAACCAGCCTTTCAAACCGGGCCTTGTTCAAGGTCTTCCGCCAAAGTATTCACCAATGATCATAACTGTGTTGCATGCAACAAAGGAAAGCAAAGACAGAGCCTCATACAAAGGTGTTCTCACATGCAGAACCATTATTTCGAACCTCTTCACCGCTTCATATGGATCTGCTTGGTCCAACTAAAGTGAGAAGCATTGATCATAAATATTTTTGTCCGTGATCACCGATGGTTATAGCAAATTTTGTTGGGTATTCTTTCTAAGGACCAAAGATGAAACATCCAAATATTGAAAGACTTCATTACCCTTATTGAGAATCATTGAACAAAAGGTGAAAGGAATTAGGTGTGATAATGGTACAGAGTTCAAAAATGCCATTCGATAGAACTCGCAGTTAAAGGGAATCAAAAGGGACTATAGCACTCCAAGAACCCCTCAACAAAATGGGGTGGCGTAAAGAAAAATAGAACCTTAATAGAGGTCGCAAGATCAATGCTAGCGACTCTAAACTTCCTACCATGTTTTGACCGAGGTCATGGTACAATTTTGTTATGTTCTAAATAGAGTGTCCATTACTAGACCACACCTTAAAACACCATATGAACTTTTTTGAAAAGTTCTGTTATTCATTACCTTAAACCGCTTATCGCTAAGTGACAATTTTGAATACCAAGTGATCCTTTGGGCAAATTTGATGAGAAAGTCGATGATGGTTACATTGTGGGTATTCTCGCTCATAGTAAGGCATACAGAGTTTACAATGTATCCGCTAAGAAGATTGAGGAGACATTGAACTCGAGGTATCTTGAAGACAAGCCTAATGTTCAAGGATGTGGTCATGTTTGGTCATTTGATCTTGATTACTTGACCGACATTGGGTTATGCTAGACATATGGCTAACCAAAATGCGATTCTCAAGCATCTCCAACTACTAGTGCGTAAACTTTGAAGCTCATTCGACAGCTGGTCCGATGATGATGAACAACCCATTGTAGTACCTTCCTTCTCTCCTAACAATTTTGTAGGTGACACTTCTAAAGATTATACCGATGTGGGTGAAGATGAATTCTATTATGCCGAGGACCTTGCTAGATCAAGAAACAAGAGTATGCACCAATTTAGATGCCGAGAGGAATGTTGAAAATAGTACAAGTGAAGCAATCAAGGAACATTCAATTCACGAAAGTGGTTCTGCTTTCTCCTCACCTCTCCAATTCGGCCGAAAGACATGTTGACTCTACTCCTATTTCTACTAGAGTGTCAATGCACCTTGAGAACCTTATACAAGGTTTCCAAAACCTTCGATCTTGGTCATCATCAACCTAAAGGTGCATCTTCAACACACCTTCCTATGATATCGACTTTGAACCCATCGTGACTAATCTTGATTCCTCCATTGATGTCAACACCACCACTACTACAAGGATCAACAATGTTCATCCACGCCTAATATTATTGGTGATCCTAATGCACCGTTAGAACAAGAGGTACCGTGGCGCTCTAAATATGGTCAGTGGCTTTTATCTCTTATGTCTCAAATCGCAGAGAGACAATCACACGTACTATCAACATTGTCTGCTTGCTTGTTTTCTCTCACAAGTGGAACCAACCAAGTTACTCGTGCTCTTGAAGACTCAAGTTGGCTTGAAGCAATGCAGATGAGATGCAACAATTTCAAAATCAAGCAGTTTCGATATTGGTACCACTACCGATGGTAAGTATGCTATTGGGACTAAATGGATTCAAGAATAAGAGAGATGCTCGAGGTGTTGTCATTAAAACAAAGCTAGATTAGTTGCACAGGGGTATAGACAAGAGGAGGGATCGATTATGATGAAGTGTTTGCACCAAAGGCAAGAGAGTTGAGGCTATACGGATTTTCTTAGCTTATGCATCCTATATGGGCTTTATGGTCTATCAAATGGATGTTAAAGGAGCCTTCTTGTATGGTGAAATTGAAGAGGAGGTGTATGTCACTCAACCTAAAGGATTTGAAGATCCGATCATCCTAATCATGTTTATAAGGTAGTCAAAGCTCTCTATGGACTACATCAGCACCCGAGCCCGGTATGCTAGGTTTCTACATTTCTTCAAGCATGGTTACGTAAGAGGTGCAATTGATAAGACTCTTTTCCTAAAGAAGAATTCCACCGACATAATTCTTGTGCAAGTGTATGTGGATGACATTATTTTGGATCCACAAAGGAAGCTTGGTGCAGTGGAGTTTGAGGAGCTTATGAAGGAGAGTTTCGATGAGTGCAATGGGAGAGATGACTTTCTTTTGGGTCTTCAAGTTCAAGCAGAAACCGATGGTATCTTTATCACCAGACAAATATGTGAGGGACATCTTGAAGAAGTTTGGTATGGAGGGTGTAAGGACCGCCACTACACCTTATGAAGCTCCAAAGACAAAGACCAACAATGAAGCCGATCCACCGTGAATGTTCATTTGCACAGTGTCTATGATTGGGTCTTTGATGTATTTAACACCTTCAAGCCCGATATTACTTTTGTCGTGAGTGTTTGTTCACGACATCAAGTTACTCCACCGACTTCCCATCTCAATGTCATAAGAAGATCTTTAAGTACCTCAAAGGCCAACCTTTTCTAGGTCTTTGGTACCCAAAAGAGTCTCCTTTAAGTTGGAAGCTTATAGTGATAGTGACTATGCCGGTGCTAACTGATAGAGGTCCACCACCGAGGTTGCCAATTCCTTGAAAGAGATTGATTTCTTGGCAATGCAAGAAACAAACTATTGTGGCTACCTCATCTATCAAGGTAGTATGTTGTCACGCAAATTGTCATGATGTGTTCTTTGGATTCAAAATCGCTTGTTGGATTATGGGTACAATTTCATGAACACAACAATTTTTATTGATAATCAAAGTACCATATGCATTGTTAAAAATCCAGCTTTTCACAATGAACAAAACATATTGAAATCGTGCACCACTTTATAAGAGATGCATATGATAAAAATTTGATAAATGTGGTCAAAATTCATACCGATGATAATGTGGCGATTTGTTAACAAAGGCTTTTGAAGGACCAAGGTTTCAACACCTTGTGGTCCATATTGGCATGCTTAACCCTTAACCGCAAAGTTTAAGGGAGGCATAGGCCTGTGGGAGGCATATGCCTGTGGGAGGATTTGTGTATAACTTTGCATTTTGCTATGTAATTTTGTATATTTGGTTGATTTTAACTAACTCTAACCTCGCTAATGTAATCTTAGTGTGTTTCTTTGTTGGTTTGTGTGTTTCTCTCGTGTTTGTTTTGTTTTGCAGAGTGTCTGCTCGCTCATTGAGATTTGGTCAAGTACTAAAGCTTGTTCCTACCGAGTTCAAAGTGTCAAGTTAGTCATTTGTTTCTCCAAGATGATGTATCAAGTTATATGATTCAATCAAAAGAAGTATCAAGCAAATTGATAATTCATTCATTCAAGAAATGCTTTACACCATACATTACACAGTAGTACTAGCAACATCAAATGCATCTACATGATCTAATAGTCCTAATCTATTACATATCATCCGCTCCAACATCTAACAGTCGTTGGATATGCATGATCGCCACATCTTTCACACTAAATGTCGGCTATGCTTTTGTGATGAGCATAACCAACCCTAACAGATGCTAAGGATCAAAATGGAGAGGATGGATTGATGCAAACGATTGATGATGACAATGACCACATTTGATGATGGAGAAAATAATGTGTCCTTTGTGCTTCATCTATGTATTTCAACCAAAATGCAACCCATCTACTCTCTTTAAGTTCTTCCCTTATACGATATGTGATGATGCACCAAAACCCGATGCAGAAGACCAAGAACCACCTCTATCTTCCGGAAGTGGTGGATTTTGGCTCGTGGCCTTCGCTGAGGCCGAGGTGCCGGGGTCGGGAGTAAGATGTTCCTCCTTATAGGAGTCATCGTAATCATCGCAGATTCACTTGATTCACCACACTTTCATCTTCCGATGAAGGGAGAAAGGGTGATTTCTTAGGTCGTAGATATGGTTTTGGAAAGTAATGAAGCCATGGATTGGTGTCTTCACTGGATGATGATGATGATGATGAGGATGTTGTTGTGAGATCTATGATCTCAGGTTTGGTACTCATGGTTTATTATGGTTAATTTTGGAGTATTGGTGGAATTAGGGTTTGAAATAATATTGGGGGTTTTTGATGAAGAAGTCTGTGTGCTTTGGGATTGTTTTATAGACAGGTTCAAGTGGTAAGAGAATTAATGCGTGGGTGAAACAAGAAAAGATATTTATCAAGCTTCTTGAATAAGTATTCTGCTTCACGATTGTTCTACTTCAGCAGAATGGTTTCGCTTTCACCGGGTTATAAGTGAATGCGAGTAAAAGTAGAAACTACGCCATCTTTGGTCAACTTTGACCAAAATTGGGAAATTTCTATTTATTCTCTACCGCATATATTCGCTCCATATTAAGTGATTCGATTATTACTCTCATTCAAAACACTTCCTTTGTGCAAATCGTAACCCTAATCTTCAAAATCTCTAATGGCGCTCAATTTAAACATGATCATAATAAGGTTGCTTTTCTTGAACCGCCGAGGAGATGAGTTGTATAGGCCGATGATTTCATTCTTACAAAGATCAAAGATTCAAGATGCATTAACGCATTCTCCAAATGCTATATATGAACCTTGGTTACTCAATTTTGGGCGCCGGCAGAAAGAAGAAGTGATACCGAGATAGTTGCAAGTGTTGATGGAAAAGAGTATGTGGTGACAGAGGAACCGATCAAAGACAACTTCGCTTGGATGATGAGAATGGAGTTTATCATTCGATTCTACGATGGTACTTGAAGGGCTTAGAGCGATTGGATATCAAAGCACGAGGACAGATATGTGGTTAAAAATAAGCTTTGTCCTATGTGGAGGTTCTTGGTTCATACGCTGCTCCAAGTGTATGAGCAATAAGTCCGAGGATGGGATCTGCCAACACAAATGGGATGTGGTATTGTTTGTTTATCTAAGGGTTTGACTTATAATTTTTCTAAGTTTATCTTTGATAATATGGTAGAAAATATAACTAGGAAAAGGGTAAGTTTTGATGTACCCTAGGTTCTTACAGATGATATTGAATGTTTCTACACAAACCCAAGCTTTTCATCCCATAAGTGTTTTGACTCCTAAGTTATTTGCCACGATGAGAACTAAATTTGAGGGACACATTTTCCTTTGTTAGTCGCCATGTTACCTCGTGAGAATGAGACCCACCGATGAGGTTAATGTTGTTTTACCTTCTTCCAATACTACCGATGGAAATCTTTCAAGAGATGGTGATGAGGGTCCTTCGTTGTTGCCGAGGCATCTATACCTTCACCTAGACCATGTCCTAGTCAAGCACCTACACAAGTTTCTATTGATGAAGTTCAAGTTAATATTGATGAAGTTCGTGTTGATATTGATGAAGTTCAGTTTGATATTGATAGATTGCCTACACCAAGTCCTATTAGGACTCCATTTGGTGAAGGATGTTCTAATGTTGATCGTGTTAATGTTACTCCCGAACAGTCTAATGAAGTTCCAATTCCAACCGAGCAATCGCTTGATACAGATGAGGATCCTATTACACTTACCTCATTATATGCTCGATGAACAAGCTTACAGTGAGAGTGACCGGTCTTAAGAAAGAACTTGCGTAAACCAAGTCTATTCTTGGTAATAAGATTGTGGAATTGAGACTAAAGTTGAGAACTTGGAGGAATTACTAAGTCGAGGGGTAAAAGAGAAGTTTGGTTTCTTCCGAGGAGGAGGACTAAGAGAATCTTCATGCATCCCTTGAATATTGGTCGATGTAGCACTTACATCCGATGTTTCTTCTCCTATTGCTAAATCTTCAAGGAGCAAGGAGCCTATTCTATATGCTAGCAAAAGAAGAAGACAATATTTGAATAAGGTATCTCACGACACTTCAAAGGAGCCACATATGGTTGATGCATCCGCCGATGTTCTAGTTGAGGAGGTTGCTTCGATCATGGTCAAACTTCGCCTATACAAGAACAACCAAATGTTTCACCTTCAAAGATGACTAAGAGGTTTTTATTGTCGGAGAATGTATAAGTTGAATGCTTCATCCAAGTTTTCTACACCGCTGAGGAATTGTCTCAACCTGCTTCCTCCGATGCGGGTTTGATTGTTCCTTCAAGCTCACATTGGTTCTCACTGAAATTGGTTCTACCGAGACATCTTCCGAGAAAGGACAGACCCCGTGATTGATGATATGTCAATTCGTGAATAGTGATCAAGAACAAAATCAAGCTCAAAGCTAGATTGTTTGTCGATTATGAAAATATGCGTAAGAGTCGACAGGGCTAAATTTCTTCAAGATCAAGATGCTTCTAATTTGTCTCCGAAAGGCAATTAGAGCTTGATGCATTACTTCCTACGATCATCGATGATCAATGGATGGTTATATTTCTCAAGGTGCATCCGATCCAAATCTTGCAAAACTTATATTAGGAGCATCTTTTGATGATGAGAATTTTGTGGATAAAATGGTGGAACTTGGTAATCAAAGGAAGCAAGAATCACGCAAGAGAAGAGCTCTTATTGATCAAAGAAATAAAGCCAAAAGAGAAAACCTATGACTGTTGCTCGTAAGAGGAATTATATGAGAAGAGTTGTGAAGAATTCGCTATGTATAATTCGTATGTCAATGAAGCAAATCAGACTTTGTCCGATGATGCTTTGATTAGACAAGATAATATGGTTATGAAGTTTTCTTCTTCCGGTTCTACTTCTTCTTCTCAATTGGAAAGCATTGCTTCAATGTCCGATGTTCCTCAAGCTAAGAGACGTAAAACAGCTTGAAATAGTGGATAATTTTGATAATGCTTTTGCCTTTGGTGATCTCTTCGCTTGTTACTTCGACACACCTTCCGATGCTACTCCTTCTTCCGATGTGATTGTTTCACGAAACTTCTTTGGTTTCTTCCGATGTGTTGTCTAGTGTGGAGTTAAGTGATCCTCCGAGTCGTGAACATGATCTACAACTTGATATCGATAACATTGTTGATATGGGGAGAAGAGCTTGGTTACAAGGAGTTCGATAGATTGGCTAAGAAACATGCTTCAAGGTATTCTCGATTTAGATCTCAAGGTCGATGAATCTACCTTTATTGAAGTTGGATCTCATGAAGTTTTTCCCAAGGAACTCATGTGGTATTGGTCAATTGGAAAGTCGGAAAGCTTAACACCGCTTATAGGTCGGATAATACTATTTTGAGTTCAACTTTTGAAGGACATTCTTCATTTGGTGACTAGACATGATTTGAAGATGTCAGATGAACATGTCATTCAAGATTATAAGTTTCATTCAAAGAATCGGTTCTCGTTTATATTTGTTGGGTGATCTTCGTGTTATGTTTGATTCTCATTCTCCAAATGGTAAAGGGTATTCTATTTGGAAGAATTCTCATAAGTGGAGATTGAGAGTTGGAGATTTTATCCTCCGCTTGTGTTCATGTAGTTCACTACATGTGGGATGATTTTGTGTATGCTATCGATAAGCTTTATCCTTTATCTGTTACTTTTATGGAAAGGTTGTCGAGACACAAGTTGGAAGTGCCTCCTAATCCAGCTGGCAATGATGAACTTCATGCTTCTCAATGTGTTGGTTTGATTAAAATCGCCTTATGTCACATAAAGGTTCATCTTGATTGTAATAGTTTGTTTATTTGTTGTATTTGTTTTATTTATTTAAAAAAAAAAAAAAAAAAAAAAAAAAAAAAAATTGGTTTTATCTAACTTTTCTTGCGTGTTTGTTGTATACTTTTTCTTGGTTATTGACTCACCGATATACCTTGTGTATATTAAAGAGTTAGCTAGTCCAAAGGGTACAACTTTGGTAAAGACACATCAAATGTTGATAGTCAGAATGATTTGCTAAAAATCATAGGGTATGCAACCACCCATGCTTAATTGTCGAGTGTTGTATGGTTTTCAATTCACCATGGTTTATTCCTTTTGGAATCCAAGAATTGACTAGCCCACATGTATATGGCTTGTGGTAAAGGCAAGGGCATTCCATATTTGGTTATCAATTCACCAATTCTAAGAATTGACTAGTCCCGAGCAAACGGCCATGTGTAAAGACATTTCAAACCGCTTATATGGTTGCCGGTTTGCCAATAAATCGATGGTTATCAAGGTACCATAGTTTACTTAACTTAAACATATGGCTACTCCAAGAGTGATGGTTATTGGTAAAGAGACATCAAATCCATTTATTTTCAATGATTCACCTCTCACAGAGTTAACACACCGGATGTGATGAGAATAGTATGAAACTAATTGTTTTGATGTATCTATTGTCATTTGTTGCCGCAAAGATATGGTGTTTCGTAGTTTCTTCATCATAGAGATGTTCTTCTTGGATTCTTTGTCGTTGATGTTGTTCGAGATACAATCCTCCGGTGTCAGAAAGATCTATCAAGAAACCGAACTTAACCAAGTCAAATTCCGCTTAGGGAGGATTGTTGGGAATTATGTGAAGTCCGGATTATGTCAAATTAATGCCAAGTGTTTCTATCAAGAAGAGTGGATTCTCACCAAGACATAATCAATCAAGTATAATAGTTATTAGTCTGTTTCATGAAGTGTTTATTCCGTGTTTAGTTTATTTAGTGTGATATACATGAGCTTTATTAGGAAGTGATTGTGTATATCTTATTTAGTTTTATGATTATACGCTTTTGGGAAACGGTTTAGCGATATTGTTTAGGTTCCTTGTCTATAAAAGGAACACATTAGAATGAGTTATGTACCGATTGGAAAACCCGCTTTAGTTAATATAAAGATCCATAGAGGATCAAGAAGTTCTTAGTTATTACTTGTGTTTATATTCACGATAAATATAAGTAGTAGAGATTGTCTTTATTGTGCTTGTGATTACATAGGCATACATAACGATCCACGAGCTCAAGATCTATCAAGGTCTGCTTTGTTTCAACACACGGGCGCCTTCTTCTTTTGTTTAGACCTAGATGAGGATTCGGTTTCGAACTTGTTTCGAGAGGTGGGTTGTTGTAGGGGCTCACGGACTTCTCATCGCCACCACCAATGATACTCAAAGTGATCACCGCTTTCGAGTCTCGGTGGTAATTCGTAAGAATCCCGAGGTTTATCAAGAGAAGAACGAGGAGAGATCGCCTGGTGGAGAGGTCCTTCAAAGGTGGAGGTGGCATTGATGAAGATTCACCGTACTTCTTCGAGCGCTTAGGTGCGTAGTCTTTGTCCTTATCATCGCCGCCTCTGGTCATTTTGGTTGAGTTGTCGATTCTTTGCATGAAGACTTGAGTTGATAGTCTAATAGAGTGTCAAAAACTTAGCTTCATCCGAAGTGAAGGTTCCAAATTTTTGACATTCGCATCACCAATTTAGCGATTAACCCGCCGTAAAGGTCGATTCTTTGCTCATTATATTTTTAACCAATGCAACGATGTTTGGAGTAAGTTGTCCGAGAATACTCGAAGTCACACCGGGACAGATCGAGAAGAAACTTGGGTATATTCTCTTGTCGTCCTTTCCAATTCCTTTTGAAACCTCCACCGATAAACTTCGATTTGTTCCTTTCTCGTCAACAATTCTTTATCCCGCCTTGAAGAAAGTTGATTCACAAGAAGTTGGTTCAAATTTTTGTTGGTAACATCCTTCTTCCGACTTGCTTGGCAGCCTTAACAATCCTTGTTTTAGCCCGGGATAACCAAGAGTCTATTGGTTTCTTCACAGATTTGGATGTAGATTTGCTGATCTTTTAGATGGTGGTGGTGAGGAGTGAGAAGACGAATCAATGATGATGAGATGTGAGGAGATCTGTGGTCCTTAGGAGGTTCGTAAGTTTTCTCCTTGGAATGAGTTGGACCGTCTAGAAGAAGTTGATCATAGTTCACTTCGCTATCTCGCTCGCTTTTAGCTTGGTCTTCAACTCGAATATTAGCTTCTTCATCCGCTTTAGCTTGAGCCGCAGCCTTCTTCATCGCTTTATCTTTTCTCGATTTCTTCTTTTCTCGTTCCTCAATGTTATAATCGTGAGATTCCTCCATAAGCTTTTTGTTGTTGAAAAGAGGGTGGCACCAGCTTCCTTATCGGGTCGATTAACCGCATCAGATCTCGTGAAGAGTGACACCACCACCGACCTCCGGGCCACGATTTGATCTTGTTCAAATTCTTTAGCCTTTGAAGGTGTCTAATGATTTTAAACTTCTTCCGTAGGATTTATCCAGCTTTCTTCATCACTTTCGAGCTTTCTTCATATGGCATAAGCACAGAGTCTTCCTTTGCCATGTTCAAATTGTTGGACTAGGAGGTTTTGCTACCGAGGGGGTGGTTCTGTTGCAGATTCGAGTAGTGGACCTCCTCGTCTGATTGTGTATCTTCGTGAGCTTTCATCAAAGAGCTTTCTTGGTGGTTCGGTGTAGAAATAGGAATGCTCCGAGAGGGAACTTTCTTGGAGTAGGTTTCTCTTCGGGACTTTCCTTGACTCTCGTGCTTCGCACTTCCCGCACTTCCTCTTCCGGTTCTCCGAGTAGGTGTTCCGTAAGGCTTTTCATCGAGATGACCAACTTTGCTCTCTTATTGCTACCGATACCTTTATGCAATGCTTCAAGCTTCTTGATTTCGTTAGTCAAGAGGTGATCGCAACACAAAGACCGCTTTCTTTGTTGACGATTCCTTGATTCCGATAGATAGGATAGGCTCACCAATATGTCATGATTGTCGGGGTCATTGAGCCTCTTGGGATATCGTGATGAAGTCCAAGTGCTCTCTCGATCAACAATTTTGTGTATCCGACATAGGGAATCTTTGAGCCAAGCTTTTTGAGAAATGTCATCAAGTCATCCCATATCGTAGCTTCAATTTCGATGTCCTTCTTGTTAATTAATGACCGTAAGATTTGCGCTCCATGAGTTTGGGATGCTCATAGCCACCGCTATGACCAGAGACCGATTTGGTGATGATGATGTAGAGTGTTCTCCACGGTCGAGGAATGTTCTTAAGCTCCACATGAGAGTGCTTAGTGATAATTCCTCAAGCTTCATCATAGCCAATATCAATCAGAATTGAAGAACTGCTCTCAAGAGGTGTGGCATAGAAGTCGGTTGGCTCGATTTGTGAATGAGAAAATGTACTCGTAAGTCCGCATGAGTGATGGTGACTTGTTTGTGATCGAGAGTCACAACACCGCACTTTGACCATTGATCCTTTGCATTGAATTCTAGAATTGTTGAATGTAGATCTCCGTATTGTAGCAGAGTGTGAGAGCATGTTCCGTAGGGATGATTCATTAAAATATCCACAAGAATGAGACAAGAAGATTCGAGTATGTGAGGGTTTCAAAGTCAACCCTAAGGTTGTTCTTTCCAATCTTTCTCGATAGCCATTAGGGAAGATGTCAGCAATTGTGAGAACTTCGTGCATCCACATTCATTCGAAAGCAGCCATGTCGTGATCTCAAATAACATTAGCCAAAAGAACCAACATATCGAAAGACATAATGTTAGTCAATGTAAGGTTTTTATTGTCTAATTATTTTATATACAGTGTCAATGATTGTTACGAGTCCAAAGTCACTTAATTGTCCAATAGTCCAATGACGTCGTGAGAAGTTTCGTGAGTTAGTTAACTTTAGATTTTAAAGTTTATGTTATCACATATTTTCACAACACATTATACTTTTAAGTTTATTGGTGGCGTTATTGATTCGTGACGTTATGATTCATTTATTTACAAGTTTACACGCAGAATAATTCATAATCTAATGTTTGATCAAGGCTTATGTGTAGGAATAGTAGCTATGCGTAAACAAGAGAAGTATATGCAGACGCAAGCTTATGCGTAGGATCCTTACTTACGCCGTAAGAAATATTACACGAGGAAAAGGGACCTTATGCGAGAGCTTACGCCAGAGGCATATAAAAACCTTACGCTGTAAGGATTACTCGTAAGAGTAAACCTTATGCATAGAATCATCGCACGCATATCCTTCACAGATACGCGTAGTCCCTTTGTAGAACCTTACGCCAGAAGATTACTTTCACGCATAACTTTCACGCTGTAAGGTGATCCTTATGCATAGAGTTACAAAGACCTTGATTCTCGAAGTTTTATGCGTAAAGCCCGAAATAAAATCACCATATCATCAATCTTAACATATATTCATACTAAGATGCATCATGGTATGAAACTCATTTTTATTAGTTTACGCCAGAGAAAGTCATACGCGTAAGTCAAAACCCTAAAGTTTAAGAATTACGCATATGATTTCTAGCCATATAAATTGCACCAAACGTTTTCTGGTAGGTCTTAGGTGTTGTGAGAGTCTAGTAACCAAGTTTTAACATTCAAAACGCAGTGAATCAAAAATACCCAAAACACAAGAACATTAAACCCTAATTACTAATTCTAACTTAATTAGTGTTTCTGGGTTGTTATAGGGCAAGGATATCATCAATTCAACATGATATTAACATTACACAGCAATCTTTTGACCAAAAATATACACATTTGAAAACACCCAAAACCACGCATAAACCCTAATTTTGAAAACCCATCAATTCGTGTTTCGGTGGATTTAGAGGAAAAACTAGTATCATTGATGTTAAAGACACGCTTTGACACAATCTTTTAACCACAACACACACCAATGATTGCAGTGTTCATACGCTATGCGAGAACACATAATCACACATATCTAGCGCTTTAGCCGTTGGATTTGCATAAAAATCAAAACCTTTGCTTGTAATAACATTAAGATTATGAAAACACTTACACTTTGATGATCAAAAACACGTATTTCTTGAACGATTTCTATGCGAGGAGTAGTTTGGTTATGTAATAAATGTGAAGCTAAATGTTAAAAATGGGGTGTTTTTATTAAAATGACTTTAACCTTTGGCGCTTTTGGTCCCTCCACCTTTTCCATTTTCATTCAAAGCCTTTTAACTTCCATTTTGGTTACCAAACAAAAGATTTTTAGGAAATAACTTTGACGAAACTCCCCCTCGACTTAAGAAAATGATGAAAGGTTATAAACTTTAGTCCGAGGAGTGTTAATGAGCCAGAAAATTTAACACCATTGATAAAAGAAACAATCGGGATAGGATAACATGCAAGTACACATATGTTTTGAAACAGCTATTTAATTAATTTTTCCCCTCAACACTTGATCGTAAAAATACCGAATTTTGAAAGATTATAGTGTTGACGAAGAAATGTACATGCCATGTTGAAAGAAAATTAGATTAGACTAATATTTTGATGTTTTATCGTGTTTTATATTTTGTATTTTGTTTTTGAAAAATTATTTACAAAAGATATTTTGGTGTTCGATGTTTTTACGATCGCTTTAGGAGGTCATCCAATTCCTCTGAGTCAAACACCTCATACCAATCCGTGGACCAACTCATTAAACCTAGCGGAGGCAAGGCTTTGGTGAGAAGATCCGCCAATTGGTATTCTCGCACTCAACGGCATAATTCAACTGCACTCCGCCCACGTGGTCCTTGATGAAATGATAACGAAGATCGATGTGCTTTGATTTCGAGTGCCGAATCGAGTTGTATGAGATCGCAATGGCACTCCGATTGTCGCAAGACATCGGGATTCTCACAAATACGTAACCATAGTCTTTGAGTTGTGTTCTCATCCGATGACTTGAGCACAACACGCGGACATGGCTACATATTCTCGCCTTGCTGATGACAATGATGTACAATCCTCGCTTTTGATTGCTGTGACACCGCTTTATCACCAAGAAATTGTAGTGCCTCAAGTTCTTTCCTTGAATCTAAGCATCCTCGTGGTCGCCTAAAAAGCGATTAGTTCAAAACCGTAATCCTTCGATACCGTATCCCAAGTTAATGGTTCCTTGATGTATCTGAGGATTCTTTAGCCCGAGAGGTTGGTTTCATTGGTCGCGATCGATAACGGAGCATAAATAAACGGCAAATACAATATCAGTCTCGCTAGTCGTTAGATACATGAGAGACCCAATAATACTTCGTATTTGGTAGGGTCCACTAATTTTCCATGTACATCGTCTAGTTTCTTGGTATGAGTCATTGGTGTGGCATAAGTGTCATGGTGTTTTCATTCCAAATTTGTTTAACAATTCAAGGGCATATTTGACGACTCAAGAAAATACCACGGGTGATTGATGAACTTGCAGCCCTAGAAAGAACGTAAGTTCACCCATCATGGACATTTCAAAAATTTCTTCATTAGTTTTGCAAAAGCGATTGAAAACTTTTATGTGTAGACGCAAAATGATGTCATCCACGTAATTTGAACAATTAAGATATGTGCCTCGTGATATTGTATAAAAGAGTAGGGTCGACCGAACCTTTGGTGAAATTATTCGCGAATGAGGAAAGATGATAGCTTATCGTACTCATGCCCGAGGAGCTTGTTTGAGACCATAAAGAGCTTTGTTCGCTTTGTAGACATGGTTCGGGAACTCGGATCAACGAATCCTTCGTTGGTCGACATAAACTGCTTTTCGCTTGTCCGCTGAGAAACGCAGCTTTGACATCCATCCGAAAGACCGCTATATTCATATGAGCCGCGAACGCGAGAAATATCCGAATGCCTCAAGACGAGCAACCGAGCAAAAGATTCTTCAAAGTCTATTCCTCTTCCGATGATAACCCTTAGCAACTAGACATGACTTGTTTCGATTACGCTCCCTTCAAAGATCCAATTTGTTTTTCCAACCATTTGAGACCAATGACGAGACCCTGCTGGTCTTTCAACCGCCCCATACTTCAAGAAGTTTGAATTGGTTGAGTTCTTCTTGCATGGATTCAATCCATTGTCTTTGTCATTGCATCTTTAATGTTTTTAGGCTCGATTGGCAGAGCAAAGCGAAAGGCATAAATGCAATGTTCACCATCCGTGCGAAGACGTTGTCTCGTGAACGACCGGGTTGATTCGGGTTACCAATAATATTTGCCGAGGATGGTCTTTTGTCCATCGATGTGTAGGGTTGATGTTGGTATACGCCAGCGATTCGGGATTCAAATGGTTTGTTGATGATACCGCGACATCAAAAAAAGATTGTCATTAGCAAACGGGTTAAAGAACGATTTGGATCAAAATATGCAGCGGGGTACTTCATTCAAAATATCATCACCGTTCATCTTGTGGTGGAGTCAATCGGTGGTGCTTCTTCAACGGTAGTTGTTGTAGCGGGTGTATCGTATAAGAGTAGTATCGTTGAGCAATGAAAACAATGGATACACCGAGCACGCTCATCAATATCGCCACCGAACAAAGGAGCAAATAACCTTCTATTTGTTGACGAGTAAGTCGGGGATTTGTTCACCGATGATGGGGTTGAGGGAAGTTTAAGCGGTTGTGACCGGTTCTAAGTCGTTATACTCGTGCCATTTCCGTAAGTTCATCAAATGAGCATGAATCGCTTCCATAACCCGCTTTGTACGACGATTCCGTGATCCGAACCTTTAGAATTCTCACAATATCCAATGAAGACTCCCATGTCACTTTGGCTTTGAGTTTTCAAAATCATCACGATCATTATTCGGATAGCAAAGGATCCAAATACATGAAAGTGTTCGAGATTCGGTTTATGGTTGCGAGAAGTTTAAACGGTGTTTTGTTGCGCGCTTTGTAATCATAGAACGGTTTTGAGTATAGCATGCAGAGATACGACGCCCACAAGTAATCCGAAGTTTAGCATTGATTAACATTGTTCTTACAGCCCCACTAACGCTCGGTTTCGCTTTCAACAACTCCATTTTGTTCGGTGTACGGCAATAGATGTCCGATGTCAATTTCCACTTTCTCATAAAATCACGAAGGGTTTGGTTAACAAATTCAGCCTTTGTCCGTTTTATTTGGCGGACGGTGTTCCGGAGTCGAACTTGAATTTTCGTGAGAAAGGTGATGATCATTTGTGGAGCTTGGTCTTTGCTTCAAAGAAAGTAGACCTAAGTCCATCGTGAGTAGTCATCAACAATTACTAAGATGTAGCGTTTGCCATTGATTGTTTGTACGCGCATCGGGCCACACAACCATGTGAAGAAGATGAAGCACATGCTAAGAGTCAGGTTCCACCTTTGAAGGAAAATGAGCACGAGTGCTTTTCCCTTGTTCACAAGTCGAGCAAAGGTGATCTTTAGAATACCTAATCACGGGAGTCCTTCAACTAGTTTGTGTCGAGCAAGGTTGGTGATGTTTTGAAAGTTTAGATGTGAGAGACGACGGTGCCATAGCTGTGATTTTGTTGATGTTGCCTTTGACAAGAAGCGATGGGAGATGAAGCAACCATGTCTTGCATAGAGATAGTGTAAAGACTTGAGTTACGCGAGCCGTACATAAGGTCATTTCCTTGTAGATCACGAATGAAACAAGTTTTCTCCCGAAAGCAACCTCCAAATCTCCATCACAAAACCGACTCCATCGAAACAGACAGATCGAGGCCTTCCACATAGTAAACCCCGCTAATTTCGATGTTCCCATTGATATAGTCTTCAGAGCCCATGATAGTCGCAAGTGATCATTCCCGAATCGACAAAGCCAATGAACTTTGCAATAAAGTTTGATAACATTTTAAGATTTCCTCATGCTCGGGAACATCCGCTATCAACAATACAGAGAATGATCCAGACACCGCATTACACATGCATTTGCTACGTATGGAATAGAGGTAGATGTGAAACCCTAAATGTTAGAGGGTTCCGAGCAATGATAGTGACATACACACATCAATAACTTTAGGCATCCATTTAAATCCTAGTGTGTTATATATCCATTTATGCCATCTATAACTACTATTTGCTTTAGTCATAGTGAATGCACTAGGTGGTACTACATTCTTAGGAGGTGAAACCGAGCTATGGACAATAATGCTTGCCTTTAGAATCTAAAGAAGGCTCTACTGCTACGCACTTAGAATGATTAGTGGGCCTAGAGGTATTCGATTCTTAGATTCCGTGAACGAGAGATGATAGCTTTAGCAACACATTTGTCATGACAATCGAATGCATACTTTTACGACAAATAACACAAGGTGCATCGATCAATATCAAAAGTACTTAAAGGTTTAGATTCATTACATCACTATTTCTATTACATTTGCCGATGCAATATCTATAGTGGAAGCAACGTGAGTCTTATTCATAGTCCCAGAGTGTTCTTCTACTTTAGCATTCCTTATTGATCTTTTCTTAGGTCGCAACTTCCTATTCTTCGATTGAGTGCTCCTAGGTCGCTAGAAGTGCGGACGCTTGAAAAACGCAACTATTCATGTTCGAGAGAAGGAAGCACGTTAGCAACTTGTGATTTGGCAAGAGGCATTCTAGGTTCATGATTACTAAGTGTTACCGGTGCTAATCTCTTAATGATTGTTAGCGGAAGTTGTTCATACTTTCCTAACATTTCTCTTAACTTAGAGATAGTGTGAATCAAATCTTGATTTTCGTAATCTAATATTACCAAGAAATGCATGACTTCTAGTGTGTGCAAGATAGTGATCAAGTTCGTTGGATGCTTCATGACGAGTCGATTGAGTAAATCAAATATGACACCATATTCTCGCTTAACTTTACAAGTTCTTGTTCATATTTTGAGATTTGACTTTTCAAAGACACGCTTTGATCATCCAGCTGCTCAATTTTAGGATCAAGATTTTGCACGCAATCGAGCGATTTTGTTTTGAAAACAAGTTGTTGATTGTGAATATCTTTTGACACCAATTAAGACGACGCTTTGCATTAGAAAGTTCGTTAAACAATCGCTCATTTTCGCCTTTTAAAGACTCGATCCGAAGCACATTATCAAGATTCTCAACAGCTACCACAGAGTCAACAAAGATCGCTAGAGATATAATCGATGCATATGACATGTAATTCAATAACACAATATTATGGATATCAAGACGATAACATCATTCAAGAGTCGATCAACATCTTTTCTCAACATTTTCTTTTTACGCTTAGTATTAGAAATAGATGTTTCGCTTTCTCGAAACGACCTTCATCACCCAAGTTCCTTATGAAAGTCCTGCTCCCAAGACAATGCATAATTTTTCAAATTTTAACATTTGGTAAAAGATTTTTCTTAAAATGTCTCTTTGTTCACGGGCCGAGGCGATTGAAAATGTTGAACTTTGATTTCGAATGATATTCTATCTCATGTTGTAAAGTTTTAAGGTCCGCCATGAAAATGTCAAAATATCTAAGAATTCCGTGATTTTCGTGTTTTGACTTTACTTCACCGATGGAAGGTAAAGGACCATAAATTTGTGCATAGTCCGTCAGATTAACATTAGAAGACTCGTGACGCTTTTATGATAACCCTTGGTGTGTTAGAAGAACTGCTGTGCGACGAAGCGACCGATTTAGAATAATTAAAAGGTTTGTTGTAAACAACAGCTTTTAATTTTGATCGACTCGCCTTCCGTGATCTAATTCCTCTTGACGATGATATTCAACAACACTCATAATGTAATTATCAATTTTATATTCTCGCACCGAAACTTCGTGATTTGGTTTGAATGTTTTGCTGAAAGCTTAGGTTTGTAATCGCAAGATTCGTCCATATCCATTTGATTGGGTTTTAAAGTAAACTTTTCAATAGCGCATCGACTCACCATGTTTGTAAACAATGCTTTAAACTCTTTAAGTTTATGCTGTAAGTCGATAATTTCTTCAAGATGATCATCTATTTGTTTCGTGGAATGCTTTTGTATGCGTAAAACTATTTTTGGCAAGTTAACAACTACCAACCTTAGCTTTTGATTTTCCAAGGTAGAGTGTTAATTTGCTTTTTATGTTCATGTTTCGCTTGTTCTATTTCGCACAACAAAGCATTCTTCAAGCGGCCAGATCACGATCCGTCTCTAAATATTTTCGCTTTGATGAGATTTGCAAAAGCGGCTTCAAAACCTTTTTCATCGCTTTTCTTGAGTTTTGAAAAGTTGAGTTGCATTTTAAACATTCAAAATCCTTGGTTAACAAAGCATTTTTACTTTTTAAGTCCTTATTTAATGCACAACATTCTTCAATTTGGGATTGCCGGTCTTTAAGTAAAAGAGCAAGATCCGGATGAGGCAAAGTTCGGCTTGTTCAATGTAAGTCACAACATGATCATTATTTAGATCCTCAAGTATAACCACGGAGTCAATTTGATTGTCAAAGGAAATCATAAGGTCATCTTGATCGTCAAATGTATCTACGGGTCTAATTGAAAATCGCCGAATGAGATGTAGATGACTCATTTTGAACACTCGAGCCTTGCGGATTCGGATGTTGGCGGAGATATTAGATCGTAGATAATTATGGTTTGTTCGGTACTTGAGACAAGCCATCGCTATCATACACTGGCCTGTGTCACCATGTGTCACTCATGCATATTAGCCATTAACATAATAAATGCATTAGCCTCGCAAGTCCTCCATATCATCATCTCGATTTTGCATCCGCCATAAAACTCGTTTTGTTTGTGAGAGTTCCACCACCTTCATCCTTAAGAGCCAAAAGAAGAGCCTCTTTGAAATAAGCACCGCCTTGGTCCTCGGCTTTGGGCATGCATTAGCCAGTGTCCTTCTCATTGCGCTTGTAGCATCGAAGACCATTCAACCCATTCTCGAGCATTTCCCTATTCCACCACTTGAGCTCATTGTTGTTCCTACCCATAGCATTAAACCCTTGACCACCTCCCATCCGACGACCATAACCACGATTCTCAACTTCAACTCGCCCATTGTTCACAACACCGATTTCGTATTAGATGAGGAACGAATACGATTCTTGGATTTGTTGGTATAACGGCTAAAAGCATTAGCAATCATAACAAACTTGTTGTAATGTTCAATGGACCTGATTCTCATTAGTTTGACTATGAAGTGCTTGATCATTGTTGTTGTTGTAAGGAACCAATTGATTTTGTTGAGGTTGCCGTGATTGATCGCTTTGTGTGACCGAGGCGCTTGGTTGAGTTGCTTGTTGAGGAGGATAACTGCTTTGAGCATACAAGGCAAGTTGTTGATTTTCCTGAGTTGTCGCTGAAGCAATTTGAGCACGGAGAATCCTTTCCTATCAACTTCCTTTTCATGAGGCTTCAAGTAATCGCACAACAATCCATATGTAGAATGATGCATATTCTTCGCTGACGGAGAAAATGACATACTTCTCCCATTCGTGACCAAGACAACTCGTGAACTTAGTATTCATCGCAATTCTTGGCATGATGATGTTGTGTTTATCCAAATCATTGATGATGTCTCGAAAATCGATGATGATAAGACTCTAGTGTCTCTCCGTGTTCAATCATTTAGTGTTCATAAGCCAAGTAAATTTTGGATTCCATATCTTCCCGATTGAGTGCGATCCTTCCATAAGTAGATGAATATGTTCCCACATTTTCTTTGCGCCTTTTGAGCATCAACACTTCAAGAATTGGGTTTGGTAATCCTAAAAGGATATATTGCATTGCAAGCTCATCGACTTCATAGTGTAGAAGTTCTTCCGGATTCAAGTCTCGCAATAAGAGCAATGTTTGATTGTTCATCTCTTGGTGGATTAGCATTAGGATCTCCGGTACAATGACATTAGGCATCTCAAATGGACCTTCCAAGATAACCTTCTTTAAGAACTTTCCATGTGGCTTCTTCAGAGCACAAAACCTAAAGAACCTTATTACCCATTGATCGTAGTTTCGGAGTGAGCATTGAGGTCTATCAAGTGATCCAACCTCATGAATTGATTGTTGGTCGCTAAAGCTACACATATCTTTGCAAACCAAGTGGGTTCCTTCATAGTGTTCCTTGATGGATGTTGATTGAATTCATTTGTTTAGGGTTGAACTTGAAGACTTGGCGGTGTTTGAACCATTTGTGGTGGAGGAATTGCTCCAAGTTGTGGAGTATGTTGTTGATTAAATTGTTGTTGATAAATTGGTTGTTGTTGATTCCATTGTTGATGTTGTGGACTTAGTTGTTGTTGTCGTTGAGAATAAGTGTGCGGAAATAGTTAGAGTATGGTGGTTGTGACATGTTGATAAACTTGTGTTATAAAAATGGATCTTTGTAGTCGAATGAACCTTTGTTGATGAAGTATCCTTAGGCGAGAAATCACAATAGCCAAGTAACACTTATGCGTAAAAACACCAAAGTTACGCGTAATAATCAAGAGTTACGCCGAATAATCAAGAGTTACGCTGTGAGGTTTAGCTTACGCGTAAGTAGGAAAAGACGCTAAAGTTATGCGAGACACAAAGTTAGCGAGGATTACCTTATGCGTAAGACTAGGCTTAGGCGTAAGATGAATCTTATGTAGGATTTCTACGCCTAAGCTTTATGCTTATGCGTAAGTTTAGGGTTTTGCCCAAATAATCTTTTACACTATCACAAAGGCAAAAGATATCCAAAGTCGACGATTTTCAAGCTTATCCAAGCAAGAAAACACGGAGTAAACCACGAAAACGAAGATCAAACCAAGGAATAACTTACGCAGTAGTTTTAGGGTTTTGCTACGCCGTAGGATTACTCAGAAATTGATTATGTCAATGATGTTTCTAAACCGCTTTTGTGTAATGAAATAGCTTCAATAACACCAAATGACACAAAAGTGTGAAACTTGATGATCCAAAGCTCTCAAAATGGTTACGCCAGAGGTTTACACCCTCGCTCAAAAACAAGCTTAAAAACGAGATCCACGCCAGTAAGGTTGAAACTTTTGCCAAAACAAGTATTTTAACACCTTAAAACGTTGAAAGTACAAGAATCTTGGATTAAAAAGTGTAAAAACGAGTTGTTGTTTAACCAAAGTATCACGTTATTTTACGCAGAAGACCAAAAACCCACTTCAAGAAATAACGATTCACCCAACTAGTTAGGCGATTGATACCACCGATAGGTCACTAGTTTTACAACACAAGCTTACTAGAAAGAGATAAAGGCGATTGAACAATAAACCAAACACACACACACGATATGCTTACGATCGGTTATGCGTAGGATGTGAGTGAAAGGAATAATTGAACAACCAACCCTCAAGTGAGGGTTATACAAGAGTATTTATAGGCAAGGAGCTAGGCAACACTCCCACTCCTTCCCTTTTCCTTATCGACATGGGCCTAAGCTTATGGGCCTTCTACATAAGCTTGACCTTAAACAAACATAAAGGCCATAATAAGCTACCTATTACATATGAGTAACTAACATGAATTAAGGTTTAGGAGTGATTCCAACAAGAGCTACCCTTGTTTCGTAGTTTTGAATGGCGGTAGAGGCCAATTGCCGATATGACCAACCGACCCTAGGTAAGCGGATCGAGACGGAAGGGTAAGATACGACCAACCCATTTACCCTTTCTACTTGTGCGATTTGACAAACCGATCACCCACCGCTGGGATTAACTAAACAATTAGGGGTGAGTGTTTGTTGCTAACGCCGAGCACTAACTATTATAAATCTAGCATGTAGCGGTACTTAATGACTTGGCTTAGGGACCAGAACAACAGGACTTATGAGGGACACCTGACTTCTCCTGTGGTGGCATCTTTGCTGATAGGTTAGGGCGAATTGACCAAATGTTGTCCTCTCCACTTTGACCCCACTTGAAGTAATTGGAAGTAAGTAGACGTAGACATTAATAGCTAGGAGGAATAACTAGGTTAGCATCACTCTCCTCTATTGATTTATCCTTTGCCTTTATTTGCTATTTTCTGCTTTAGTAGTTAATTAATTAATTCCTTATTGAAACCTTTATTAATCTGTGACACCTAGACTTAGTAATAATCCAACACACATAGCTCTTGGGACGACCTCGGCTTTACCGAATACTACACTACACGCGACTGGGCATCGCCTGTTAGTGCATTAGGTAGACCATATGTATAACGAGACTTTATAAATATTAAAACCCGTCAAGAAACTCGCATCATTGTCTATCGCCTTGTTAATTTTAGTTTTACTTAATCTAATCATCGTGTCAGTCTCTCAGGCTGAGAACCCTTCTTGCATTAGATTAGGTTTAATTAGACTAACTTTAGGATTAAAATACTTATAGATATTTAATTGTTAATGTTCCACTCTTAATGATCGACACTCTACTTACCAACTAAGATACACTAATCGGGTATACTGCTCGTTAGTATTTGTTATAAGTTAAGTCGGCTAAATATAAATGTAAAACTTGATAATAATAATTTACCTATACACAATGAAACACATCAGTATGCGTGCATGCAGCATGATTTGTCGAGCCATGCATGATATTTCTCATTATATTTGGTTGTGTATAGATCCTTATCATCATTTTGGAGTTTAAATGATTCTATTTTACACAATATAGAACCTACATCTCATCATACATGAACCAAGTGCAAGTATTTCATGCAAGTCATCCCAAGAATGTAGTTATTTGTATATAGAAATCAAGTGTGTATTTTAATTATTAAATACATAAACTAGATCCTATAATTCATCACACATTGCATAGAAAGTCAATATACCATGCATGATATCTCTGGTTTATAATTTGTTGTGTAGTGTGTCGACATTAATAATCATTGTTTATCACTTGCATTGACAAAATAATTTACTAAGATTTCGGATGAAATACTTAGTTTATCAAGTCTATTCATTGGGTAGTTTAGTTTGATATGCAATACAATACCAAATTCAATCCACATTAATTCTCTTCAACTACATAAGTAGTTTGTATGTTTACATAAAATCTTTTCTTTTCTTTTCTACCCTAAAACATGTAGCATGCAATTATCTCATAAATTGAACAAGTAGATACGGATATAAAATCTTCAACACGAGTTTAGGTTGTGATACGAGATTTTATCTAGTCTTGGTAATTTGACACAAATGACTTTTAATCTTAACAAGTGTATTAGGATATTTTGTGTCAAACTATCTTGTTCATAACACATAATATAGACATGTAGAATCTAGGATAGTATCAACAATCGTTTGAATAATGCATTGATAGATATCTTTCCTCTCAGAAAACATTTATTTGTATTCCCTTCCATGCATTCACATAAGCACATAAGCTCTAAGAGGACTCAAACGGACCTCAGTTTGCCTTGATGGGACTCTCTCAGGTACACAATTGTATACTTGGTTGTAGTGAAAGATACAATGAACTTAAAGAAGCTTATGATACTATGAAACCTAAATACAATGAATGCTATGTTGATAATGAAGCTTATAAACTTTCGCTAAAAACATTAGAAAGACAAAAGGTTTGGTTTCAAAAGAATCAGATAGCTTATGAAGAAAAGATTAAGGGGTTACAAATTGATCTAGATATTGCGTATATTAACTTAAAACGACCGAAAAGGAAAAAGTCGATGCTATTGCCGAGAATCTAGAGCTTAAAGAGAAACTAGTCGAGGAAATAGCTAGACATAAACAATGGTTAATATCGTGACAATCTAGCTAGAGAACTCTATAATAGTCAACGATGAACTCGAATAGGTTTAGGTTTTCAAAAGTATGTAGGATTGAAGCTAGGCAAGATGGGCGAATCTACACCGCAGTGCTTAGCACATTTTAAAAGGAATGTGATTTACATGTCCCCCTGGACCTATTAGAGGTGAATTCATGCCCACCGACCGTCCATTAATGTTGACTTTGATGGATCACACCATCCGTATGGCAAAAGTCAAAAGACTTGCTGCACACGATGTTTCATCTTATGACTTTGTCTCTTTCTCTCGACAAAGGACAATTCATCGGATCAAGGGTCTACTTCCATCCGTGATTCAAGTGATAAGTCGACCTTCCCAAGCCCTCACCGAGCCTACACCCAAGCTCGCACCCAAGTCCATCTACAAGCCTTCTAGGATAGTCACGAGGAATCGACTTCTAAGCATGTTTCCCAAGACTTGTCCTTTAAATCTTTGCATAATAAGTCTGTTAAAATAATTCCTTTAATGTTTCGATTTAAGTACTTCTACATGTAATAGAACATCTTCTTTGTTGAATAAATCTTCCAAAAGGAAGACATGTTTTGTATGTGGAAGTAAATTTCATTTAATTAAGGATTGTGATTTCTATGAGCAAAGATTGGGTGTATGTGTACTCAACAGAAACCTAGACCAGGTGGACCAATGTTAAGAATATTCCACCTTATGTCCCACAAGCAACTTATACTCGACTCTTCTTGGAGGAGTTCACCGATAGACCTTATGTGCAACCTACTAGCCCATACTTTAAACATGGTTATTGGCCCGCATATGTCGACTCTATGAATAATGGGAAAGGGTGTTGGGCATCATCAAGTCCTCAAAGAAGTTGTTCTTGGAATAATAAGGACCTAAACTTCAATGGAAACCCAAGAACAATGGTGGATCTTTCTCTTTTGCTAGACCTAAATCCTACGATCCACAAGGCAAGTTCAAGTCAGCAATGACTTGAGCCTCCTTTGTATTCTAACATTCGTTTGTATATATTTTTGTTTCTATAGGATCATCCTCTTAAACATAAAGATATTGGCATTGTTGATAGTGGTTGTTCAAGAATATGTCTGGTAATAGAGATATGATGCACAAATTTGTTCCTATTGAAGAAGGAGGCAATGTGACTTTTGGTGGAAGTGATGGTAGAATTACTGGGAAAGGCACCATCAAAACACCCCTACTAAACTTTGAGAATGTGTACTATGTTGGGAACTTGAACTTCAACTTGTTCTCGCCTCACAAATTTGTGACACCAAGAACAAGGTGCTCTTCTCCCAAGATGAATGTCTTGTGCTTTCTAAAGAGTTCAAGCTTCCGAAGATACTTCAATTCTCCGAGTTCCTCGAACTCACAATCTATACACATTCAACCTCAATGAAGTTCATCCCGGGGTGACCTCACTTGTTTTCTCGCTAAAGCATCATTGATGAGTCTAACAAATGGCACAGAGAATGGCTCATGTGAATTTCAAGACCATAAATAAACTCTCTAAAATGGGTCTTGTTGAAGGTCTTCCCACCAAAGTTTTCTCCAATGATCATAATTGTGTTGCATGCAACAAAGGAAGCAACATAGAGCCTCCTACAAAGTCACACTGCTGTGAGCATTATCTCCGAGCCTCTTCACCGTTACATATGGATCTATTTGGTCCAACTCAAGTCGAAGCATTGATCACAAGTACTTTTGTTTGGTTATCACCGATGGTTATAGCAGATTTTGTTGGGTGTTCTTTCTAAGGACTAAAGATGAAACAACTCCAAGATTAAAAGACTTCATCACCCTTGTTGAAAATCAACAACAAGAAGGTTAAGGAATTCGTGTGATAATGGGATAGAGTTCAAGAATGCTATTATTATAGAACTCAGAGGACTAAAGGGATAAAGAGGACTATAGCAATCCAAGAACCCCGCAACAAAATGGGGTAGCCGAAAGAAATAATAGGACCTTGATAGAGGCCGCAAGATCAATGCTTGCACTCTAAATTACCCACTATGTTCGGATCAAGTCATAGCACAACTTGCTATGTACTTAATGTGTTCTCCATTACTAGACCTCACCTCAAAACACCATATGAACTTCTCTTTGGGAATGTTCCAATATTCATTACCTCAAACCTTTTGGTTGTCAAGTGACCATTCTAAACACCAAAGATCCGCTGGGGAAGTTTGATGAGAAAGTTGATGATGGTTATATTGTGGGTTATTCACTCATAGCAAGGCTTACAGAGTGTACAACTTATCCGCCAAGAAGATAGAGGAGACTTTGAACCCGAGATACCGGAAGATAAGCCAAATGTTCAAGGATGTGGTCATGTGTGGTCTTTTGACCTTGACTACCTAACCGACTATCCGGGTTATACTAGACATATGGCTAACCAAAGTGTAGGCTCTCAAGAATCTCCCACTAAAAATGCAGTACCTTGATGTCGACTGAAGTGAATTTGAAGATGATGAACAACCTATACTTGTGCCTTCTTTCTCCCTAACAATGTTATAGGTAACACTTCTAGAGATACTTCACGAGAGTGAAGATGAATCACACTATGGTGAGGACCTTGCTAGGCTTCGACTCAAGAGTTTGCAGCTAAGCTTGAAGTCGGAAGGTGAATGGGAGCTTGAAAATGAGGTCGCTGGAAACCATGTTTCACGACACTAATGCGCTCTCACATCGCCATCAAATCATTGAAAGCTCGATCACATTACCCTATTCCTACTAGAGTGTCCACAGACTTTGGTGAACCGTATACTGCCAAGACCTTCGATCTTGGAAATCATCAACCCAACCGGCATTTTCACCTCACCTTCCTATGACACAACTTTTGTACCAACTGTGTCTAATCTTGAACCTACCATTGAAGTCAACCCCATCGCTACTAAAAGAATCAACATAACTCACCCTCAATCCAATATTATTGGTGACATTCTAGCTCTGTTAGAACTCAAAGGGCTATCTCTAGTCCTAAATTTGGACAGTTGCTTTTCTCTTATGTCTCAAATCAAGAAAGAGACAATCACACGCACTTCAAGCATTGTCTGCTTTGCATGTTTTCTTTCTCAAGTAGAACCAACCAAAGGTCACTCAAGCTCTTGAAGACTCAAGTTGGATTGAGGCAATGCAAGACTTAAATGCAACAGCTTCAAAACCAACAAGTTTGGATCTTGGTACCATTACCGATGGCAAATATGCTATTGAACTAAATGGATTCAAGAACAAAAGAGATACAAGGGTATGGTTATTAAAAACAAAGCAAGATTAGTAGCTCAAGGTTACAGCAAGAGGAAGGGATTGATTATGATGAAGTGTTTGCACTGCTGCTAGAGTAGAGGCTATTCGAATTTTCTTGGCCTATGCATCCTACATGGGCTTCATGTCAGATCGATGGATGTTAAAGGTGCTTTTCTCGTATGGTGAGATAGAAGAGGAAGTTTATGTCACTCAACCCAAAGGATTTGAAGACCCGATCATCCTAATCATGTTTACAAGGTCGTTAAAGCTCTCTATGGTCTTCATCAGCACCAAGGGCATGGTATGCTAGGCTTTCATCATTTCTGTGAAAGCACGGCTTTAGACGATGTGCCATTGATAAGACTCTTTTTCTCAAGAAGAACTCGACAACATCATACTTGTGCAAGTGTATGTGACGACATCATTTTGGATCCACTAAAGAAGCTTGGTGCGAATTTGAGGATCCATGAAGGGAGAATTTCGATGAGTGCTATGGGGAGCTTACTTTCTTTTGGGTCTCCAAGTTCAAGAGAACAAGATGGGATATTTATCACCAAGATAAATATGTGAGGGACATGTTGAAGAAATTTGGTATGGAAGGTGTCGGATCGCCACAACACCTTTGAAGCTCCAAAAACAAAACCAACAATGATCCAGATCTACCCGTGAATGTTCATTTATACGCATCAATGATTGGTTCATTAATGTATCTAACGGCTTCAAGGCCCGATATTACCTTTTACGTGAGTGTTTGCTCTCACATCAAGTCACTCCACTTATTTCCCATCTCAATGCAATCAAGAAGATCTTTAAGTACCTCAAAGGCCAACCTCATTTAGGCCTTTGGTACCCAAAAGAGTCTCCTTTTAAGTTGGAAGCATATAGTGACGTTGATTATGCTAGTGCAACCGATAAGAGATCCACAACCTGAGGTCACAATTCCTTGAAAGAGATTGATTTCTTGGTAGCAAGAAACAAACCATTGTGGCTACCTCAACCATCAAGCGTAGTATGTTGTCACCGCAAATTGCTACGGATGTGTCCTTTGATTCAAAATCAATTGCCGGATTATGGGTATAACTTCATGAACACAACTCTTTTATTGATAATCGTAGTACCATATGCATTGTCAAAATCTAGTTTTTCACAAGAGAACCAAACATATCGAAATCGTGCACCACTTTATAAGAGATGCATATGAAAAATATTTGATAAATGTGGCTAAAATTCATACAGATGATAATGTGGCGATCTCCATAACAAAAGCTTTTGATGGACCAAGGTTTCAACACCTTGTGGTCAATATAGGAATGCTTAACCCTTAATCGCAAAGTTTAAGGGAGGGAGGGGATATGCCTCATGAGAGGATTTTGTTTTGTTTTGTTTGTTAGTTTTCTTAGTTAAAAAAAAAAAAAAAAAAAAAAAAAAAAAAAAACTTTCTTTTGCGGTGTTTGTTGTATTTTGTTGATGTTTTAACTCACCGATATACCTTGTGTATATCAAAGAGTTGGCTAGTCTAAAGGGTACAACTTTGGTAAAGACACATCAAATCTGTTGATAGTTGTAATGATTTGCTCAAAATCATAGGTTCGCAACCACCCATGCTTAATTGTCGAGAGTTGTATGGTCATCAATTCACCATGGTATATTCCTTGTTGGAATCCAAGAATTGGCAAGCCCACAAGTATATGGCTTGTGGTAAAGGCAATCGAATCCATATTTGGTTATCAATTCACCAATTCTAAGAATTGACTAGTCCTGAGCAAACGGCTACAGGTAAAGACACATCAAATCCGTTTATATAGTTACTGTTTTGCTAATAAATCAGATGGTTATCAATGTACCATATTTTTCAAACTTAAACATTTGGCTACTCCAGTAGAGATGGCTATTGGTAAAGAGATATCAAATCCATTATTTTCAATGATTCACCTCTCACAGGAGTTAACACACCTGGATGTGGTGAGGATAGTATGCAACTAATAAGTATTGATGTACACTATGTCATGTGTTGCTGCAAAGACCTGGCGTTTCAAAGTTTGGTCATCATAGAGATGAGATTATTAATGGTTCTTTGCTATCGATGTTTGAGAACAACTCTAGTACCGCAGCTTTCTAAGATCTATCATAGTTAGGAACCCGAACTTAACCAAGTCAAATTCCAGCTTAGGGAGGATTGTTGGGAATTATGCTGAGTAGGATTGGCTGTCACATCACCGCCAAGGATTCTCATTGAAGTAGAAGCGAAATCATCAAGAAGAGATTCTTCAAGTACAAAAGTTGTGCCGTATCTCAAGAAGAAGGAAGTCGACTAGGATCCGCACACGCTTTATTAATTATATGCTAACCCATCATTATTCTTGAACTGCCCGAGGTTAGCATGGGTATTTTTGTACTGCTCAATATTGTTTAATGTTTTAGTCATTAAATGCATGCTTGCATGTTTAGTCGATTGAGTAGTAATAGTTTAGGGTTCCTTGTCTATAAAAGGAACTTCATAGTTTGTAAAGGGAAGTCATTCGAAACATAGAGTTTCAGTTAATAAAAGATCCATAAAGGATCTAAGTGTTCTTAGTTATAACATCTTGTATTTACATTCCGCTATAGAATACGAGTTGTAGAGATTTTCTATTAGTTTGCTTATGATTACATAGGCAACACTAACGATCCACGAGTGCTCAAGATCTGTCAAGGTCTGTCTGTGTTCAACATGACCAATGATTCGATTGTAATATAAGCATTTTTAATATTTATAAAAGTTTTCCTGTTCGATTTAATAATCACTTGAGGACAAATGATAATCAACCTTCTGGAGTCATATTTCACGGCGAGATTTGAATTGATAATTACGTTTATGTTTTTCATTTTATTCTTGATTGTCGAATATTTTTGATTTTGGATTTTTTAAAAGACTTAAAATCTATTTTAGTTATTAGGAAATATTTTAACTAATTAAAATTGGCAAAATAAAACTAAGCTAAGAATATGATAGTAAAAGCTATGCTTGTCAAGTGAGGTGAAACGGTAAATCAAGTGTGAATAATCTATTAAGCCCTTTTAATTAATATCCGTCGAAATAAAATTATTTTCTCACAACATTGGCTTATATTGAAAACAATCCATTTTTCTTCTTTGTAATAATAACTAGATCTAAATAATTAATTATTCAAACGGCTTTTTACCGTTAAAACAATCAACCAAATATATCTAAAAATAATCCGGAAACTATTAATCAATAATCTTCGATACCCGTTTAAAAAACTATTTTCTCACAAAGTTGGTTTATTTTGAAAACAATTCTTTATCTAGGTAAAATTACTAGATTTCGTTAATTACCCTAACGGCTTTTGCCCGTCAAAACAACCAAATTCAATCTAAGTAACCTGAAGATTATTAATCAACAATTTCTAAGTTTTCACACTTTATTCACGTATCACCATCATTAACAAGCAAATAAAAAGCTACTCAATAAACATAACTATCAAGCCAACAATAATAATCTCAACAAACATAACCATTTTATTAACTAAAACAGCTAAGCTAATGAGAAAAGGTAGAAAATAGAACCCGATCAAAGCTAGGAGACGAATAAAACCACCCAATTTTATAAACTAGTCAAATTATAAAGTTTACTTCTTTTTAAGCATTAAAATATCCAAATAATCAATAAAGTTTATGACTTTATTAATTAATTAGAAATTTAAGACTAAAAAACTTCAAACTTTAGTGATAAGAAAACTTATAAAACCCTTAAGCTCCTCGCCTTAGGTTGAGATGATGAGAAACTAAGAAAGACCAAAAGGTTAGAGAATAATAAGCAATAATATGGATCAAATAAGCTGTAGAAAAGCTTGTCGATTAAGAAAAACTAAGAAAGATTAAAACTTTTTGGGTTTTTATAAAGATTTAAAAAAGCTAAATAGAAAATAAGCTAAAAATAAGCTAATAAAAAGCTAAAGATTAAAACTTTTTTAACTAAAGATGCTAGATCAAAAGTAATAAGCTAATGGGTATCTTATTATAAAAGAAAAACAAATAAAAATCAACTCTTTTTGTTTTTTATAAGGTAATTTGCAAAGCAAAGATTAGATCTAACTTTATAAAAGCTTTTAAAACAAAGTAGTAAAAGAGAGCTTATGAAATAAGCTAGATTTAAATAAGCCCAAAAAACTAATAAGCTTTCATGACTTGTTAGATAAGAAAAGTAAAAGAAAATAAAGAAAGAGGAGAGTAGAAATAAGCTTCAAATAACTTCATCATCTTCATCAAGAAATAAGCTAAAAAGTTGATTACAATAAGTTCTTGAAATAAGCTAATACAAAATAAGCTAAGACAATAAGCTACTAAAACTATTCTACTCCTACTCTAAATTAATCTACTCCTACACCTGATAATAAAACTACTCCTAAAAATAAAAAGTAACTGTGTCTCAAAATAACTGTTTTGTGTTCGGATACATATAAATTTGAGATCAATATAGATCTCATGTTTACCATAAATCAAATAAATTAATCTTACCAATCCATTTTTGATCAAAATTAATAAAAAAAACCCATTTTTCAACTTTTTTTTTAAAATAAAATATCTTGCAAATGATAAATCTTCAAACTACAAAAAATAAAGCATCGCGATGGTATGAATTTTTTTTTGACAAACTTTTTTTTTTTTTTTAAATTCCAACCGAAAATCACATATGATTTTCAAAAATCACATGTGATTTGTAAAAATCAAATCATATATGATTTTTCAAATCATATATAATTTTTTCAAATCATATATGAATTTTACAAATCACATATGATTTTTCTAGGCCAAAATTTTGAAAAAAAATCGTTAAAAATATATAAAAGTGCATATCTATAGAAAGATAATTTAATTCTCGTCGCGATGGTATGATTTTTTTCGGCCTAACGATTAACGGTTTGCGAGATATATGATTTGAGAAAATCATATGTGATTTGTAAAAATCGAATCACATGTGATTTTCACAAATCGCATATGATTTTTCTAAGCCAAAATTTTGTGAAAAAAAATCGTTAAAATTGTATAAAAGTGCATATCTACGGAAAGATAATTTAATTCTTGTCGTATGGGTATGATTTTTTTCGCGTAACGATTAACGATTTGCGAAATATTTAATTTTAAGAAAAAAGATGAAAGTTGTTTTTTTTTAATTAAAAAAATGTGTGTCTATAATTGATTTATTGAATTTATAGTAAATTTTAGATCTATATTAAACTTTTGTCGGTAAAAGTAAAGGACCTGAAAAGTTGTCTCTGATTTGAACACGGATTCACGATTGATAGAGATTAACGACTACTTTAAAACGTATAGTTTAGCAGCTGTGTACAGCTTGCATTCGATGACATGAATGCATGGGTTGTACGTCCCCATTGTTCTTAAAGCTAAAAGGCCCGTACACACTGATGGTGACAGATGTATACCGTCATTCCTGTGACTGCCGGCCGCTAACATTTAACAAATGAGGTATTTTGCATATTTTTTAAATTGATTGACACACGTAATAGAGGTGAAAATGAGTAAAAGTAATGTGAAGATATAAATGTTAAAATATTTGAAATTAGAGTGTATCAATCATTTAAGTGAGTGCGCAAATCACCTCCCTTTAACAAACACTAACCTTTCATATAAGACTACACTCTTATTACAATTTGATAATAACACGACCACAACCACTACAAAAACATACCTCACAAAAACAAATAAAAAAAGACTATATACAAAACAAATTGAAAGTTTCATTTAATTAGCCAACCAAAAGATTAAAAGAGTTGGGGTAGAACACGGTCGGGGTACGTTTTGCTAGGGGGAGAGACGTAGTGAGAGGGTCGGTTGGTTGGAAGGGAACGCGAGGTAGTCATTGATGAAAATATTAGTGAGGAACACGTCATTATCATATATTCTTTTAAAGTGTAAACTAGGAGGATTTAGCTTAATTTTTTTTTAATTTATTTGTTGAGTAAAAATCACATATAGCACCTAGCAAAATCATCCTTTTAACAGTTTGGTTTCCTCATATGAAGTGGCTAGAACAAATGTTTAGGAGCCAGAACTTTTGTTTGTGCAACGTGCGTTGGGCACGTTGAAAAAAATATGGATGTATTTGGATTTGGGATGAAAGTATCAACTATGTCCAGTTTGTTCTTTTTCTTACTTTTTCTTAGTTTTGGACCAAGGACTTATAGAAGAGTGGGTTTTATGTGTAAAATACATTAGATAACAAGGCCCACCTACTATTTAAGCCCACTTACATATTTCGACCTATGTCGATTAATGAGAAAAGGGGTATGAGAGACGCACACGTTAAGTTAAAGTGTATAAAAACTATATAGAAAAAACGCGATATCGTATGTTGGAGGTCTTGACGTGTGTGGTGGGCTTAAATGGTAAATGGGCCTACTTTGCTTCTTCGTGGGACAATCACTACTTGCCATTTCATACCACTAAGAAAGGTGTATGTGTACAAAATGGAATATATTTGAGCAATTGCATAATGGTTGACTAAGGACAGTTTTGTCGCAATCGTATGATATTAAGTGGATCAGGTTTGCTCCGTTCAGATTATCGAATCACGAGTTTATAAATTGGATGTAAGCGATATTTACATGTGACCGTTGCAGAACTATATTTCTAACCACGGCCAAATGTTACTTAGAGAGGCTCAAAGGTGAGATCTCTTTGTGAGAACATCAAGTTACCACTAATTAAGCCTCCTTAATGATGATTAAGCGTATAAAAGTATACGAAAGCTTTTGTAAAAATAAGTTACCATAAACTATTAAAAATTGAAACAACTTTAAGTAGCTTTAAAAATTAGCTTTAGCTTCCATCTTGGTTATATTTCCAAGCTAAGGTTTAGCAAATTTGAATCAGTAAACTAACAAGATAAGGAAATCGTCGTTTATACTCGAAGCAAATTTTGTACTATTTATCGAATTAATGTGCACTTTTTGTATTCAAGAAACCTACTAAGGCTGCCTTGTGACTAACTATGTCTCATGGTTTACTAAAATCCACGATATAATAGCGTGCCAAAATTACATCATGTCCTCTTTTAGCAACCTAAAGTAAATAGCACTCTTTTGGTATTCTTTCAACACGTTCCATTTACCTGTCATACACATAACACGTCTAACCAAAATACATCAACATTTAACTAATCTCCATCATATATTTTGATGCAATATCTTGTTATCTAATAGAGTCTTATATATTTAAACAAGGTTTATTACTATAATTAATTGGATGACTTTTTCAATAAGCCGGCTTTGTGTAGACCATGGAATTGAAAGAAGAAAGCCAAAAACGTCAAAGTCAAGTCTATTATTGGACTCAAGACTTTTGAGTAAGATATGCACTTGTTTATAACTCCGTGTATCATACGCTTTATCTATCTCCTTAATTTTATTTCAAATTCTAAATAATGAATAATACACTTTCCCGGCGGCCTATAATCAACCTCCTCCACCACTTCACCAATACCAAAAACATAAAATCCGGCAAATCTATTCACGCACATTTAATCATATCCAACCAAACCCATGATCACAACATACTAGAACTCAACTCATTAATAAACCTATATTCTAAATGCTCAAGTTTAAAATATGCCCACCATCTGTTTGATAAAATGCCTCAACGAAATGTAGTTTCTTATAGTGCACTTATGGTGGTTTTACCAAAATGGGTACGATTATGAGGTTTTGAGGTCGTTTAAAATGATGGGTTTGGAGGAAATGAGTATATATTTGCCACGGTTTTTTGTGTGGGAATGTAGGTGAGGTGGGGTTGGGAGGCAGTGTCATGGGTATGTGTTGAAATGTGGGTTGGTGTTTTTCAAGATGTGAAAAATGGGGTTGTGAGGATGTACGCCAAGGTGGCGGATGTTTTGGGGCTTTGGAGATTTTGTGTTCGGTTCCGGGTCGGATAGTCAGACGATATAATTTGATTTTGGGTGGGCTTGTTGAGAATGGTTATTTGGGTGAAGGGTGGATGTGGTGAGGAGAATGGTGGGTGAAGGTGTGGTGTGGAGTAAAGCGAGTTATATTGGTGTGTTTGGGCTATGTCGCGTGTTAAGGATTTGAGGTTGGGGCGAGAGTTTATGGTCGGATGGTGAAGAGTGATGTTGAGTTTGATGTGTTTGTGTGCAGTGTGGTTATTGATATGTATGGGAAGTGTAGAGATGTAACGAGTGCTAGAAAAGTTTTTGATAGGTGTCAAGATCGGAACGTGGTGTCATGGATCTGCAATGTTGGTCGCTTATTCGCAACATGGGTTATTTGAAGAGTCGTTGAAGTTGTTTTGGATATGCAACGTGAGGATGTTGTTCCAAACGAGTCTACCTTTTCTGTCTTGCTAAATGCTAGTGCCGGGTTATCATTGCTAGGATACGGATATTCATTGCATGCACTTGCAGAAGACGGGGTTTAGGGTCATAAGAATGTTGGGAATGCTTTGATCAACATGTACTCAAAGACCGTGAAATTGAAGTTGCAAACAAAATATTTTTAGGTATGAATAATCGTGATATTGTGACTTGGAATACCATGATATGTGGATACTCGTATCACGGACTTGGTGATAAGGCATTGGCTATATTTCAAGAGATGTTGAAAACCATGAGAATCCAAATCATGTGACTTTTGTTGGTGTTCTCACCGCTTGTGGACATTTGGGCGGTGTTGAATTAGATTCTATTATTTTGACCGCTTAATGAAATGTAAGGGAGTAGAACCCGGTTTGGAGCACTATACTTGTATTGTGGGACTTTTAAGCAAAGTCGACGATTAGATGAAGCTAAAAATTTATGTTATCAACATTAATTAAATGGGATGCCGTTGCTTGGCGTACATTGCTTAGTGCTTGTCATGTTCATAAAAATTATACTCTGGGCACAGAAGTTGCTGACATCATCATGGGTTTGGACCCTGATGATGTTGGGACTTATACCCTTTTGTCTAATATGCATGCTAAGGGTCATAAATGGGGTGGGGTTACAAAAATCCGCGATTTAATGAAAAAAAGGAACATAAAGAAAGAGCCTGGATTGAGTTGGTTGGAGATAAAGAATCAAACACAAGTGTTTGTTTCGGATGATAATAAACATCCAGATTTTGTTGAGGTTCATGAAAAGTTGAAGGAGTTGTTTGGTAAGATAAAAGGACTTGGTTATGCGCCCGATACTTGTAATGTGTTGCATGATGTTGAGGATGAATGAAGGAAGATTCGTGGGATATCATAGTGAGAAGCTTACGGTAGCTTATGCCCTACTTAGAACACATAATGGAGCACCGATTCGTATCATAAAAACTTAAGAATATGTGATGATTGCCACTCTTTTATGAAACTAGTTTCAAAAGTCACAAATAGGTTGATAAATGTAAGAGATGCCAACCGCTTCCATCATTTCCAAGATGGAAGTTGCTCATGTGCAGATTATTGGTGAGTAAATCGTTTCCAACACAGCGACTTATGGTCAGTCGTCATGGAAGTTGGTCACGTGGGACATATGAGTCGGAACCAATTCGGAAGTTCCACATGTAACCCTTGCGGTATAAATTTACTAATGTTATCTTTCAGCAGCCTTAAGCTTCACATCTAATTTTATCTCTAACAAGAGGCATGATCCAAGTATTAAGTGTGTCCCATCAACCAAGGTTGTGGTTTCAAACCTCATCGAGGCGTGTCTTTGAGTTATTTGTCGTACAAAAGATACAGTTCTATCAAGATGACCTAAACAGAGTCCATTCTCAATGATGACACACCGAAAATAAATGGTCTTAAAGAGGCAAGCTAATAGAAACAGGACTTTTAGGGAAACTTGGTCTATGAAACTTGAAATTTTGAAATTTTGTAGTCTAAGAAAAGTGTAATTATTTACGTGATAACTTAGCAAAATGACAGTTTTACTCTTGAACAATTATTGATTCCTTCTTCTTTTTTTTTTTTTTTTTTTTTTTTTTTGTATTCATTTAGGGATGATTATTAGGGTAATATGGGAAACTTAACAAGTTAACAATTATATATATGTTTTTAGAATTGGACAATCATTTTGGGACATACAAAGATATTAAGGTGGACAATAATTGGGACGAGGGAGTATTTTGCTTATCGATTCAGTTGAGGCTTTTATCTCAGACATTTCCTTTTGGCATCTCCGCAATGTTGAAGCTTAATGTAATCTGCTGTCATGATTCGGATATCGGTGAAGCTTCCGGTATGAGGAAGGCGCTTTGACATTGCATCCCGCTTACATGACTTCCCATCAAAGACTCAAGACTTACTTGGTAATCCTTCTGCAGCTTCTGTTGTTGGAACAACTGGTGCCCCGATTATGGGCTTAACTCCATTGGCTGGTCCCTATGGTGAAAGTGGAGATTGGGCTCGCAGCCTCTATCCACCTCCACGACATGAAGCTATTTCAAAGAATTTTCTCTGCGTTTACTTTGTCATACCGAAAATATCGGGGTGTAATTGGCAAAGGGGTGTATTGATCAATCAAATTAGGCGGAATCAGGTGCAAAGAATCACAGTTGGTGATGCAAAACCCGAGGTGAAGATTGCATAATATCTATTTCGCACGGAAGGTAGGTTTGGTCTGAAATAGGATGTCATATATTAGAAAGATGAAAGGATATAGCTTTATGTGGTTGTACATTTTTATGTACAGTGTCTTTGACGACATTTTCTCCTACTATTGAAGCTGCAATACGTTTGCAACCTGTGCAATGAGAGAATTGAAAGAGATTCAGGCCTCGCCACGCACACCACACGATTACTTGTGCCATCTTCTCGATTGGTTGCCTAATTGGGAAAGGAGGAGCCAAAATTTCAAATGAGGAGAATCACCAAAGCTAATATTCGAATACTTACAAAGGAAGATGTTCCAAAAGTTCACGAGAGATGACGAGATGGTGCATGTAAACATCTTTATATATCTTTACTGAAATATAGATATTGTTCATCGTTGCCCTATTAACGCTATTGGTTATCGTGTTATAAGATTACTGCAGAATTTGATTTTGCTAAGGATGCACTTGTACAAGTAGCCTCACGATTAAGGGAGATCTTTTTGAAGAGAAGGAGCATTGTCGACATTTGTTCCAGTTCTTCCGTATCTTCCTATGGCACCAAGTTCAAAATTATGAGAGAAGGGAATCTAAAGGTCGTGAACATGGACATTCTTATTCTAGCGAGATCATGGACATTCTTATTCTAGCCAAGAACATGGACCTTCTTATGCAAATAGACATGGCGGATCAAGTGATTTGCCACCTTATGCTAATAGACATGGTGGATCAAGTGATTTGCCACTTAATGATGTATACTGAAGCTATGGTAACTTGCGTGTAGTGTAATTGATATATGATCTTAAATCTCGCTTAGTTGTTGATTTTCCCAATGCAAACATCAAATGTTCAAGATACCTTTGCCCGAAATCCGGTTAAAGCATGATCTTTTTTTTGGGACATATACATGTGGTGGTCACTGACGTAGTCATAGAGTGATGTGTCCCGACAATCCGTCAACGTGACGTTCTTTTGTTGTGTCATCATGGCTTTGACTTAAAATTATGTTAGTTTTTAGGTGCATAATATTATCTGGTTAACTTATGGTGTGGATATTTCCTTCATTGCTTACAATGTATGAACTCATGGTTGCAGGGACGAACTAGCAATGATGCTTATAGAGCCTACGGTAGTTATTCTTCAGGACGTAGTGGCGGTTCTCGGTAAGTAAATGCTTTGAAGATGTCTTTTATCCGCTTATATGGCACATATCGTCTTTTTAATGTCAAAATATGGTGTTTTTGTTAATATTATCTACTAAATAATTTTGCTCTTTATCGGTGACCATTCTGCGCCAGAGGATCTCGGCATAACTCGCCTCTAGACGGAGAGACCATCGTTACTAGTATAAGCCCACCGGTGAGTCATATTACTTCATCCGTATTTCATTTTATTTTCTTTTGTTTTTTATGGTGATACATATTTTCTATTCTTTTGACATTAACATGTAATAAATTAATGACAGCTAACCCTAAAACCTCACCTAACCCTTGTATGATTATTCTCTCTACATTAACCTTGTTTCCTTTACATTCCCTATACAACAGCTGAGATATTCAAAAGCCCGGCTAGCCCACAACCCGACTATATCGATGAAGCCTTACACCTAAACTAGAAGACCCGATGAGCCGGAGTTTGGAAACGATGACTCACCTTTCATGCTTTTTTTTTTTTTTTTGCAAATGATGTCCAGCTCATTGGATTGATGCATCCGGTTATAGTCTCCATGTGTGGAGGTCGGGGTTCGACTCGATTTTCCCCATGTGGGGATTTTCCCGAATAAGCAAATGTGTTCGAATCCCAGTGCGATACCTTGAAGCCCTTTAATGGAAAACTGGATGGTTAGACTGGGGGTTGCTACTCTCTTCGTGAGATGATTCGAACTCGGGTCGAGAGACTTGGTGCCTTGGTGGCACGCAATATACTCCAGCTGCACCAAACTGCCTTTCCAAAAAAAACCTTTCATGCTTTTTTTCTAAGATGACTTTAATTGAAGAACGTCTTTTTTGCTACACCTATATTGTTCATGTCCCTAAGTTACTTTACCAATTTCCTATTTCACTGAGTTCCAAAGAACCTACCTGTTAATGTTCCGATCACATAGCAGTTTGTGATACTTGCTATGTTATAGCACTCTTGAGCATTTCTGAAATTTCGGCCATTTTCTGAGATTATTTTGCCATCTTCTTTTGTTATGCATGTAATATTTGTATGTACCTTCTTTGGCAAAGAACCTTCTTAAATAGAGGTGGCAACATGGGTGGGGATTCGTGCATGTTGGGTAACGGGTTGACCGAACATTATATTGTCCAAAAAGTTTTGACTTTCTATACTAGGCTAGTGTGGATTAGAAAGTATATTATGTCAATGATAATCTACTGTTTTAGGAGTGTTATGTGTCACCGGTTGACCATTAAAGATGATAACCCGAATCGACCCTTTTATAAGTAAAGGGTTGAAATTGCCACCTCTATGCTTTTCCATTTGAACTTGATGTTTGGGCCTCAGGGGCAAGAGGAAAGTTTTTAAATTGAACTAGTTTGGCGGAGTATGCATTTCTCTTAAGACTTGCAAAGTTCTGTAAAACTTTCCTTTCGGTATTCATTTTCTTGTTTGTATGTTTCATGCAAGCAAATAAAGCTACTGGATTGCCAGCAGTACAAGTGCCATGATTTTGGTACACATGTTTCCTTAGTTTACTCCTTCGTTTATTTGGAACCTTGTTAACCCCCATCAACTGCAGTAGGGTAGAGCTACACCAAGATTTCATTAGGAGTGGACATTTGTTAATAATGTTTAATGCTATTTTTTTTAAACCAGTCGCAGATTATTGTTATTGACAGATAACTGCTGCACTTACTTTTACCGTCTATTATCTATTATATCATGTATCATCTTTCGTTATTGTGTGTGAGCGCTTAAGCAGGCTTGGTAGGTGTTGATAAAACGTCGTAATCTCGTAATCTGCTTTAATTAATAGAACAATTTCATTTACGAAACAAATCATAATTTCTCAGATTGTGATGCAAAGAACTTGCAGTGTGCATTTTGCAATTTGATTCTTTGTTTTTTCATCGTAGTGATTATTTAAAATGTCGTCTTTCCTCCGATTTAAATAACCTTTCTTTGTTAGTAATCATATGAAATTATAATCTTGATAATGGATGATTATTTAATTAACACATAATCACAATTTCTCTTCTTGAACCGCTAAAATATTACAAAAAGCGATTGAGCGATGTAATTCATACGACTAATATTGTGCCTAACCATTTCAATGTGTGACAATTGATTACTTTTTCCTTGTAACATTTACCATACCACTGCTCAAAATTTCATAAGCAACCTAGCAAGGCGGTGTAGGAAATAAATCTATTACAACATATTAGAACAAGCATGGGAGGGTCAGTTGTCAAGCCGATTTAGATTAAATGCATTATGAAGTCCATTTATCCACAGAAACAGCAATGCTTGAGCGTCATCGATGTGGAAGCTTGATTTAGTCTTTGAAGTCTCCCCTGACATTGCATTTTCAAACATAAACACCACCTTGAACGTAGTTTGAACCAACGCGTCAAAGAAGGGCTGGATCGTGTCCTTCGTGATAATATTTTCCTGACTCCACCCCTTTTACCAACTCCGAGTTTTGTTAACAGAGCCAGATTAAATGGTTACAATTTTAGAAAGGGTGAAGGCGTGAAGCAACAATTATTGGTTGTTATCCTTAAAAGGGTATCATTAGAATATTTGTTTCTGTCTATCATTTTAGCAATAACGAGGAAAATAGCCCGCTGCGTTGCAGCGGGTATTGTATCTTTTTTTTATGTTAGGTTTTTTTCTTTTTTTTCCCGAGTTTTAGCACATACGGTTCGGTTTTTTTAATAAGAAGAAGTTTTGGGATTTTACTATTCTCTAAGTTTACGCTTACGCGGGAAAAAAATATTATTAACTTGATAAGCTCATTGACTGCAAGAAAAGAGCTAAACTCCTAAGAATACCAAAGTTGTGTTAAGTAAATGAGCCCTTGCATTATAATTAAGCACCTGTACTATTATCCTATTCATGCACATGAATGATAAAAATTACCTAACGCATCTAACAAACCGTAATCTTTTTTTTTTTTTGAACAAAACAAACCGTAATCTATAGCGAAATTACTATAAAATCATAATGTTGAAAATCACACCTATATGTATACTTGGTATGAGTTACTTAACAGTAACCTCCACTAAATTATTGGTATGCAACTTATTTAAAGAAAAGGTGTAAAATATAAAACAAAGTCAGCCTTGATATAATGACAGGAGGTTCTGATACATATGATAGCAGTTACATTGGGTTGTCTCACAGAAGTATCCATCAAAACGTAAACCAATAAAGCACTCTTTTTTTTGGTTTCTCAGAATAGATGAAAATACGTAGTCACATAAATACAATAACGCAAGAAACAAAAACAAAAAAATCTTATCACGTTGAAGTTCACCGCTGCTTGATCCTGCACATTTTGTCCCTGTATCATGACTCAATAAAGGATCAGCATAACAGTTTTGTTGTAGATGACAAATACCAACCTGTGGCCTTGTTGCGACATTGATATCAAATGAACCCAGACCAACCTGTGACGCCTATTGGCAAGGCGCGTGTATTCAATTATTTTTTGAAACAAAAGCAATAGTTAAGTATAAAAGCAAGGTGTAAAAGTATATTTTGAAACAAATACAATGTATTAGGAAAAAAACCTTATTCACCTTGGCCTTCCACATTGACGAATCCCACAGGTTTACTCTTCATATCATGGCTCAACAAAATACCATAAGAAACTCTTGTGAGTGTTTGGTGTTTGGTATGTGTTGTTTGATACAGGAAGACGCTTAAGGAAGAAGCTTGATAGGGAATTTTTTCATCGTATGTGAAGAACATGCTTCCAGAAGATTGGATATGTGGGCAAAAAACTTTATAATTCGGCCCGCTGTGGCTGCAAATTACATACCACCCAAGACATCCCGCCAGAGGAAACCCCCGAGGCAAACGACATATCCACCATGGCTGCAAGCTTATTAAGGTTGCCCTGCCACAATGCAAACAATTTAAACGTCAGCAGATTCCACCCAAAATATGTGCCAGACATTTTTTTCAAAATAGAAAATAAACCATTATGTGATTTGAAGGGTAGAGATTATGTAGAGATTATCAGACATTTTTTTCAAAATAGAAGGGTAGAGATTATGTGATTTGAAGGTTAACCATTATGTGAAAGTATCACATACCTATATATTTCCTCTGCTGATTTGTACAGGTCCACCTTCAAGAGAGCCCGGGGCAAGAGCCCTAATTGCGATTTTCTTAAATGTTGCTGATATTAAAGCAATTACATCTGCTCTTCGACACACCCTGCTAACACATATATAAATCATGTTTCACACCCTGTTACAATCAACGTTACCGTGATTTTCATGAGACCATGGCTGCAAATATAATACTTTGCCCCGCCATGGCTGCAAATCAGCCCAAGTTGCTATTAACACAAAAATCATAAAAAGTTGGATCTACAAATGTTCTCGAGTTTCTCCAGAGCAGCTTTCCTCTTCATATCATCCTCGTCTTCACTCTCTTGATCTTTATCAGATACTTTTGACTTATCCTCCTTTGAAGATTCCGAGTCTTCAAGCTCGTTTTGCCAGTAAGCAATACTATTTGCAGCCGTCTTAGCAACCTCAGCAGGCTGCAAGGTCAAAACACCAGTCAATAAAAGCTTCCGTTCGTTGCAGAATCCATGGCAACACAGAAAATAAACCATGCCTTACAGACTTTGCAAAAACTTTGGTATTAGAAATGAACATGGTATTGCACATTGGATTTTCACCACTCAAAGAATTATTTTAAGTCGTATAGATTAAAAATAACCATATGCTATTGACATCCAATTTACAAATTCAATAGCCATTAGGTATAATCATCACTCATTAATAGTCTCTCGACAAAAAACTTCCAAATTGGCCGGTTACAATTAATCTAACCTGTCCTAGGCTTTGTACACCAAACATATCTACTTTTCAGCTTCAATACTTCAAAATTTAAACATGTAATCTGTTACTTTCCGGTTTCGGAACTTTTCGTTACATTAATTATTACACCTAAACAATCCATATCCAAACTCAACTTGTAAAAAAATCATTATATGAAAATTCATTTAATTCAACACATCAAGAGTCAAACAACAACCATTCACCAAAAACATAACCGTAGATCAGAAAGTAAACGCACCCTGATTGCATTAATTTCTGCGTAAAATAAACTATAAAATCAAAATACATTTATTAATACATGTACAAAGACTCTTTATTGCTACAATCTCTTTATTGCTACAATAGCCTAATCCAGCTCGCTGATCACCAAAGCCCGTCACACATTGCAAAATTCTTTAATGCATATTATTATGAAACAAAATGGTCTATATTTTCAGTACCAAGTACTTTGGCTATTTCTTATCTCAAGTTTCAATACTAAAGTTTTGATAGTTTTCCCTCAACACACCCCACTCTGTTTTGGCACCTTTTAGAGAAATTACAACCAAAAAATCTAAACCTCAACATGACATCTATAATAACAACGCAAAGAATCCTGTGAACCATAACCAGGTTGTCAAAATTTTGTACCAATGACAGGAGGCTCATAACTGATAAGTGAATGGCGCTTAATATTTATTTATCAAAATGACGATGCATTAACATGGGCTCTCAAACCGATAATTGTAGCTACATTTATCATATGGAGCGAGTATAAGGAATTACCAAGAGTCTCCTAAGGAGGACATCATCTCCACCGGATGGTCGTCCGATACGATGACGCATCATACACCTGGTAAGTGGCAACGCAAAAGCAAACAGTATTTCAGTTTCATATATAATGAATATGTGAGGTGTCCGTATTTGGTGCATTATATGTTCGACAATTCCTGAACGTTCAGGACATTTGATTGCTGTTTTTTACAGTGGAAGACCCTTTACGCAGGGGGTAAATGAATATTATGGAACCCGTAAAAATAAGATAAAATTATGTGAAACGGATCAAGGAAATGGTAATACAATCGACCATGTAAACATTATAATCTGAATCCATATAGCAACCCATTCAATGACCAAAGATCACTTATCTGATTCTGATCATTGCCTATCTTGTTAATTTCAAAAAAGCAAGGCTAAACAATCTTTTGTATTTAGGCATACTGAAATTGATTCTAATTCTTCCAGATAATCAATTTCAGAGGGTATTTTGATTGCTTATTAAAACTGCCAATGCGCTTATTTTAGAGATAAGCAGTTTCATGTTGCCCTATAGTCCACAAATGACCTCAAACACCGTCGCATACACTAATAGATAAGGCATGTTTGTTTAAGCTTATTTCTGGGCTAGTTAGGTCACTTGATTTCGGCTTATATTGCACAATATTTCCTTATAGGATCAATTGTCTACTCCCCCAATATTATTGAACACTTGATATGCACCTGAACAGTTGAACTACAAACTTCTGAGCACTTTACCCCTTTGAATTTGTCTCAACATTCATTGAGCACTACACCGCTATGAACTCTAGTAGAAGCATCAGCACACGGTACAACTTATCCTTAATCCTGAAACACTATTCCAAAAAAATCTAAATAAATCAAAAAAGCAAAAAATCTTTCAGCACCGACGTAATCCTCAAGCAATAACCACAGGCAAGTACCTAAATGCAGGTAATCCGTAATCCTCAAACAACTTATACTAAATTCTGAAACAATAACGTTAACCAAAACCATCATGACAACCTACCCAAATAATCACATCCAAGTAATAACCTATATAATCAAAAGAATCCAAGTATAATAATCCTAGTCCCAAAACAACTTATAGTTAATCCTCAAACAACAACCTTAACGAAAATCCTATATCATCAAAATAATCCAAGTCTAAAGATCCTTAATCCCAAAAAAACTTATGATTAATACTAAAACAACAACGTTAACAAAAACCAACACGCATACCAAAAAAATTGCAAACAACTATCACAAAAGCTTAAAAATAAAAAACCCATAAGCAAATTCATTGCTATTACATACACCAAACTAATTATGATTGAAATATCCATTGATTACCTTCACATATCAATCAAAGCGACACAATCGTATGCAAGAGAGAGAGACAGACGAACCACCAGACCGGAAAATCTTTGAGAGAGAGAGAGAGAGAAACCGGCAGACAGATAAACAAATCAAATACCAACAAACCGCAACAAATTTGAAACGGATAGGAATGGCGAAAAGATATGAGACAACATGGATACAGATGGCAGGCATACAACTGATCTAAACATGAATCATCTCCAAGCAGGAGGTGGAAAGTGGAAACACTCTTCATTCTACTTTAGGGGAAACACGGGCCGGTTGAAACACGTGAGCACAAATGGGCCAGAAAACGGGCTAACACCAAAACCGGGCCAAAACGGCATAAGCCCAAAAAAAGGGCGAATATTCCCTGGAATCCGTTGTGTTTTAGTATATAGATACAACGAGTTGGATAGCCCGCGCGTTGCTGCGGGGGCAATGTGTTAATGTATAAAACAATTGTGTTGATGTTTATTTCGGTGTGATTGTTAGTATATGTGTGCATTTTTAATATATTATTGAATAAGCTTGCATGAAGTTATTGCATTTCATCATCTTAATTATATGATGTGATAATAAAAATATTAGTATAAAATGACATGCCTATGGTTAATGTACACATCAACTCTAATTATATTTACAACATCTACCTAAAATCAATATCAAGTGAATTGACTTACTGTCAAAGTCTCAAGTCCAAGGAAGGAGCATAATAAAAGAAACTCCAAATTTTGGTTCTTGGGTTTATCAATCGCTTATAGAATTCGTTATCGTCAAATGCATTCATTTGCCATGTCGGTTATTTAGTAGCAACTTCGGGATGTTTAAAAACCATGACATCTTGAATCTGAAGAAGTTAGTATGCTCGAATTGTGTAGTCACTCATAAGTCTATTCTGCATCAGCAAACATTCCTCACCTAAAACAAAAATCAATGCAAGATGTTAAAAATAAGCCTAATCAAAAGTCTCCCACCGGCCTTGAAATAACAGCCATTGTCCAAAAACCAATTCAAAAACTTATTGCATAAGAACATGTATAAAAAGGGGTAAAATGGTTCCGTTAACGGGCAATAACAAATTCCATTTGAAACGGCTAATTATTGGGGTATACTACTGCGGAAAGGTCTGTTCATTACTGTGTTTAGTCATACAGCAAGGACTGTTTGGCTTCGAGTTTAGTGGGTTGTTTGGTACAAAGTGCAGTGTCACATCACAACAAATAACCAAACAGAATGTTCTCTCATTTCGCTGCATGAAAGTGAGTGTGTTCTCTCATTCAAATGTACATTACCTTTGCGGCAACCCGAAACAACCATTAAAACGACACAAACACATTTGGTTAGTATATTTATGAGAGTATATATTCAAGGACACGGCTCTTCAGGGGTGAAACCTGAAATTCATGCAATCTGTATTATTTATATGACTAAACTTTCTAAACTGTTGTTGGAAGATAATTGTATTGAATATTATTGTAATCATGCATTTTCATAGTCAAACTGACCGCTATTATTTGGAATGAATAAGATCGAGTGTTTGCGGTTATGTTAAACCAAACATGTACTAAAAATGACTTGTTTAACCCATTATGCACTCCTTTCCGCTCCTTGTGCCACTTTTAATCTCAGCTATGCCAGTTTCAAGTGTTTAGTTAGCAAAAATCAAAAGCAAATATAGAAATGATGCTTTTAATGCTTTCGTTAACGTCACTAAATTAGCATCTTAGTTTTGGTTTTGAGTCTCATTTCCTTAAGACGACAACATCCGTAGTAAGCATCATTATAATCCACTAAGTTGCACATGCCTGCTTATCTATTGAATAAACTTATATGACGTTATCAGATGATCTTTTCTTTCACTTCTAAAATTACATCATGGTATGAAACTAAAGATTCTAATTCATTTTAGCCAATTTTCTATTTCATAATAGCATTAATCTCAACCGAAACATTTGTAGTAGTGACACCATCCATCGTCACAGTAATGGCCGAATAGCCTAAGTATGAGAAAACACAAATTTTGTAATCCTAATTGTACTCTAGTATACCTAAGAGTTTATTTTGAAAGTTAAATACCCACAACATACCTGATAAAATTGACGAAAAGCAACCAAATCGTAAAGTGTTTGGTTAGCTGAAAGAAACTCCAGATTTTCTGTATTTAGAGAATCGAATGGGTTACTGTTTCCATAATAACAATGTTAGAGGGTAACTATAGCAGCTCCAAATTTCTTGGCCAAAACCTGCACCCAATTAAAGAAACTATCAATAATATTTGGTTTAGCTTTAAATATAACTTGAAAAGGGTAGTGTGATTAAAAAGTAGTAAATGTATATTCTACATTTTTCTGAGTAGCGCCCTTTATTTAACAATGATAAAGGTACTCACCCTTTGTTGAAGAACTTTACACTCTGCAACCCATTTCTTACTGATAGCCTCGATCTCCCATACTTTTTATTTATTAGTTTCTTAGTTGTCATCGAGCATAACCTAATCGCGAAGGAAAATATGTTAACAAAAAAATAGCAAACACGATCAAGTGTATATAGTACTACATGTTTACTACTTACTCCGTCACTGCCAGAGTTCCTGGTTGTTGTGGCTTTGTGGCACGCTCCATTTATATCACCATACGAAACTTTCTTGGAAGTTGCACGCTCGAATTGGAAGCTATCCAAACCCTACAAATCAAATAATAATAACTATCAGCAATTTGACATGCTTAGAAAAGTATCCAATCCTTTTTTACAATTATATTCTTTGTTCAACTTGCTTCCATATAATCTTCTAAAATTCATTTTTCTTAGTTTATATATAGAGTTGGTATTTCCTTCTTAGGTGAGTGACACGACACCCGTTATTTTCCACCTAATATCAACATTTCTACTATAAAGTTAACAACAAATAAGGTAGCATGAATCACCATGAAGTTATGATCTTACTAAAGAAAATAAAACTTCACATATGAACCTTTCATTACAAAAACTTCTAAGAATTTTTTACCCTCATGGATTGGATTTGCTTCAAAGTAAAATCTAGTTGTCGCTCAAGTTGTTCAAGTTGCTCGCATATTCTCGAATAGCTACACCATCTCTTAACATTTGAATCTTAGATGACAAATGAGTGTGAGTGTAATAGTTGTGTGTCTCTCTTTTTCATCTTCACCTTCACCTTCTTCCTGCCTTCAAAAAATCATATCAACAACAAACCAAAAAAAAGAAAAAGAAAAAAGCCTAAATTGTATTTAGAACTATTACTAAAATCACCAATTTATAAGATTAGTTTCGACTTTAGAGTTGAAACAAAACCAAAATCTACCAATTCGTAAGTGAATGAGTTGTAAGTTTGTAACTGATAGTTAAGACTTATCATATTGGAATCCTTAGTAAGCAACTTTTTTTTTCATAAATACCATTAACGCCCTTAACACTAATTAATTGCTTGGAAGTATGCAATGTATACTGAGAATAGCTAATAGCTTACTATGTAATAAAGACAATTGTCTTGCCAATTTACTTTGGTTATGGATATTTAACCTGGTAACCTCGAGTCCAACTGATGAACTAAAACACCATTAACAATTATAAGTTTATAACTTATTTGTTTGCATATGTACAACAATTAAGCTTTAAACAATACGTTTATGCTATTTTATTTGGATCTAGTTATGTAAATTAACAACCGCACTTGGAGTAACTACAATAAAAAAAACCTAACATATCAACGCAACACTGTTCATCATTCATATTGAATGCGCACAAAAGTAACAACTATTCAAACAACATAAAATGAACAAAAATTATACCTATCTTCACATCGAGTCCCTGCATATCCGAAATCAACACCGCAAGTTGACTAATATGTAGGTCCTCATCAATATCCTGCATATTTTTTTTTTAAGTTTAATTAAAATCATAAGCCTGAAAAATAAGCTAAACCAAACACCCCTAACTCATAATTTGCAGTTTTTTGAACCAACCAATAAAGTTTATGAGAAAATAAAGAAACCCAATTGAATTAGCCAATAAGCAAAAATAAAAATAATCCAAACATCCTAATAAAATTGCTCAAGCATCTTCTTATCACAAATTTGCACTTTTTTAAACCGATAAATAAACTTTATAAAAGAATAAAAAACACCTAATTTAAATAATCACTTACTTGTAATGGTTGTTGTCTGAGTTTTAATGTGTTTTGATGAAAAATCTGATATGTATTAGCTTAGGTGTTGTGCGTGAGTGAGAAGATGGTGGAAGGTTCTAGCAAAATGGAGATGTGGAGAATGATAAATACCAACCGAGGATCTCTCCTACCATAGTAACTTCAAGAAACTTGTTATTTCAAATCTCTTATAACATAGTACAAAAATTTTGTTTACACTTGTGTGGTAGGCGTTTGCTAGTACAAAGATTAGGTGATGTAAACATGGTTAATGACGTTTCTTGTTGTATTACGGGATCATTACGCAGAAACGGATATGAACAGTGAAATACCCAACACCCTTAAGCCAACGACAAACTGCCACACCATCCAGTAACCTACTGTTGGGCCTTGATTTGTGTTTCATCATTAACGTATGACCAATAAGAAGCCCATTTAGGCAAAAACGGTCACCTTAATAAAATCCCATTTGACCCGTTCAAAAATCCTCTTTAGTTGTATTACGGGATCATTACGCAGAAACGGATATGAACAGTGAAATACCCAACACCCTTAAGCCAACGACAAACTGCCACACCATCCAGTAACCTACTGTTGGGCCTTGATTTGTGTTTCATCATTAACGTATGACCAATAAGAAGCCCATTTAGGCAAAAACGGTCACCTTAATAAAATCCCATTTGACCCGTTCAAAAATCCTCTTTAGTAAATTATAATAATTATAATATAATGGTGGAATATTTGTTTTTTTCTTTTTGTAGCTTACTTGTTTTTCTAATTATTTTGGGACCGGGTTTTTAATTGACAGCCACATAAAATATGGAGTAAATTACAAATTTTGTCCTTGTGGTTTACACTTCTTTTCATCTATCATCCCTAAACTTTAGAAATTACACTGCCCATCCTTGTGGTTGTCCATTTATAATGGACCGGTCATTTGACCGTTAGTTTGTTAACAAGTTGTCGTTAAATGGGCATGTTTCAGGTCATGTGATGGGCTTTTTTAAAAGGTGGCAAATGGGTCATGGAACAAAGAGGTTATGTTATAGAGATGGTTTTAATGGGTTATAGGTCAGATGGGTTTGGGTTGGGTCGACCCACTATTCGTCCGTTTTTATACGCTTTCGTCCATTTTACACGTTTTCGTTCGTTTTTACACGTTTTCGTCTGTTTTCTTCACGTTGTCGTCCATTTTTTTGTCCTTTTTTTACACGTTGTCTTGCTCGTTTGCGTATGTTACTAGACGTTTTTATCCGTTTTACACATTTTCGTTCGTTTTTACACGTTTTCGTCTGATTTTTCATGTTTTCGTACGTTTTTGCACCTTATCGTCCGTTTTACACGCTTTCATCCGCTTTTACACGCCATCCATTTTACACGCCGTCCGCTTTAACACGCTTCCGCTTCATTTTGCACGTTTACGCGTTTTACATGTTTTCGTCCGTTTTTTCACGTTTCCGTCTGTTTTTGCACATTTACGCCCGTTTTTGCACGTTGTTGTCCATTTTTATATGATTTTGTCCGGTTTTCCATGTTTTCATCCGTTTTTGAACCTTTTCATCCGTTTTTAGACGTTTTCGTCCGTTTTACCCTTTTTCACGTTTTCGTTTGTTTTTACATGTTTTCGTCCGTTTTTATATGATTTCGTCCATTTTGTACGTTTTCATCGGTTATATACGTTTTCGTCTGTTTTAGTACGTTTCGTCCTTTTTTAAACATTTTCTACCATTTTTCTTACGTTGTACGTATGAAAATGTAGAGAAAAAAAACGTGTAAGATCGTGAAAAAGTATATGAATACGTGAAAAACGGACGAAAACATGTAAAAACAGACAAAAACATGTAAAAACAGACAAAAACGTGTAAGAAATAACAAAACGTAAAACGAACGAAAACGCAAAACGGACTAAACGCAAAAAGCGATGAAAACGTATAAAACGTGCAAAATGTACAAAACGTCGCGAACAGACGAGAACGCCCGAAAACGGACGAGAATGCGCGAAAACAGACGAGAACACGTGAAAACGGGTGAAAATAGTCAAGACCGCGCGAAAATGGACGAAAACGCGAAAACAGACGAAAACACGCGAAAACATACAAAAACGCGCAAAAACGGACGAAATGGACAAGAACACAGGAAAACGGATAAAAACACGCGAAAACAGACGAAAAAACGGGGAAAATCGGACGAAAACGCATGAAAACAGACGGAAACGCGCAAAAAGGAGCGAAAAAGAAATACAAAGGTTGAAGATGATTGTGGAAAAATAACCTAAATACCCTCATATGCAGGTCACACGAGGTTTTTACCGGAGACAAATTAACGAAGTAACGGTCAAAGAACCGGTCCGTTATAAATGAACAACCCCAAGGATGAGTGGTGTAATTTTTAAAGTTTAGGGACGAAATGCGAGAAAAGGTGTAAACCACAATGACGGAATTTGTTATTTACTCTAAAATATATGGATTAGGTGATAGTTCAGGAAACACCGGCAATATGGATTGGTTGATAGATAGATTCTTTGATTGATAGATTCTTTCTAATTGGAAAAGTGGTCTAACTTTTGGCAATAGTTTGCATATTTATCCAATATGATAGGAGATGTTTTGCATATTTTTCTTTGGATTCAATGATAAAAGACCTAGCCAAACGATTTGGCGTTATTAAGTTTATTTACAGTAGTTCTTTGGGTTCATAGCAGTATAGGACGAAAAGTAAGATATATATAACCACCCTCGCTAGCACTTATCGAGATCTTTGAGCCTAATGTAAGATGTAGTAGATCTTTATATGCGCTTGTATGAAAACGTACCGGACGGAGCTAGGGGGTTTCATGGACTTTTTCGATATAGTGTAATTTTTGAAAAAAAACACCGATTTTTTCTAAATGCATCTTAAATGCACCCGGTCTTTCGAAATGTGTTTCTAGTATTATGGCTCAAAATATTTTGTGCACCCGGTCATATTTGTTCCTGGCTCCGTCCCTGGTACCAACCAAGTATCTATATATCTATGACACATCACTAACACCTTGGCAATGCTAGCCAAATGTTAATATATATTCAACATAAGAATGAAATCTATTTCGAATTCGAAGATGATGTTATTATTGGGTTATCATGGTAGATGTTGAAATTAGTTTTTGAGTTGGGGAAAGTTTGTTCTTAAAAGTCTAAATAAAATTGAAATGAGTTTGGTTTTCAAGTATTGTATACATTTGTATATTTTAGCTTTGTGAGCCAATCTTTTTAGTTGTGCTAGCTCGTACCTACATCATGAAGGCTCATCGAGCTACCAGGCCGAGTTTGAACTTAGACTAATGTCGTCCAACAAATAGCTTGTATGCCCAACAGCAAAACTACCCAATTTTGCCTGGAGCCAGTGCCTAAATGCATGTTTGAGAATGAAAAAATGTTAAAACATTTATATAGGAATAGAATAGAGACATGTACAAGTGTCTCCGTGTGCATACCGTGTAATAAAGTTACCTATAACAACTCTTTTATCTTTCAATTTATTATTATGAACCAACAACTCAACCTCCTAAAAACTTAGCCCAATACGTGCAACTCCAATTTTGGGAAAAGAATTCCCAAAAGTTTGCAGCAAGTGAGGGCAGGTTAACATTATCAACCTACTTCTATTCTGAATACACATATATTTGCATGTCTATATAACACCACATTTCATGCACTCTATCATCATCCTACTTTTAATGTTTTATGTGAAAGTGTGAATATGTTAGAAACTATTTAACTCAAACCATTTACGTATTTTATTTGTTTCGTTAATATGATTTTACGTTTGTTATCGACAAAACATTAGAAGATCGTAAAATATAAATAAACGTTTTTACGGCTTATTTGTATTAACAAAACAATTTAATAATTTATAAAAGATTTGAATTGAAACAATTGGTTGCTCTCATTCGGATGGCAATGAAAGAACGAGCCTCTAAGCGTTTTGATATTAACAACAAAAGTTAAAAAGTGGTTGTTCATTTGATTCGGACCAGTTGGCAAGCGAGTCCAAGTGCCACTACTACACAAAAATTCATTAGGTACGGTTTTTAAAGTTTTGGCACGGTTTTAAACCGCACCAAATACCAAATACATCAAATAATAGAATGTGCTTTGGTGCGGTTTTAAACCGTAGTAGAAATGGTTATTTGGTGCGGTTTTAATTCTAACCGCATCAAATGTCTTCAATAAAAAGCTCACTAATATTTTTTTTTGGTACGGTTTCTTAAAAACCGCACCAAAATATGCTTTTCAAAAAATATTTTCCAAAACCATTTCCAAAACCTGTATCCAAACACTACCATAATACTTTCCGCAGCAGACCCGACATTGCAACATACACAAACAATATTTAACAAACTTAACATTTTAAATAAACATCAACCAACGCAACCACCTAAGTTAAACACAAGTGTTACCATCTTTTAAACGTCATCATTACCAAAATATAAAAGTGCTATCCATTACAATCGTAAAACGTTATCATCACCAAAATATAAAACCTGTACTACTGACGAGCCATTGTATCTAGAGTAAGTACAACATCCCTATAAAACTCGTTCAGTACTAGATTAGCCACGTCGTCGATCTCCAACGGTTGTAAACGGCGTGTATCCTTCCAAAGCTATAAAAACAAATATAGATATATATTAGTCATATTTTTTTCGCAATAAAAAGCAACAAAAATCAGTCCAAATTGCATGTAGCATGTTAGTTCAAGTAACAATATTGCCTATAACATGTTCAACCCATTTGACACGACCCGTAATGAAGAATGACCACGTAATTCCACCAACCCTCTATAACATATTACTAATAGCAAAGTATATTACAAGTAGCTACTCGATTCACCAAAATTACATATAACAAGAGATACTAGCAACTTATTCAAATTCCAATTGCATATAAAAAATCGGTCACCAATGTTACTTTCTTTGTATGCGAGCATATAAGAAAATGCATCAAACATGGGAGGTTTATAGAGTATGAAATGGTTTACACAAATATTGTTTGTGTACACAAATAATCGACCACCGCAGCAGAAGAAATTTCACCGATCAGATTAGCGACCAACCTGACGGCAACAAAGAAACACCCGCCGCAATCCCATCTAACCCGCTATAATCTCGGGGGAACACAAGTAAACTATCGCTTCTAGCAAAGTTTGACCACCTAAATGGCTTGCAACTTACTATCGCATCGCCTATCAACTGACGACTTGTTGTAAATTTGATGTTATCTTATTTGAAGTTGCAATGATAGAAAGAGATCACCGAACCTTATAAACCGCATTGACAAAACTTACACCCGTGTTCACTCAAAGGTGGATTCCGAAGCCACAAAACACATTCCTGCACCTTGAATGAAAGTAAGCTATTTCTAGGAAAGTTGACCATTCAAATGGCTTTCAACGCTACTAGTTCTCTAAAGTATTTACTAATGACTAGTTTCAGTTTCAATGTTATCTGATTTCAAGTGATGGTTACAGGAAATATATCAGCTAAATATGTAAAATGGAACTTCAACACGGTTTTCAGCTCACAGGAGGATTCTGAAGGCCTAAAAGCACAATCCCCAGGCTTTGAGCATAAGTAAGCTTCCGTAACTAAATGGCTTTAATATTTTCTAGTACATCAAGTATTAACTGCTAATTTGCTTCAAATTCAATGTTTTTTATCTACAGCTGCGATGAAGTGGAAAACATCAACATCGCCTAAACTCAGAAACCAAACTTCAACATGGTTTTCACCAAACGAGGATTCAAATCTTTAAACACAATCCTGTGCCCTGGACCTAAGTAAGCTTTCTTCTTTGTATTGCTTTAATATTTAGTAGTAATTTTGGGTATTAACCGATGACTCGCTAGAATGCAATGTTATTTGATCTCAAGTTGCAAGTAGTAAAGAAAATGATTATCTAATAAAAGGAAATACTTACATTTTTGGAAAGTCCTCTTGTTTTTTATAACAAGGTCATGCATGAACTTCATCAAATAGTATCCGCACTCCCATCCACCCTTTTGTTGGAAACACTAAAATTAAATAAACAAACATATTTACACAAATTCAATAACCAAATCAGTTATATAGACACAATAATTTTAGATTATTTACCTTAACCATCGTCCAATCAAACTCGATCTCAAAAGCCCTATATTGAAAAGCAATGGCATTTCGTTAACTTCAACTATTTTCTCAAAACTTATGTCAACTCAAAGTCAATATTAGAATATTTTACCTCTCTACTATCTCTGGGAAATAATAATTTTTCTCATTATCCTCTTTAGCGGAATCCACAATATAACCCTTCCGCAAGTTTGGGAAACCACGAAAAGAAGCCAATGACGCTCACTGCACAAAAGTTTCAATCATTTATTATAGATACCAAGCACATGTAATATTATCCGTATAACAAGCAAAGACAATACCCTTTCAAATAAGGTTCCAAGTATATTTCTTTTCCCGGGTTTCGTCGCTTAGTATCAAGAATGTGCTTCACGACTTGTTTACCATTTATTGAACATTCATTCGATGAGATGAGATGTGGGTTGAGGAAAGTGCATCTGCTTTCACAAAGACCTTTTACAATTGAATGTAAATGCCTGTTATCAAGAAAATGAAATACGAGTTAGTTGCTTTCAGAGGGTGTTTGGTTGCTGTTAAGAGTATTGAGGGGTGGTTTGGTTGATGATGTTAGGGGTATTGAGGGAGTGTTTGGCTATTGTTGTCAAGAGTGTTTGGTTGCGCGTTGTCAAGGGGTGTAAGGGGTGTTTAGTTGTTGTTGTCAAAGGGTGATCGAGGGTGCTTGGTTGTCGTTCCTGGGTGTTTAGTTGTTGCTATAAGAGGGTGTTTGGTTGCTACAATAAAAGTGCCTTTCTTTGAAAATAAAATAAAAAGAAATAGACCGAAGTTAACTTACATTGTCCACCAATGTATAAAACTAATATCAACCTTCCTTTGACGCAAGTCTACAATTGCCTCGTGCTCGATCCACTCTTCCCAACGCTCGCATACATCTCTTGAGGTGCAACTATTGGAATATTTTGATTCTCGATTTGTGAATCGCTTCAATGAAACTTTAAAAGTATTTGGACGATCTTTTATTTTACTGAAGCCGCTCCCGAACTCTTTCCCTGGGTTTTCTTAGGCTTAACACGCTCACTATTTTCGTAATGAGATGGCATTGTTTGTTCATCCTACATTTAATGATTATTACATTTTAGCAACTCGGCAAGTAAATACAAATATATATATAAAGTTCATTAAATAGTTAAATGACTACCATTTGAGGCCAACTCATTGGCGGATAACCACTTTGAGGATGCAATGCAACTTGACTTTTCAACTAAATAAAAAAAATTGATATATCAACTCGTTATACACACACACACGAACACACACGCATATATAATTATCAAGTTTAATAATTAAAGGACTACCAAACTCATATAACCCCGGATGGCATTTCGTGTTGGAATGTCGTAAGTCTTCTTCCGGTCTTCCCGCATTATCACAACTTCATCAGACAAGATATGTATGTTTGGAATTAGTTATTGTATAGACATATATATCAAGTAGAATGACTGTGTGACTACCATTTGAGGGCGATAACATGAACTCGAACTTAAATCACTAATTGGGGTTTGGCATGGCATAGTTGGACTGGGAGAAGAGCGACTCATGGAGTGGTGTGGTGAGATTGTTTGGTGAATCTGCATTTAACACAAAAAAACATTTTATTAAATAATACTAACCTATAACACAAAAAAAACATTTTATTAAAAATACTAACAGAAATTTTTATTAATACTAACAGAAAACATTTAATTAAAAAATATTAACCTTGATTTTTCCCGAGGCCATTCAATAAATTCCGAGACTGAATCTTCTAAGTGTTGAACTTTCTCAGTCGCTTTTGGCACAGGTATTGCTTTAAAAGCATCTTCAACCATATCTACTTGCACCTTAATGTAACCCACGGACATAGAAGATCCATGTGGCGTCGCACCCCTAGTCGGATAAACCTTCCTGTGACAACTCGTACTTTCAGGTCATTTCTCAAAACAATTCATGCTTCACCATTTCATCATTTATCGTAAACTAGGTTTACGTGTTCCAAATTCGCGTAACCTTAATGGTTTAGCGGCGAATTCATGATCATATCATCACGGACATTTCATATAGACTAAGTTTAGTCTACATATCATTAACATCATTTTCATCATGTTAGCTCATTCATGATTTTGCATTTCACCTTAAACGCGTAAATTTCATATTAAATAAACGTTATCGCGTAAGTTATTATTTTGAACATTTAATCCGATACTTCCAAAAACTATCCCGACATATTTTTATACTCATATTAAGTTATAAAAATAATATTATGAGTTTACCCAGTGTTTTAAATTTATTTTGTATATAAATTGTTAAATTTATATTATTATGACGGTTATCTTAAAAACTACACGATAATTATTATATCACTCAAATTTTACAAGAAATGTATTTTTACAATTTATATGATCTCAATATACTTTACTTTGATCCATTAAAGTTTATTTTTTTAGACAACACTACTCTAATTACTCAAATGTATATACAATGTTACAAGTACCTTTACTTAATTTCATTTACATACACATTTATATATACATTATAAAAAAAATGTATTTTTGAGATACAAGCCCCCTTGGCCGACCAAGGGGGGTGCCTCATTAATGGGTTGGTAACATTTCTTACATATGTATATCTATACTCAATCTTACACATACACACTTCATTCATTCACAAATAATACAAGTTCAAGTCAAGATTGTTTTTCTCTCTTTTTCTTCCTCTTCAAACCGGCCATCCATAGGAGATAGGAGATTTCATCAAAATTTACTAAGATCAAGTTCTAAACAATCTAGTTACACTCTTAATCAAGGTTTTGAAATAAAAACCTAGGGTGTTTAGGTTTAATCCTTTGTTCTAGTCACCTCATCAAGTAACTAGTAAGCATATCATTTTCATTTTACATCTTTCATTATCATTTCATATTTATTTCATCATTTTTGAGCAAAGCATGCAAGACTTATGGATATTTATACCATTTTTACATTGTTTTTAAGAGTTATACATATATAAGTCATCCTATAATTAATCCTTGTTATATATCACTCTTGATGATGTTTAGGAACCCATGACACCCTAAGAAGGTGTATGGTAGGATTAGAATAGCTTCGGAGTTGTTTTGAAGGGATTGGAATAGGTTTAGCACGAGAAAAACTCTTTTCGACAAGTCTTATAACGGGTCTGATCTTATTTTGTAATTCTGGAAAATCCGACAGTAGACATAAATTTTTGGCCTAGATATTTAGAAAATATACTTTAAAACGAATCCGTGGCCGCTGAACGGATTAAACGGAGCTATAACGAAGAAGTTATGAATTTTTCAAGTTTGACGACTAAATATTTATATCCCGAAATTTCAAAGAACTGCTTTTGTTTTGTACGAGTCAAAACGAGTCTTAAGCGTTATAAATTATTTCGACTTATCAAAAATATATTAGTATACTTTGATACGAAGCTAAGGACGATAATACGTAGAAAACGGATGTAGAACTTAAACTATACACGCTACACAAAATTGCCGTAACTTTATTATTTACTAAAAACTATATTATTTTTATTAGACAAGTGTTACGGTAAACAAGTGACCATATTGAAGGCTATTTTAACGTTGACGAGAACTTTTGTAACGAGATGTCTTCTAATAAAAGTGAGATCACCAAGCATATTTTCAAAATGACCAACCGCTTGTATAGCGGAGTTGTAATGAATTAACTACGGTTGCTTAAACTTTGCCGAAATTCACTTTTAAACTACATTTTGGACAAAATCACCCTACTTAACCTATATTTTTCTTTATGAACGAGACCTCTAGGATAAAACTTAAATGCCAAAACTTTGAGTTTATGATACAAGCTTTCCAAAACCGTTGAGTTCGTTTCCTAACGTTCGACGACACCATTTTACGACTAGCTTTTCGAGGCCATTTTGTCACTTTCATGAAATTTCCAACGACATTATTTTACTTACGAAAAGTTATAATTTCACAATAAATCATTAAGAAACTATTGTAGGATGACATTTGGACGTAAATACTTGCAAAGTAATTTAAGAATGGTCAAGACGTTAAAAGAGTATTTTTCGATTTAAGAGTATTATTTTCAAAACTCACAAGTGGTATAAATAACATACTGAATTGCATGCATAACATTACATCATAACTCATTACATATCATATCATTCATAATAGGTCGGTTTAGATTCACGCTACATTTCGTTGTATCCACTTTTGTCATCATAATCATTGCAACAGTGAGTTTTCATAGCCCGATTTATTCAAGTTTTTACTTTATTTCAAACCTACGGGAGAATACATTGCACACCATTTTTCTTACGCTACCAAGTATGTCAAATTCATTGTATTGCTTAAGTTACCGCATTGCCGCTAAATGTCCCCATTTCATAAGCATGAGCCGTTAATTTCCTAGAAGCGTGGGTGAGTGGATAGATCTATCGAGGTGACACCTCCATCCGGGTTGGTGGATCCCAACTAGTCATACGGATGCATTTCATTTCATAAACATTATTTGAGTTGTTTGGCAAGACACTCTGTTAGGGCTTAACATCACCGAGCTTGGTGTCATGTGCTTAAGCAATTGTAACATCATTTTGTGACATCATTGTCATACATAATTTATACTTGTGGTAGTCGATTAACATTTACATAAACTCTATGAACTCACTCAACCATTGTGTTGACACTTTTAGCAATGTATTTTCAGGTAACTAAGACATTCACTTCATGGCATGCATTTGGACACATCATGGAGTCGCGATGACGACTCGTCACACTTGGGTTTTACGCACTTTAAAACATCGTTTGAATTGTAACAAACTTATTTCCGCACAAGTTGATTTTCATTTGGGACCTATACTTTGTAAACTCTGATTGTTTTATTAAATCAAACGATGTTCTTTTCAAACGACACTTTAGGTCGCTCAATATAACTCGTGATTGTGATGCTATGACAACAATCCCTGTGAATTCCATTCACGCAAAACAAGTAATTTGGGGTGTGACACTTCCTATAGCTACTCGACGACACTCAGATGCAGGATAGGGCCATAGCAAATCACATGGAGTGGGAACCTACACAACATTGACATTTTAGTATATAATAATAGATTTTAGATAAAGTATTTATAAAATTTACCTCAAGGTCGTCAAATCCATCAGAAACACAAGTCGGGCTCTCTGTCCTTGGTATATGTGCCACGATAGCCTTTAATGCTTCAATCTCCTTTTTTTGAAGATCAAGTTGACCTTGTACCGCGGACGAATCAAGCTTTCATACCATCTCCTTAATCGCCTCAATGTCAACAACATCATGTCTCTCCTATCTCCTTCAACCAACCTAAGGCTACCCTTACTCCAATAACGGTAGATACCCCCTTAGTTCGTCCCCCGTGCTCTTTTCCTAACACTTCTGTAATTGGATCTCTTCCTAACATATGGTATGTACCATTTTCCAGCATTTCTTGCTCTTTTTGTACCTGTCCACGTAAACAATATAATCCTTAGAAATTACACTGTTATATTAGTTATATATATATTAGGTAACATTTTACAAAAGAGGTATATAATGAAATAAAGGAGTGTTTGGTTTATGCTTTTAAGTGATCAAAAAGTTCACTTGTACCCGTTTGACTTTCAAAGTCAAATTGATTACAAGATATTTGTTAAGTTTTAAGAAGTTTGAAACAGTTTTAACAAAGGGTGTAGAAGCTAGTTTGAAAAAAAAAATCTTTTCTGTTGATAGAATCAACTGTAATGCTGACCATTGGTCAGACATGAGCTTTTTAATAAGCTTATTTGAAGTCTTGATTTTTCAAAAACTGGTTTTGTTGAGTTTTTATACACCCAACTTCACTTATTGTTGCTTTGTATGCATTTAGGACTACTTTAGCTTAGACAAAATTGCATCTCAAAACTACCCAAAGCCCTTTTTGTTCCTGTCATAAAGGTTTAAGTAACCCTTTTCACAACTTAATTTTAAGTCGTTTCTACTATAAGGCCGGAAAAAAACTATAAACATGATGAATGGTAGTAAGCATAAACTATTGCTAGCATTGCATATCTAATTTTACCAGTTGTCGCAGTGTTCCTTCCATAGAATCCGTTAATTGTCTTGTGCCCAATTGTTTGTTTTTCGGTAAGTGCGCCAAAGCATACACCTTGGAACGATCATTTTGGATTACACGTAACCATGGGTGTTGTAAGACTAGCTGGTCCCACTCAGCCCTCCAACTTCCTTCCAAATCTGCAAGACAAGTGCGTCCTAGTCGCGATGGATTTGTGTTTTGAAGTGCACTTACTTTTGCTTTTGCACTTTTCAGCTTCACACATTAGTATAAAAAATACAATCAGCAACATTTATAAAAATACTATGATAATACATAAAATTATATATTCACCTTGAATTCTTCCGATTCACGGCTAACAACGAACTCGTCCCAACGTCTCATGTCCACGACACTGTATCTTGCTTTAGGGTCGTTATTTTTCTTTTCGACAAACTGTTTAGTGAGCTTGGATTTGAATCTCCTGTGCGTCTCATTAGCTTTCTTACGCATTACACCTTTCGCATCATCATCTTCATCTGGAATATTCCATAGTTCCTAATGAATACAAAAGAGATATATAATGAAATAATTTGAATACATATATTGATTATATATAAGATATGAACTGGTATAAAATATAATACCTTGATTTTTAACCATACGTTGTCATATGGTTCGCCCTTTACTATCTTCCAATCCTCCCAGTAATTGAGATGTTTTTCACACAATCGATTAAAATCAGCTATGAAGCGGTGTCGGTTTTCACCACATGGTACTTTATTCCTAAACTCAATTTTATACACTGCTCCTTCAAAATCCCTTGATCCTTTTGATACACCTCGCTTACCCCGCCTCGACATTGTATGAATATATCTTAGTACTTACCTAAATAAACAGTTATGTGTTAGAGAAAGTCCATAGCATCATGTTTATAGTGAATAAGTCGAACTATAATGAATAAGCTTATTTATAAGCTAGGAATCAACCAAGCTATGCAAGCTTAAAAACATAAGCCAAAACCAATTAAGCCGACCCTGTATTTAGCACTTTAACAAGTTTTGTGTTTTTCTCTTTTCCTTGTCTTTTTACCCATTCGCAGCCACACAACAACAACATAGAACACAACCATTTAATCACATATTCGAATCACATGTAGCAATACAAAACAATTACATTAACTATTTTAAAAAAATATTAAATTAAGAGGGATAGTAACAATTCTTACAAGATGGTGATGATGATATCGAATAGAGGGAAAGAACCGAACCAAATACAATTTGTTCACGAGCTTTCTTGGACAAATTAACACTTCAATAGTCTAATTACAATCTCAATTTACAAACCCCCAATCCAATTTGAAAAACCCTTAATTCGTATGAACCCTCATTGAAGTGAAGTTTATGTGAAGAATGATTAAATAACCTGTGAAAACACTCCTATTAAATCTGAAATTTGGGGGTGTGTTTTTTGGATGATTTTGGGGGCGAGTATCTGTGAAAAGTGTGAAGTGGGGTTGTGGTGGCTAGGGTTAAGCCGAGTGTAAGAAGGAAAAGTATTGTTTTTGGCGGTCCAACTAAAAAAATTGGGAGGGAACTAAATTTTTTTTAACAAAATGCATAAAACTAAACGTTAAAAATAACATGTGAACTAAAATTAAAAGTTAAAAATAACATGTAAACTAAATATTTGAATAAGTTAAAGGTTTACAAATTTTTTGAAACAAATAAATAAAACAGATAAACGTCTTCTCAAATTTCTTGAAACTCTTTTTTAGGTCGTTCACTTTTTCCTACAAGAAAAAAAAAGTATAATTAACAAATTGAACATATTTCATTAATTTATTTTTTTAGTTAACAATATGAGATACATAATATATACATACCTTCGCTTACGCGGTGTATCAACCCATAATCCTTCATCATGGTCGGCTCGTAAGTATGTGGTGTTACCATCTATCGGTGGAATACCCACGAAAATGGTGGTAGATCGTCAAACCGGTCGATTCTTCTTCATCAACAACATTATCAACACCAAGTATATGTCGCTTACTGTGCATAACGATGTGCCATCTTGGATTGCTAGGGTCTTGAACGAAAAATACTTGTGTGGCTTGCTTTATGAGAATAAAGGGTTCGGATGCATAACCGCCGGCCCAAGGTCGACTAGTGTGAAACCATAGTCGCCAACTTTAACACCGAGCTATTATTTACCCACTTACACTTGAACAAAGGTATTTTGAAACAATAATAATCCAGCTCCCAAATTTCTTGTATCACCCGTAATATGACTTTTGGTAATCCATGGAGGCTATCATCAGAATCCGCTTATTTTGCACCGTACTCTTTTCATCTCGTGATCCGAGTGTAAAATGTATAGCCATTAATATCATATCCTTGATATGTTTTTACTAGTAATCTCGGCCCTCTCCCGCCTTTTCCACTATTTTATCGACATTTGGTTGACCCAGTTTGTCGCCACTTTGTCTTTTAGCCAATTAGCAACCGCTCATTATGCCTCTTCAGATACCATGTCTCCGTTCTACCAATGTTTTCTGCACGCAACTTTTCCATATGCTCTTGAATGAAAGGAGCAACACATGTCATATGTTCAAGGACTACAAAATGTGCAATCTCGAAAAGCTTTTGATCCGGGCTAGACTGTTTCGATCCAATTGTACCTTCCCCATGAAGTCTACCCACATGACGACTTTGAGGAACGCCATTACCTTTGACACCTTCCAAATAGTTTGTATAAAAGTCGATGACCTCCTCGGAAGCATATCCTTCAACAATACTACCTTCGGGTCGAGACCGGTTCCTTACATACCCCTTCACGACGCCCATATATCTTTCAAAAGGGTACATGTAACGTAAAAATACCGGACCACAAGCCTTAATTTCACTGACAATATGAGATACGAGGTGAACCATGACATCGAAAAAGGAGGGCGGGAAGTACATCTCTAATTGACATAAAGTAATGATAATATCTCTTTGCCATGAATCCAAAATTTCGGGGTCAATCACTTTCGAGTGAATCATGTTAAAAAACAAACAAAGTTTCATGATTGTATGTCGGACATGCTTTGGTAACAAACCACGAATCATGCGATGGAATCATATGTGCCATTAAAACATGACAATCATGCGACTTCATTCCTTGCAGCTTACATTCTTTCATGGATACCAAGCTCCTAATGTTCGCTGAATAGCTAGATGGAACCTTAATATCATGTAAGCATTTACAAAATTGGGTTTTTTCTGCTTTCGACATGGTATAACATGCTGGTGGCAGGTAGGTGCGTTTTTTGTCATTCTCAACAGGGGCGAGCTCTAACCGGATTCCCCATGAGACCATATCTTTTCGAGCATTAATACCATCTTTAGTTTTCCCAGGAATATTCAACAATAACCCCATCAAGCTATCACATACGTTCTTTTCAATGTGCATAACGTCGATACAATGTCGTACTTCCAAATCCTTCCAATATTTTAACTCCCAAAAAATTGACTTTTTTTTCCACGTGCCTTGTTCAATTTGACGTCCTTTTCCTTTTCCGAACACAGTGTTTAGATTAGAAACTCGGAAAGTGCAAGATCTCCACTAAATCGTGTCCCGACTCGTCCAAACTCCGTACTTCGCCAAACTCCGAACTCATATAACGATATGGGTGATTAGTTGGAAGCGATCTTCGATGGCCCATGAACACGGTTTTTTTGCAATTGTGTAACCACCTTGAAGATGTCTCATCTTCACAAATCGGCATGCTTGTTTACCCTTCGTCAGATCCTCGACAAATTTCCGTATGCTGGAAAATCATTTATGGTGCAAAAAATCATGGCTTGCAACCTAAATTTCTCTTTCTTATAAGCATCATACATTTCTTCACCCGGTTTCCATAATTTTTTCATATCATCAATCAGAGGAGACAAATACACGTCAATGTCATTACCAGGTTGTTTTGGACCGGAAATTAATAATGACATCAAAATGTATTTACGTTTCATGCACAACCACGGTGGAAGATTGTACATACATAAAAGAACCGGCCAAGTACTATAACGACTACTCATGTTTCCGAATGGGTTGATTCCGTCCGAACTTAGCCCAAATCGAATATTTCTAATCTCTTTATCAATTCGAAACTTGTTATTAATTTTTCTCCATTGAGGGAGTCCGCTACATGCCTTAATTTCCCGCCGTCTTTACGCTGATCGAAATGCCAACGCAACAATTTGGCCTCTTTTTTGTTTTCAAATAACCGTTTAAGTCTTGGTATGATGGGAAAATACCACAATAGCTTAGCCGGAGGTCCATTTTTTGTCACATCATCATCAATTTCATCCGGTTCTTTTTTATACCTTGATGTTTTGCAAGTAACACATGCATGCAAGTTTTCATACTTATCACCCCTATACAACATACAATCATTCGGACATGCGTGTATTCTTTCAATTTCTAGTCCCATTGGACACATTAACTTTTTAGCTTGGTATGTAGAAATGGGTAACTCATTATTCTCGGGAAGTAGTCTATGTATAAAGTCTAATAGCTTCGTGAAGCTACTATCACTCCAACTACTACTTGCTTTTAATTTTAACAACTCCAAAATAGCCGAAAGTATGGTAAAATTCTTACAACCATCATACACCGGTTTCTCTGCGTCATCAAACAATTGTCAGAAATCTTCTTGATCAATATCACCATTAGCCTCTAAATCATGCAACATCTCATTTAAATTTTCATGTTTGTCATTAATGTAAGAATCATTCTTCTCATTAGCATTTGATACATGACTCGATGTGCTATTATCAACCAGTGATTCTCCATGTTCTGACCAACAAGTATATTTACGCACAAAACCATATTTGAGCAAATGGTATTCAATCGTTTTGATATCATTATATGGTATAAAAATTTTACATTGCGAACACGGACAAAAAATCTCAATATCTCCCTTAGCCACTCGGTTAGACTCAAGAATGATAAGAAAACTTTGCACTCCATTCACAAATTCGGGTCATTAACATTCCCGCCAGACATCCATTTTCTTTCCATCCGAAAATTTAAAACAACATAATAAATCGTATGCATGTAAGAATGAAACATATGTGGTAACACGTGGCACATCTAACCCACCTTTTGAATATTTTATCTCATATCGTGATACGTTCTAGTGGGTTGACTATTTAGAAAAAATGGCATTTTCTCAACTCCCCAAGTATGCGTATAAAACGCAAACTCAAGGAGTAAAGAGAAATGTACACCGATTTTTCCTTGAATAGTCAACACACTATAACGATACGCATCCTAAATGAGACAAAATATTCAAAAGGCGCCCCAACGGGATCGCCAAATTAATCTCTATTAGATTAGTTTCGGACGGTATCAACTAATTTCATATATGGATCTACTTATAACTTCTAGATGCACATCTAATATATGCACAAATAAACATATTAACTACATACATACATATATAAATTTAGAACTAACAACATAAAGATAAATAATATTACAAATAACAAAAAAAGTTTATAAACTCACCTTATGATGCAAACTTTTCTAAAATGAGGTGAAAGCTCTAATTTGGATACATGATGAAGAAGTTTGTACCTATACAAATATCAAAAATATATTAGTTAAGCAAAAAAAAATTATAATGAGTAAAAGAAATAAAAATATAACTATTACCTTTTTGTAGTTTTGTGAGTTTTAAGTTAAATTTATTGTGGTTGTTGATGGAGTGTTTAATTTTTGAAAGATTTGATTTGAGGAGAGTATGAGTATGAGTAAATGTGGAGTATTGAATGAGTGTGTGTTGGTGTTGGACATAAAGTAGCAGGTTTCCGTTGGGGAGGCATGTTATTTGAAACTGTTTTTTGGTGCGGTTTCTAAAAAAACCGTATCAAAAAATGTTTATTTGGTGCGGTTTCTAAATAACCGTATCAAAAAATATTATTTGGTGCGGTTTTAAAAATAACCGTACCAAATAACAAGGAACATTTAAAACCCGCACCAAATGCTTCTTCTTGGTACGGTTTTTCTAAAAACCGCTCCAAATGGTTTTTTTGGTACGGTTTTTAAATAACCGTACCTAAGAAGCGTACCAAAAAATACTTTGTGTAGTAGTGTGCCCAAGCTCGTTATCCTTCCACTGTCGAAAGCGAGGGGTTATCGCAGCTCTGTGAAACCAGCCTAACACATTGCCCCCTACTCTAGGGTCCAAGTGACCAAAGCCTTCGCCAAGCCACATGAACCAACTCTCGACTTGGACAGGCAAGCCAGACATCGCACTAGCGGCACCCAACCACCGGTCCAAGACAAAGTCCAACCACTTTGATACCCTCACTTGAGTTATAGGCAAGCGCTACCAAGCCCGGTGTTAGCTTGATTTGTTTAGTGCTCTTATAAACTAGTATACACTTTCTTTATTGGGCGATGTGGGAACAGTAATCAATATTTCTAAACATTAGTGTGGTGTATATTTATGTATTTTACTTCATAAATTCCACACACTGGTATATAAATTTAATGATTTGTAATCTATGTTTAACTTTGTAGGTTTATATTTATGATATGATAACTTAGGGAGTACTTTGATAATAGGTAAATACATTGCTGTGGGCACAATTTTGATCACCTATGTTTAATCTATTCTAGTAGGACTATATAGTAGCTACTATATAATTTAAAACATACATATGATTCTGTGAAGTTAGTAGGTAATTCGTAATAATCTATTTCATCTCAATGCAATATAGTTTACAGGTTATCATGTTTGAATTAATTATTGAGTTTAAATTTATTAAATAATAACGTCTTTCTACAACGTCAATCGATATAAGACGTGTCTAAATTTCGTTAATTAAATAGTCATGTACTTTTGATTTCGTGCTAATATAGATACGAAAGAACTTTTCGACCGCTAAACTTGACAAAAAGTTATTTTTGAGCAAAAATGGTACTGTGGTTTGTTTCTTTTGCAAAAAGGTCCCTTGTGATTTTAAAAAGTTTTTTTTTTTTTTTTTTTTTTTTTAAACAAGCGAAAGTTTTTAAAAACGTAAATTTTTAAAAACGAATGAAAGTTTTATTTAAAAAGCGTAAATTTTAAAAAGTTTTAAAAAACGAATTTTAAAGAAAGTTTTTTTAACGTAAAGTTTTTTTTAAAAAAACGAATTTGAAAGAAAGTTTTTTTTTTTTAAAGCGAACGAATTTTTTTTAAAAGTTTTTAAAAAGTTTTTTTTTTTTTTTTTAAAACGAACGAAAGTTTTATTTTTTTTAAGTTTAAAAAAAAATTTTTTTTAAAACGTAATTTTTTAAAAACGAACGAAAGCTTTTTTTATAAAAAACGTAAATTTTAAAAAGTTTAAAAAACGTAAATTTTAAAGAAAGTTTTTTAACGTAAAGTTTTTTTTAAAAAAGTTTTTAAAAAGTTTTTTTTTTTTTTTTTTTTAAACGTAAATTTTTTAAAAACGAACGAAAGTTTTTTTTTTTTTTTTTTTTTTTTTTAATGTAAATTTTAAAAAGTTTTAAAAAAACTTAAATTTTAGAGAAAGATTTTTTAATTTTTTAAAAAAGCGTAAAGTTTTTTTTTAAAAAACGTAAAAACGCAGAAAACGGATAAAGACGGACAAATAACATAAAAAGCGGCGAAACATATAAAACGTGGACCAAAAACGGACAAAACGAAAATTAGGCAAAACGGATAAAAGCGTAAAAAAGTGTCGAAACGGAAAAAAAAACAGACAAACGGACAAAACATAAAAAAAAAAAACGGGGGGAAGCGAATAAAACGGACTGAAAACGTAAAAAATGTGGGAAACGGATAAAAATACGAAAGAAAACGGACAAAACGTAAAAAGGGTGAAAACTATTATTAATGGAATGACTAACTAGCGAAAACTATTATTTGAAAAATAGGACTAACGGTGCAAAAATTATTAACGGAAGGACTAACGGTGCAAAAAATGTTCAAGGACTTATTTTGAAAAAACGCAAAGGACCGATTTTGCAAAAAAGCACTACAAGGACCATTTTTGCTAAAAATAACATTTCACACTTTTGTAACCGGTTTTACCAGATCCGGTCACTTTGACCATATTAGACGAAATCAAAAGACGCGACTATTTAATTATCGAAATTTAGATGTGCACTATATCAGACATTGGAGAAAGATGCGTGGTATTTAATAAACTTAAACCTCAATTATTTGACGTGTTCTTCTTGTTAGTCTTTCTCTTATTCTTCCCACCCTCTCCTCTTTCTACACAGAGATTTCTTGAGTGACGCCCTCTATTTTAGTAAGGATCTCTTCAAACTCTCTATTTTCCTGCACATGGATTTCATGAAAATTTTAAAAGTCTAGATTCAATTATAACAAATTGTAAACCAGGTAAAGCTTGTAATTCCGTTTTGGTCCAAAACATGAGGAAAGCAATACTGAGTCATGGATCACAAATATGGTCAATCTAAATGAATAGGGTGAATCAATAAAATCTTTATTACTTATAGCATAATAACAACTTAATAAGCAAAAGTGCAAAACCAACCTTAATATTACACGCTTTAACAGTCAGTCTTGTTAATCTTTGCGTGGCTTGGTCTTCCATTATGATCATACGGAGATACAAGGCTTTGCACAAATAAAGGAGCACCAATATATTCCCGAGTCCTAGAGATGCATGTATTATCATCACAAACGAAAGTTATATCATCATCATACTTCCTTTCCGAATCCTTAAACTTATGCATACAGTGTGCAGCAACACCATACTCTATGTGGCGATTATTCGGCAAGAATTCCCAAGACTGTTTGGCATCGTAGTTTCTCAATACCCATACTTTATCATGGGAGGGATCCTCAAAACAAAATATGCATAGAGAGTCTTGAAAAATCCCGAGTCTGCAACAACATTCGAATGCATATCTTGAGTCATCTGGTTGAGGGATTACTATAAATTCCTCCCGAGATAAATCAAAAGAGATAAATACATACTTTTTCTCCTTAGTATTATAATCAAGCACAGACCAATAAAGTGCACCATTGAATAAAATACCAGGCATCCTATAATAAAAACCATATTTGAATTGTCCGATAAGTTTCCAAATATTTGATTTTAATGATAAGACTTGGATAAGTGTCTCATTAGTATTTTTGTAGATCCCCATAACAACCTTATAATCATCTGTGGATGAATCATAACCAAAACTCAAAGATAGTGCATATGCGATATTCTTAGGAAGAAGTGGAGCCATAGGCAATTTTCTAATCTCCCTAGTCGAAGGATTTGTTACAAAAATTCGACCATCCGCAACAAAAGGAGAGACGCATACGAGGCCATTGGAAGAACCAACAATCTTCCATTTTGAGAATATGTCTTCTTCGGACATATTCATCATAACGATCCTTTTATGTCTAAGTTCATAATCATCATTATGATGTTTTAGATGAGAATTTACAAAATGAGGACTTGATATTATAGAATACCATGACTTACAAACCCTTTTCCATGTGATCAGATCTTTGACGGCTGTTCTTAAGAGTATCTCCTCAACCACATCAAACACAACCATATTTGCAAATCGTTTGATGTCGAAAGATACCTGAAAAACACAAGGACGAGATGAGGCAATGTATATGTAAGGTTAAGCTGTTTAAAAGCATAGCATGGGTTCTTTTTCTTTTTTACCTTAGCTCTCCACATTATACTATTATTCCTAACCCTTAATCATCTTGGATTCCTTATATTCGCATTGGTTCTTTTGGGCCTTTTTTTTAGGAAAAATTGCATTTTTATCTGTCATCACCAAATACAACATAAGTTATACTCCGTACCTCATTATAACTGAGGTGTTATCGGGTCGGGTTGAGTGGTTTTGTTTTTTAAAGACTCACCTATAACCTGACCCTACAAGGAATTGGTATCGGGTTGGGTGATTCGGGTGTCAGTAGGGTCGGGTTGACCCGAACCGAACCCGAACCCGATAAGCCTTATAAGATTGGGTCAAATCGGGTTGATAAATCTTATTGGGTTAGTTTGACCCTAATCCGATAACCCAACACTGTTATTGGGTCGGGTTTGGGTTAGATAAATTTTGTTATCGGGTCAACCTTATAAGACCCGAAAATCAATGTTTATGTTTTTTTGTACCACTATTATTTATTTTGTTTCATAACTACAGGTTGATCTTTACTTGTTAGATGTTTATGAAGTATACTCTATATATTATGAGTTGATATTAGTAAAAGTAGTAGGAGTTAGGATCAAATGAGAAGGATGAAAAATAATTATAACCATACATTACGGATGCATCGATTTTAATTAAATGCATCTTTAATCTTTAGATCGCACCATAATATATTTTCTAGTTAAAAATTAGATCGTATACATATATCGATCATTTCATGAGTTAGATGAATTCTATGTATTTTTCGTCGTTTGCATGTCAAATTTGTTCTATTACTACTTTTGATCTTTTTCACTTAAAATCACTTTCAAAACTATTTGGGATGCGTTTAAATGAATAGAGATGCATCTAATTCAAGTCGATGCATCTCAAATATATAGTTATAGTTATTTCTCATTCTTCTCATTTCAAGTTTTCTTCTCATTGGATTCTTACCGAGTAGAGCCTATTACACTACGTTGATTTGGTTTCGAGTGTGGCTCTATCACGACGTTGATTTGTTACCATTTGGTACTTGTTTCAGTACTTCGAGTTTTTTTGTAACTTGTATGTCCCTTTTGATTTTCCATTTCGTTTCTCGTGTATATTTCATTATTATTTCTGATATGATTCACCCATTGTGATATTTGTGATGGAGTTTGTGTTCATTTGATCAGCTTTGTTTCTTATCATTGTGTATGTGGAATCGAATGAGACCAATGCCAGTGCCATAATTTACTATGTGTGTCACATAAAATAATCACAATATGAATATCAATTTCCACGATTCTCGAACAGGGCTATCAGGATCGTGTTACCAAAAATGTAAAATGTGGGTATCCAATCGAGTGGAGTAGTTGTGTTTGATTAACGTGAAATCGTAAAAGGCACTCCATCTTACTTTCAATATTCAATTGAGGTATTAAACTTTATTTTAATCAATTTAAGGTACTAAACTATAAAGAATGTTCAAAATCATACAACTAGCGGGTTTCTTTAAAAGAAAAATGGTCAGTTTTTACTTAGCACGTCAAATTTATATTTGTACATTAAACTCCCATGCGCATGATTAATTGTCGATCCTTTACAATACACATTTTGAGCAATTTAGTTAGAATATTTCTCTAGTTACAGTACCCAAATACTAAAGTGACTCACAAGAACATTAAATCAAAAGATAACATGAAACGTGAAGTGTTAATCTTTTAGCATTAAAATAAAATATTGGTTGCACAAAGTTTGCAACACCATTGAGTTTAAACACCAAAAATACCATGAAAAGCCTCAATTATAAGCTCATTTGTTGAAGCAATTGTAGGGTAATAGATCAATTTATGTGTTTTTGTCTCCTCCATTGCAACAGCAGATATGAGGGTTTTGTTGATTCGTATTTTGAGAATTTAGCAAAGGTTTTAATTGTTAAAATGTTTAAAACGTTGTATATTAAGCTTTCGAAATAAAAAATGAACATGACGTAGCTTAAGTAACTTGCTAATTTTGAGAGAAACATGTTGGTTGCATAATTTTAATCATGCTTTAAACTTAAGTACCTTAAATTGATAATAATAAAGTTTGATACCTCAATTAGAAATTGATAGTAAGTTGGATGCCTTTTCACGATTTTGCCTCGATTCTTTTGATCTTGCTTCCGTATGGCTCTTGAAGTTGATTTCTTTCCCATTTTCTTCTTGTTACACAACGTGACTTTTTAAAGTTGTACCGTATGTTCTTTTTATTATCCATTTGTTTTCTCGCCTATATATCGATATTTCAACCAACCGGCTTACCACACCACCTCGAGTCCTTAGGGGCTCTTGGGGAGGAGGTCTTGAGTTCAAATCCTGCTGGGGTTTGAATGAGGATTTTCCTTCGGTAGTCCTTTAATGAAGAGTTTGGGCCTTGTAACCCCGCGTTCGAATCTTGGAAAGGCAAGGTTTACCCTATTAATTGTCGTGCTTTCGGGCGGATTAGTAGGGGTTCCCCCATCGGGTATTTGAAATAGCATTTCCGCTTGAGGAGCTCTCTAGCGGACCGGTTTAGATAACGTAGTCTAGACCTCCATTGTCGAACCGCGACACGAAGCAAGTAATAAAAATTCACCTTTCAAAAAATATATATATCGATATTTCCACATTGTGATAATGTCATGAAATTTGTCTTGATCTAATCAGTTTCTTTGCAGAATGAGTACTTTACCATAATTTTCTTTTTTTTTCTTTGTAGTGTTAGCTAGAACACGGTTACCATATAGACAATAGCAAGCTCATTGTAAATTACATCCGGCGCTAGTTCAAGCTCATTATTAATTGGCTCTCATGAGATACACAACTAAATGGTTCTTAGCCCAAGTGTCGAAATGTGTGACCACAATATCCATACCTTCGACATAAGAAAGAAATTTTCTGATGTATACTACTACGTATATTCTGACTTGTTAGTCCAGCATTGAGCACTTGAGCTCCATTGAAAAACTGTGTCACAAAAAATGTGTCGTTTAATAAACAATGTGTTGATAAGACAGTGAGCCCCTAAGCATTTCGGTATTGGCAACCAGTGTTATCAATTATAATTCGTTAGTCCTGCTGACCAGCCATGAGCAGTTGTGCTCAAACGAAAAAGTATTACAAACAGATTGATGTTTTATAAAAGAGTTAATTACATAAATGGTCACATGGTTTGGTCGTTTTTCACTTTCGATCACTAAAGTTTTTTGACCTGGTTCGATCCTTGTGGTTTGCATATATTTACGGTTCAGTCCATATCCGAATAAAATGATTAAAATGTCCTTCTTTTAAAAAAAAAACATGATTAGTCCTACATGATAATCCAAAAAAAAAAAAAAAAAACTTTTAAAAAAGAACTTTAAAAAAAAGTTACGTTTTTATTAAAATTTTACGTTTTTTTTTTTAATTTTACGCTCTTTTTTTAAAAATTTTACGTTGTCCGTTTTACGTTTTCTGTATTTACGTTTTCATCTGTTTTACGTTTTCGTCCGTTTTATACCTTTTTGCACGTTGTTTTTACACGTTGTTCGTTTTACGTTTTTATCCATTTTACACGTTTTCATCCGTATTTACGTTTTCAACGTAAATACGGAAACGGATGAAAATAGACTGAAAACGCGTAAATACGGGATGAAAACGTGGTAAAGCGAGGCGGCGTGTAAAACGACGAAACGTGTAAAATGCATAAAACGATAAAACGGACGGCGTGTAAAAGCAGATGGCGTGTAAATCTGACGGCGTGTAAAACGGACGAAAACGTAAAATTAAAAAAAAAAGAGAGAACGTAAAATTAAAAAAAAAAAAAAAAAGTAAAATTTTAATAAAAGCGTAACTTTTTTTTTTTTTTTTTAACTATCGATTATCATGTAGGACTAATCGCAAATTTTTTTTAAAAGAAGGACATTTCGTCATTTTATTCGGATATGGACTGAACCGTAACATATGCAAACCACGATGGTGATCAGGTCAAAAAAAAACTTTAGTGATGAAAGTGAAAAAATGACCAAACCACAGTGACCATTTATGTAATTAACTCTTTATAAAAGAATTGAAATGAAACAACAAGCATTTCCATATTGACACCAAAAAGTTAAAAAGTGGTTGTTCTTTTGAAGTGCCCAAACTCGTTATCCTTCCACTGTCGAAGGATGCAAAAAGTGGTTGTTCATTTGTTTCAGACCAGTTGGCAAGCGAGTCCTGATGAGCTTAGGCTTGTTATCCTTCCACTGTCGAAAGCGAGGGGTTATCGCAGCTCTGTGAAACCAGCCTAACGCATTGCCCCCTACTCTAGGGTCCAAGTGACCAAAGCCTTCGCTAAAGCCACATGAACCAGCTCTCGACTTGGAACGGGCAAGCCAGAAACGGGCAAAGCCTTCGCTAAGTCTACTATTATCATTGCTTTCCAGTACGATGTATAGTATTCATATGCATTCGCTTATCATCTTTTTATGTAATTCTCATAATCTGATGTGCATTCTAATTTCTTTCATACCGGACATGCTTTATGTATTCTTGCTGTTTAATTGTTGCCATTCATTTTGCCAACCTTAAGTCTACTATTATTGTCCCTTTTCAGCATGATATATGATGTTCATATGCATTAGCTTATCAATGTTTATGCCTTAATTTCCCAACAATTTGTATCACCCCATTCCATTCAACTGACCATATGTGTACTCTACTTTGTTAATCACTGTATGGGTATAAAAATATATCAGGGTTTGGTACCATTATTGTACACACCGGTATCGTGCACATAAAATAATTTTGCTTCTTATAGGTATACCTTAACAGTTACAGTAGCAGTTTTATAGCTCGAGCAGACAAGTGTTGTGCTATATGCTCCACCACTGTCATACTCATTAAGAAAATGTATAACTATAATAGCAGACACAATAAAATAAGACTTTACAAAAGTAAATCCACAAGGCTTGAAAAACTGCTTATAGCTATACTAGACAAATACATGTGCCAATCATTAACAGTAAGTGAAACAACGTACCCGACTATTCCATTACCTAGTGTATTTGCAACACTACAATATATCCTTTCACAAATTTCATTTGTATATCCATAGGCAAATGGCGAGCATCGCAGAGATTGAACCATCTTCCCAACCCGTTGACAAAACAGTTGCTTTGCAGCGGCAGACAGTTTATTTTACAGATCTTAATCCAGCAGACAACACAAAAGCTATTGACGCGAGAGTATACCGGAAGTGGACAGCCATGAAAGTTCCTAGCCTTACTCCCAAATATTTCTGCTGCATTTTATTAGATAAAAAGGTATATTGTTAAATTCCCTTCTCATACTAATATAAAACTCCTAATCTGATATACATTTATTTTCCAACAGGGTTCGGCTATACAGGCTAACGGTGAATTAAAAGACAAAGAATGGTTTGAGAATGACCTCCATATAAACTCGGTATATAAGATACAGGGTTTTGGTTTTGAGAAAACAAGCAAATGGCAAAAAACACTTGATAATGATATAACTCTCAGTTTCGGTAAATATACACAGATTGATCTCTTAACGGATGAAGCTTTTCCATACCACTATTTCAACTTTGCTGCATACAATGAGCTAGGTGGTCGAGTAGAGAATAGAGATTCAACCCTAACGAGTATATCTACTTAACAACTGACATCCTTTCACAACTATAACTGTATAAACTTGGAAAACGTGTCTACAGACTATATAGGATACGTGCATAATGTGGAAAGCGTTAAGAGCTATGGAGGTGTTACTGGTAACAAAATCAAAGTACGCAATATTGGCATCTGGAACGTCAATTATGATTGTTTTTACAGACTCTCTTCAATCAGACTACATGATTCACAAATTTAACAACATATTTTGTCTACAACAATAATGTCGTTGTATTTACACTCTGGAATGACAACGTCGAGAGCTTTGACGAAGAGCAGTACATAAAGATGCAACAACCTGTTATCCTGGCAGTTAGCTCATGATATGTCAAAAGATATGGCGGTACTTATCCCTAACTAATTTAATCACAGACCCATAGCCTTTAACAAACAACATCTACAGACCCATAGAAACTCCTATAAATAAACTAGCCCGAATTTGTATGTCAGATAGACCAACATACTTGCACAACCATATATGGTTGCATAACTACTTTATATACAAAGTATGACCCTCGACCATGATTACAGATATTTGTAAAAGACAACTAACCACCATCAGACAACTAACAACTTAACGGATACCCAAAAGAAGACCACCACCATAGCATAATAGACACTACTATGGTGTAAAAACTCTAATCAACGACTACGGCTGTAAAGATATTCCCAGATAATCCATCATCATATCTGTTGTACGCGCAGCTTTAACAGCATCACGATTAGCATTGCGGACACGCTGTTCATCAACAACAACAAGCAACCTAAGCGCTGCCAGTGCATGTGCAATCGTCGGAGACGCGAGACCACTCTCCAATTCATTCATGTAAGCTGTCACCTGACGAATCCTTTCCCTTGCATGTGCAGCACGATGCCTGTTGCACATTTATGATAAAGATTTAAAACGCACGCTTTTAGGGGGTCATTTAAGCCCTTAATCGACCACTTTTATATCCGTTACCGCTTAATTTCGTTCCTTTTCACTTTTATGTCTTTTGGAAGCAAAGGGTGGAATGAAGCACATTTGGACGAAAAGGAGCGAATACATGAAGAAAATGGCAAAATCAAGATCGAAGCCACTCAAGTCGCTCAAACCGAACTCGACGTCCCGATCAAAGGCGGCGCGTCCTCTATAAGGACTTGATGAAAACATGCACTAGACGGCTCGGTGGAATTTTTGTTCAGATAACTGACGTCACGTTGTGAAGAAGAAGGCGTCACTCGGACTTTTCATCTCGGATGGCGGATCCGTAATCAAGGCGACGTCCCAAATCGAAGATCGCGGCGCCACAACTCTAAGGTGGCGTCGTCCTATTGATGACTTGGCCAAGACGAAACCCAATGACGGTGACAACGTCCCATCCAAAAGGTGATTGCCGCAAGTGTAAATCTATATATAAATTTGATTTTTCGCATTTAGAGGTAGACTTTTGGAGAAAAACCCTAATTGTTTGTAGTCCGATTTGGATAGTATCTTAGGGTCCCAAACCCTATTTTACACATCGAGATAAGTATTTTAATCCAAAGTATCATTATGTCTTCAATTGATTGTGTGTATGCTTGCTGGTTTACCATGTCTAGCTAAATTTCTTGTTTGTTTGCCTAGATCTATGAAACCTAGTTATTAATTATTGTTAGGTTGTTTCTTATCTTAATTGTGAATTGGCTTAGGAGTACAACTAGGCATAATTCGTTGTGTTTAATGCTTGAGTATGTTTTGTGAAAGTGAGGCTTATGAATGAAGTAGCCTAAGGGCTTGCGGATTTCATATGTTGAACCGAAAGATAACCTCAAAGAACTAGGGACTACGCATTCCCCATGACCTTAGGAATACAACGCGTTAAGATAAGGTGTGACAATTCAACCGACCAATAAAAGATAACTAGGGAGTAATGGGATCTAGGTAATCCACTGTTACTGAACCTTTGATACTGAACCTCTGATATTGGACTGTTACTATGAACCTTTGAATTGTGAACTACTGATGTTGAACCTCGATTATGATGACTTACATATTGTATACTTTGGACCTTTGCTTTGACACATCGGTTTGAGACCCGAGCCATTAACTAGGCATGAGGGTTCCATGTCCGTGTCATTGATGCACCAATGGCATGACTCTAGTGTGGTATAGTGATGTTCCACACCGTCCCTATTCGTATTGATTATGCATGCTTTGGATATATATTGTATGGTCACTATTGTGCAGGGGCATATGGATGCATCCTAGATTTGTTACATTATCGATATGTTATGATTTGTCCGGTGAATGATGTCGTGTAATGGCGTCTTCACGATCTGGGGCCGATCACCCATGTCCGCTATTGTTACTATTGGTTACTAGTGGGCGCTATTGCCACTATTGATATGATTGTATTGTATGTTGGCTCGTGGTGGATTCTTGACCTTTCCTTTTACCCTACTCTACACCTTTTATATACCATATATATTGTTTGACTTTCCTTACTTTGTTCTCTGCTCGCTTCATTATTATTGTATCGTTATATCATTTACTAGGCTTTTTAAGCTCAACCGCATTTCTTTTCCTGCGGCGGTACATAAGCTAGGAGTCGGGATTGTTTGGGTTGAGAGATGAGTGATATAGAGACCGAGCCTAGTCATCTTAGACTTCAATATGTTCTGATATTATTAGACTTGGTTATCATATTTCTATTTTGGAATTTTATTTCTTTAAATTTATGTATTGTTCAGTCATGTTGACTTAAATTTTCTTGATTTATGTATTTAAGACTTCCACTGTTTAGTTTATGTTCATTGTGTATGCTTTGATATGACACCATACTGTGATACTTCTACCCTTATCGGGTTGGGGTGTTACAATTATGGTATCAGAGCCCAGGTTTACGACTTGTAGTCAGGACCCGTGACATATGGACCCTAGGATCCGACCCTTTAAGCTTAGGTTTGACTTGTGAGGACTTGGGTAGACATTAGGCTTCCGTCTGTTTCGATCTTTTCCAATTCTTTTGATTTCGTCCAGGTTTGACTTTGATGTTCTTTTGTCTTCGCTGATTCAACCTTCTTCTTTTCGCATTTGATTTTGTTATTTTATCTTCGCGCATTTGTTTGTCGATTATTCAAATGGAGACTACTTGTGGAGTCGAAGACGATGGTGCCGACCCTACGTTGCTGCAACAGTTACCTGAACTGGAGAAGTTCGTGAAGCAAAAGCCGCACCCGACTGCAATGTTGCCGGAGACATCAAGATGCTGCTGGAGGGAGCTAGACGAATCAACCAGAGGAGCAAAGACGGAGACTAGATTCAACTGGTGGACACTTGGAAGACATATGAACAGAAGAAGTATGACCGGCGTACTTCAGTCATGCGGTGAAACTACTACCAAGATTCGGGCATATTGTGGTCAACAGTCCAACCGTTGAGATGCTGAGGAGATTCATCTGCTTCATATTATTGGGCGCGTTTGGATGATGGAGTCCTATGGTTTGATTCTTCGGATTTACTATGACCTCGCGTTGTCTTATAAATCCCTTGAATAAATTATGTTCTCTTTGAATGATTTTCCGTTCAGTATAAATTCTGTGTATGTTGGAAGATTGTTTTGTTTTGGAAGATTTGACGAACTGTGGAAGACCTGATGCTATTTCTAATGTGTTTTAGTTCGATGGTACTTGCTATGTTCCGTTACGTTCCTTATATGTTTTGATATACGATATATATTGTTTGACTTTCCTTACTTTGTACTCTGTTCAATTTCATTATTATTGTATCGTTATATCATTCACTAGGCTTTTAAGCTCACCACCGCATTTCTTTTCTGCGGCAAGTACATAAACTAGGAGTTGGGGATTATTTGGGTTGAGAGATGGTGATATAGATACCAGCCTAGTCATCTTAGACTTCAATATGTTCTGATATTATTAGACGTGGTTATCATATTTCTATTTTGGAATTTTCTTTCTTTGAATTTATATATTATTCAGTCATGTTGACTTGAATTTTCTTGATTTATGTATTTAAGACTTCCGCTGTTTAGTTTATGTTCATTGTGTATGCTTTGATATGACACCATACTGTGATACTTCTACCCTTATCGGGTTGGGGTGTTATAGTTTACATATTGGGTAAATATATACGTACTTAGTATGTATTATAATGGGTAATAGAATGGGTAGAAGTTTAAGTATTTGACCCATTGACTAAATACATTGAATGTAGTTGGGTAAAACCCAAATTCCATGACCCATACCCATGGAGCATAGTCCATAACCCATAACCCATTGCATGACATCATGCATAAGTCATAATGGGTATTATCCATGACCCATGGAGCTAACCCATGACCCATGAACTAGATACATTGTATCTACTTGGATACCCATGGTCCAAAGTCTAGGACCCATGACCCATGACCCATGATCCATGACCCAAAACCCATGGGCAAAGAGGAGCGTCCCACGGTTCCCATAGTTTACACTGGACGAATCCCTCAAGTAAGGGATTTGTGGGATCCGTGGAGCGAGTATGATTTTGTCTACAAATAGTGAGCCATTTCTTCATTGTTTGTTGCCACTCCTCGCATACTTTCACCTAGTATTGTAAACTCTCTAACCTCATATCCAAATGATCTTTCTATGTAGTTTGTGTTTGTTTTTGTGTGATTCTCTAGGTTCCTCTTAAAGGCGAGATCACCACCTCTTGAAATCAAGCAAGCTCAAGTCCTTGAGTTTCCATGCATCATCATCATCAAGACTACTGATGTTCTCTTGTTGATAGTTCTTTCTTCCTCATTAGAAGTGTTGTGTCAAGGGCATTAGTGAAGGATGCCAAAAGGGTCAAGACGAAGGCATTAGTGAAAGGTGTCAAACGTCTATGTCAAAGGAATTAGTGAAGGATGCCAAAAGGGTCAAGACGAAGTGATTCGTGTAGGTTTAGGGGTATGTGTGTATGGATAAAACTACAATATCGATATCAAAAATAACCACAAGGAATGATTTAAAATCCCTTTAGGAAAAAGGATAATGAATCAAATCCCGTGAGTGATAGTGATACGGATTAGGAAATCCGAGTCGTTTCCCAACGAGGTGTGAATGGGCAACGTCGTTATTGGTTTGTTATTAAAATGTTCGATGTTTTGGATTTTTGATTTTTAATTACGTTCTAGATTCAAATTAAATAACGGAAAGGAAATTAAAGCACGTAAATAACACTTAATTCAAACTAAGCATGTAAACTAAGGAAAGCTACCTAAATTTATACTAAATGCAATTTTATTCTAAAAACGTAACTACGGGAATTTAAAAACGCGATTTAAAACCAAATTTTGCAAATTTAACTTAAGGAATGCAAATTTATTTTTCCTACACTCTAAATGATAAAAGATAATTTTAGAAAAAAGCGGAATATATATATATATATATATATATATATATATATATATATATATATATATATATATATATATATATATATATATATGTATATTTTTTTACTTTTTTTTTAATTAAAATCTAAATTCGGGTTTTACGTTTTAGGATTTTTTTTTTTTAAACTTAAAAAAAACTATTTTAACTAATTAAAATTTAAACTAATTTAAATGGCAAACTACAACTAGTGACGATGAATATTAAGCTAATAGTATGATACTAAAAAGACTTAACAAGCATAATACGAATAATTAAACGTAACGTTAAACTAAGAATCTAAGCTAAAAAAGGTAAGAGAATAGAACCCGGTGATTTTTACGAGAGAAATACCACCCAATCTTATAAACTAAATAAATTATTAAAGTTTATTTCCTTATTAACTTTAATTATGCTAATTAGTTAAATAAAGTTTAAGCTTTATTAACTAAATAACTTAATAAAAGTTATTAAATTTGTAAACTTTAATGATTTTTAAACTTATAAGACCCGTAAGCTCCACGCCTTATGAGGTAGGATCGGATTACACAAACAAAATCAAAACTTTAAGGGTTAGCACAAATATATAAATATAAGATTTTTATAATAAAAAGCTAAAATAAAAGATAAACTAACATTAATAAATCAAATCTTAACCACCAAACTCTCTCAAGGAGATATGTTTCCACAAAAACTAATTTGGGTATTAAGGTCAAAGATTTAAAATATAAGATATTTTTTTTTGCAAGAAAAGAAAAGAAAGTATTAAATAACTAAACAAATAGGAAATAAATAAAATAGTGAACTAAAAATTAATTTTTTTTTTCAAAATAAAAAAAAGACTAATTAAAAACAGAAGAAAATAATTTCGGATTTTCTTTTTTTGTTTTTTGTTTTTTTTTGTTTTTTAATAAAGGAAAGGAAATAAATCAAGGAAAATATTAAATTAACTCGAAAATTCCAAATATTTTTAAAAACGTAATAAAAGTGATAGAAACTCACGAAAAAAGTTTTAGAATTTTCGAATTAAATAAGTATTTTTGTTTCGATTTTAATGTTTAAAATAGCCAATAAATCAAAATAAATATTAAACTAGTTCAAAAAATATGAAAATTCACACTATCTTAAGAAAACTATGAAAAGCTACGGAAAGTTTAAAAATATTTTTTTACGTTTTTTCTATTTTTTAAAAGAAAAAGCAAGCTTTTTTTAAAAGAAAATAACGAAAAAGTTTTTGATTTTTTAAAAATACTAAAACAGCTCAGAAAAATACGAAAGTTTTATAAATAAAATATATTTTTAGATTTTTTGTAAAAAAGACAAGATTTTTAGAGACTTTTTACTATTTTAGAGCTAAATAAAACAAGAAAAAAGTGAACTTTAATAAAAATAAGCAATAAAAAAAAACTAAACTTTTATAAAAATATAAATATGATATGTTGAGCGTGTGCACGGAGCACGAAGCGTATAAAATACACTCACACAATCTTACTATAACTCAACTCTTCATGGCATATTTTTATAAAAAGTTTTATAAAAATAAAATGAAATAAAAAGGATTAAGAGATGAAAAGAATAAAGAGATGCAAGAAATAAAACTTTTATAAAACTAAAGAGCATAAAAATAAATACAAGAGTTTGGGTACAAAATACAAATAAGAAGATGATTAAAATGAGGTGAGGATGTGGGTTTTATAGACCCGCTAGTTATACTTTAGCCCTACTAGGGTTTTACAAACTTTCATAAAGTCCCTAAACTATTAAACTTGGTACAAAAATCCTATTAAAACTTGGTCCCCAAGCTTTTTACAAAGCATATAGCGTAATTCATTGTCTTGTCTGTTGATGGGCTTGGTTGGCTCGAGACTAGCATTTCGACTTGGACTTCATTTGACGCAATGGGCTTGGAGATTGGACGACATTTGGGCTTCATAGTTCATTGAGCTTCAATGGATCGGATGGGGCCTCGTGGCTTAATTAGTTTCGTGTAGCAGATACAAAAAATATTCTATCTATAATACATAACGCTACGGTATCTTTCATATTCGAGAGAATATTCCTTTTTTTTGGGCCGAATTCTTTGAGCCCGTTTTCTATAATCCGGCCTCTTTAGTGTCAGGTGAGGTTGGGCCACCTATATATCAGCGTTCAACGTTTCCCTCTGATATCCAGAATCTACGAGATATACTTCACCGCCTCTCTCTAAAGTCACCGCCTTTCTCTAAACTCACCGCCTCTTCCTGTGCTGAGATTTTTATTATGTAGTGGAAGAAGCTTCAACAAGCGGTATGTGGAAGAGATGAGTGTGTAAGTTTAATTTCTTAAAAGTGTAAGTTTTTAATAATTTTTTTCGTAGGTTATACCGTCTTGATATGTTCAAGGTGGGAGAAATAGGCGCCGACTACCTATCGATATGAAGGTTGTGGATTCGGAGGTAGGTATGTTTTTGGTAACAATAGGTTTGATTCAATTTGTGATTTAATGGCTAAAGAAATATTTGGGATTTATGTTATTTAATTTTATTTGTGTCATTCATGGGTTATAGGAATTACGATTTGTTTATCTATAATTAAAGGTTGGATTTTTAGGTCTTAGGTGTTATGAGTGATCGAATAAAGTTGCCAATATGAGCGACGAAGAAGGCTATGGTGAAGTTAATGATTGTTTGCCAGTTCTATGCAGGAGGAGGAGGAGGAGGAATAGGGAGCACGGTTACTTTAAAGCCTCAGTTTCGTACTAAGGTACCTTATTCTCACATTAGTGTTACTTAAATCTTTATAATAGAAAGAAAAAAGTTTACAGGAGTGTTTTTCAACTGTAGGTAATCGAATTAGCGGCTGCCCATTATATATTTGTAATTGGAGTTGCGAGATCTTTCTGATGTAGCCACTGGCTCATTCAGGCCAGCAACACTTTCAGGGATTGCTTATCAGCGCTGTTTGTTAGCTTATTTGTATTTATTGCGATTAGAATTTATTCCGAAGCAGATGTCTATTGCAGATTATCTATCACAATGTCAACGATAGAAGCAGGGGTTTGGGCTTTGTTACTATGTCGTCCGTCGAAGATGTTGGGGGAGGTGAAAGTTCAGCGGTTATGTGGGTTTTCTTATAGTACCCTCAAACTCAGGTAGCATATAGAAAGTTTCTCGCGTTTTTAGTTTTAGTACTTTTACGCATCGTTGGGTCAGTTACTTACGGCGTATTAACCTTTACGACTGTATAATTTTTTCAGGTACTAATGAGCATATTGAGTCAACGAGGAATCACGGTAATCTTGAGCCTCCGGCAGATCTTAACTATTCGAATGCGTATTGGCTGCCGCATAAAAAGGTTTGCTTTTGTACATGTGAAGTACAAATATACGAGCGTGTGTATCCTTATCCGAACTTGGAAAACTATATGCCTTTCTTCTAAATAAAATCCTGCATTCAGCCTTCTAGCTTATCAGTTGTTTTATGTTAGTGAGTTTGTACGTTTCCCAGTTTTTTTTCTGTTACAAAATATAGTATCAGTCAGGTTCAGGGAGGATTCTCCCATTGCTGAAAGTGAAGCCAGTATATGTACACCTTTTTTCGTTTCTTTTTTTTTGTTCATCAACTGAGAATGTCAAAATAAAGAAAGTCGCATTTTGTAACAACCAATTGATTATTATATGTTCTGTTATAAGTGCTAGGTCCATATATAGTATACGTTAAATCTTTAACCCAGAATATATATTGGTTCTCGATTCAATTTTATATGCAAGTTTAAAGATTTCATGGAATGCTTCTAACTTATAATCTCACGGTTTCCATTTGCAGGTCTATTTTTGGGGCTGGAATGTAGGTGATTAGGTGCTACAACGCAGGTTGAGAAGGTTGGATATAGATCCTGAAGTTATCGTTGTATTGCCTGCATTTAGATACTCAAATGGGACTGACATGGCCACGGTTGCTGGCTTAAACTGGCGGGTTTTGGGTGCTAAAACGGGCGCTTAAATTGATGCGGTTGGCTACAGAACAGGGGCTAATATGTGCCGGTATACTGGGCTGAAATGGTGGATTTAGAGTCTGGAACGGGTGACTTACGGGGCTCAAATTTCTGTGGGTTTCAAGGCTGCAACAGGTGCGTTTAGTCATATTCGGTTGCCTACCCGTACCACGCCTCCTAACACCAACGAGGCTGCACAAAACTGAAGCAGCACAAAGAGGTGTTTGTAGGCGCAGGAGAAGAGGCGAGTGGCCTAGATGCTAAAAAGCCAAAATGCGACTAGCACCATAATCACATCACTAACGGCTTTGGAAATCGTAGGTAAAAATCATTGTTGTTTACTCTCTGCGGATTAAAATTCTATTCGATTTTCCATTAAATTTATTATGATTTTTACTGACCTTTGTGTTAACTGTAGGTATAATATAACTGTTTAGAGGAGTTTTAGAAATATTCGAGCTTACTATCTGCGATTAAGGAGACCGTGCTTGTCTACACTTCGGCTGCGAGCTATTGATGTAAGTGTACTGTTTCTTTGAGGTTTTGGGTCTGCACAACCCTTAAATTGCTCTCATATTTTCGAACCACGCTTGCTCTACAGCCTAATGTGATTCGACTTATTTGTTGGCAATTCATCAATCGTAAGTAAAAATATTGTTTTAATCATGCTTTTTCCTGCTGACGAAGTGCTACAGTGTCACTTTTAATATGGCGCAGCTATTTCTCAGCTTTGGTTTCACAGTCTCCATATCAAGAATAGTGGATGCAATTATGAAAGCTTTGCTTACAGTTTCGATGGGGAACCGAGAGCTATGAAACTGACGTAAAATACTCAACAGGTTGACCGCGTACCTTTGCAGATACCTTTGTAGATCTGGTAAGGTGAGAAGCGATCTATCTAATTCTATATAAGGATGTCGATCAACTATGGGTTGTCCTCAATCAAATCCCTCATGTGCTAACTTTGTTTTGAAGGTTATGTTTTGCAGACTCGCCTACATACTAGCTTAAAACAACCTAACATTCAAAATCGGGATGGTGGAAAGTTGTCTTACGATTGTCATCATATGTCGTTGCAAACTCAGGCTTTGGTTGTTTCTTTACCCAAAGGTGATTATCTTATGATTTTTGATTATTTTAGTTATAGCTTTTTCTACTATGGTTTTGGATTATTATAGGTACAGGCAAACTATAGGGGCTTAGACTCACTACTTCGGAAGAATTTTGTAAACAACTTCAAACTGCTTTAGTCGCCGCAAAATAAGTCGATATAACTGTTTGTTGTAGTCTTTGGTTTTATTTATTACTCTCACCTATTTACTGTAGGTGCTACATATGGTTATATGAGGCTTACATTTTGCAAATATGATGGTTCTTGCATGTCTTGCAGGCGTGAAATGGCAACAGACGTTGGAGTTAGAGAAGATACGAATGCATTTTATGAGGGAGTTGAAGCTGTCTCTGGAACGGGTCCACGCTCGGTTTGCGAAAATATAGGAAGCAGACGATGAGGTTGCTAATTTAGCTCACAACTTAAGTGGATCAACATGTAGGTTTGTATAAAAGTTTATTATTTGCTCTGTTTTAACTACTTCTTAGCACTACGTCGGCCTTCGAGTAAGGTTCCCGAGTGTGTATTCAGTTTTGTATAAAAATTATACTTTTTCAAATTCTAGAAAAAAGAAAGACAATACCCGCTGCAGCGCAGCGGGCTATTATCCTTGTTACCAACATTATGCCATTAATGGGAATAGAACCCTTGACCTCCTGCTTGATAAAGATGTCCCCACCCACTAGACCAAGAGTCTTTTTGTGTTAAGTGTTGCATTTAATTTCCATTTAATCTCCCTTTCTGCTGATCCATTTAATTTAATTAATTAATTCTTCGTTGGGGCTTCGTTCATTCTTGCACCATTCCCACTCTTGCCTCGATGCTCCAAATAAAATATCATTGGCCCCGTAAATTCGTGCTCCTTCCATTCTCGTGCTCGTTTTTGTCCGGTTTTGTCTTTTCTTTGTCCATTTTGCAATATCCGTTACCTGCACATACATAAACACAAAAACACAAATATTTATGGCTTTAGGGGTTAGTTTTTGGTCTTTTTGGTCCGGTTTTGATAAAGAAAAAGGTATATGTTTTCACATATACCAAAATACCCCAGAAGAGAAGATTGCCGTGTCCTCACGCAATGTAATCAACTCACGCTTCTAAAACCAAGGATTTCAATCTCTTTCTACTAAACCTATGAAGAAGTAGCAAAGATTCATCAAAAGAGATTAAGAACCCTTAATTCTAAAAACGCCCCATTTACCTTTTAATTCACATATAGATATTACGATTAAGCACATTCCGATTATGAGTGACGGTTTGTTGAACTTTCATGTCGATCAATAATTCCAACATTTTTCAAAGCGACACGTTAGGATCACGGAATAGGAAACACAACACGGTGAAGTGACCATCTGGATAGAATACATAGTCCACGATTTTTCACAAGCTCCCAAACTAAGCATAAAATCGAAATCATTGTTAAATATGATTTTAGATGCTAACACTACCCATGTAAGCTACTTGTGTAATTACCTTTTGCTCCCATTTTCCTATTTTCCTCTAATTATTTTATTTTTGTGAGAAATGAATTTCTTCAAATTTCTCATTTTGATAAGAATTAATCCGATAAAGATATAAAGCTAAGTCGCTAATTAGTTATCCATCTTCTCTCAAGAACCATTGTCTCAAAAATGAGGTCCACATCAAGGAATTTTATTCACTTATATTTTTGGCTTTTTCATTTTTTTAAACATCATTTTTTTTTTTTCACTTTTTTTTTTTTTTTTTTTTTTTTGCACTTATACTTTATGAGCTATGAACCACGGAGCTTCACGGGGTAATTCCAAGACTATAGGCTTCATGAAATGAGGATCCCATTGGTTATACCAAGACCTCACTCAATCTGGCTAAAGATCCAAGGGTCGATCTCGAACCATGACTCATAACTTTATTTATTACTTATTACTTTATTTATTACGAGTCCTTGATGTGTACCCAACTTTTAAAACAACGATTCTTTTAAAAGATAAAGAACTAACTATCGCCAAAAACTCAACATCTCTAATTATTTATTAAGCGGATATGGGGTGAAACAATCTTATGGGAACAAAAAGCCATAAGTACCTTGATGGGCTCTAAAGAGAACCAACTACTCCGCTTAGCATCTAAACTCATAAGTAACTCTATCATTTCTCGATCTCCATAAATTTAAAATCCCAAATAATGAGATCCATGGATGTTAGCCGATAATTTTAGATTATCTATGGTTAAGGGAACAAGCTAGGGCTCAACACGCCCGGTCAGTCAAAATTCTATTCCTACTCTCACCGGCGGAAAGTCAACAAGGTGTCAAAACATATATTAACTTAGCAAATGCCGTCTAATGATATTAAGTCATGCATATTTAAAGTCACTCGGAAACTTGCAAATTCTTGGCCTTGTGAGCTAAATTCGCATTTTATAACTTCTTGTCTAAGAGACTAGCAAACTTTTCAATCAAAAGACTAGCAAAAGCTTGTAAAAATTTTAAATTTTCACATTTTTGCACAAATTTTTTTTTCAAGGAAAAGCAGGGTTGCGAGTACCGACAAAAGTAAGCAAGTGCGGTCAAATCAAATCGAAGATTACCACCCGAGACTAAAGCGAAACATTGTCCTCAATGTTTAAAGGTAAGGGTTCTCAACGTAAATCTAAAGCCATTGGTTAGTTATGCTAATAGATAAACGATAATCGATAAAGATTTTGGATATCGGATTTCATAAAAGCGTCGAAACATGAAACTCGAGTGGAGAAAAGACAAAACTTTGAGCACGAGAGTCTTCATGTATAATCCTGGACATAAACAACAACAACACAAAACACGAGAAATGGAAGAGGCGGACCTCCTCACGTCACTTATTTAGAAAACATAAATAAGTTAAAAGGATAAGCATGGGGTGCCTCCCATGAAGCGCTACTGTTTTTGATCACCGAGTCGCTAGCTTGACTCGATCCCCGAATTCAATTGTCCTTGGGAAAGTTTGGAGATCCGGACAACCATAGATGGGATGTCCCTCAAAATAATGTTTAACACGATGACCATTCACCTTGAAATTTGGGCCATCTGGTGAAAGCTCGACCGTTCCATACGGAAAACACGAGCAACGGTGAATGGTCGGACCAACGGGTTTTGAGTTTGCGAGAATATCTTCAATCGAGAGTTAAAGAGGAGGACTTGATCACCAACGTTGAACACGCGGTTTTTGATTTTAGCATCATGAATCCTCTTAGTTTTCTCTTTGAAAATCAAAAATTCGTAAACTTGATCCTAAGTTCATTTAATTCATTCAATTGAATTTTCCGGTGATCACCAGCGGTCTTAAGATCAAAGTTTGCATGTTTCAAGGCCCAATATGCCTTATGCTCGAGCTCAATGGGCAAGTGACAAGCTTTTCCATACACCAACAAGCGGGTGCACCCGATGGGTGTCTCGTGTCACGGTGCGGAAAGCCCATAATGCATCATCTAACTTATCGGCCCATGAAGCTCGATTTTCTCCTACAGTCCTTTCTAATATCCTTTTCAAACAACGATTGGAGACCTCAACTTGTCCGCTCGTTTGCGAGTGATACGCGGTAGAAAGACGATGAGTAACTCCATATTTAGCCATGACTTTTGCAAATTGTTCATTAGAGAAATGGGTACCGCGATCACTGATGATAGCACGAGGTGCTCCGAATTGGGAAAACAAATTCTTTAAGAACTTAACAACCACTCGGGCGTCATTGGTGGGTAGCGCCTTTGCTTCAACCCATTTAGACAAGTAGTCGACGACCACGAGGATATACTTATTACCCTTTGAAGATGGAAATGGCCCCGTAAAATCGATGCCCATGAGTCGAAAATTTCATGAAACTTGAATAGCATTTTGTGGCATTTCATCCTTTGCGAAATTTTCCTTGGCGTTGGCAAGAATCACAAGACTTAACTAAATCATGGCGTCTCGATATGGTTGGCCAATAAAACCGGAATCAAAAACCTTCTTAGCGGTGTAGCTTGCACCATGATGACCTCCGGTGGGTCCGTTATGGCAAGCATGAAGAATATCAAGAGCCTCTTGGCCATGAACACCGCCCGGATTACTTGATCCGCACAAATCCTAAACAAGTAGGGGTGCGTCCGAAATAATGCTTAACATCTTTAAAAAAACTTTTTCTTTTGTTGGGACGACATCCCTTTCACGATGAAATTACCCGCATGGTAATTTGCAAAGTCGGCAAACCATGGGGTGTTCGGGTCTTTTTTAGAGATCATCCCAAGTGTCTCAAGAGGAAATGTTTCCGTGATTTCCTTTTTCTCGAGCACACTTTGATAGGGATTTTCGAGTCTAGAAAGGTGATCGGCAGCAAGGTTCTCCGCTCCTTTTTTGTCAAGAATAGTAACATCAAATTCTTGAAGGAGAGAACCCACCAAATGTCGAGGCTTAGCATCTTGCTTTGCGAAAAGATACTTGAGGCGAGAATGATCGGTATACACTATGGTCTTGATAAGGCGAGTGAAGGCCTAAATTTCTCGGCGTAAACAACGGCTAATAATTCCTTTTCAGTAGTCGTGTAATTGTGTTGGGCCTCGGACAATGTCTTACTCGCATAGTGTATAGGTCTAAAATGTTTCGATTTTCGTTGCCCCAAGACTGCCCCAATTGCGTAATCACTTGCATCACACATAAGCTCAAAGGGCATATCCCAGTCGGGGGCAACTAAGATCGGTGCCTCCGTTAATTTATTTTTAAGAATATTGATGAGTGTGTAAATACTCATCATTTTATTCTTCTACTGCAAAAACAGTCAAAACACTTTGAAAAGTCTCAAAAGGCAGAAAAAATATTTAGGCATGTTTTATGCAATAATTGTCAAAATCTAGTCCCTAGTTATTCAAAACATGATAATTTTTCATAAAAGGCCCTCGAGGATTTTCAAGTTGTCAAAATTAGCCTTATAAAGTCGGTTTTGCAAAATGGCAACTTTAGTCCACAAGTTTCAAAGATTGAAATTTACCCTGGACATTTTAAATTGGAAAATTAACATTTTAGTCCTTTGGTAATTCTAACTTGTCAAAATTGGTCCTTGTAATACTTTTGGAAAATTACAGGTTTGATCCACTTTCGCGATACCTTTTTGACCCTCTTGTAACCTCCGATTGAACCACCCACTTCCTTTGAACCCTTCCTTTCCTTGAACCTTCTCCTTTCTTTTTATCTAAACAAAGAAAACATAAAACCCCCATCAAAATAAATCACCACATCCCGAAACCTTTCACCCTCTTTACCGGTCGACCAGCTGATCCCGCCATCTCCCTCCCCAGGCGAGTCACGAGATACCATCACGTTGGCAATCCCAATCTCACAAAGCCCTAAGCGGCTCGGTTGGCTCTCGATATATGTACCTAATTAATTGATGGTTGGGATCAATTCAAAAAGCCTGAGGATGTTTTGGTTTGCTTACATTCACACAAGAAACACATGGAAAACACAAAAAAGAAGAGAAGAAAGCGGTTTCGACTTTTTGTATAAATAGGGATTAGGTGATTAATGTAAAATTTGTCTAGAAATCTTGTTCTAGTCCCACTTTTAAATTTCTTTGTCATTTTAAATTGTACTGTTAATTTCTAGTTAATGCAATTTTAAGATTTTTAAATTTCATGTTTTTGATTCATGTACTTATTCTACCATTCCAATTTAGAGTTTGTTCTAAGTGTTTTAATTCAGTTTAAAGTTAGATTACAGTTGCAAAAGTGAGTTTTATTGAATCTCATAATTTTTTAAGCAGTTTTTCACAGCTTTTACATGGCGGTGTTTGGAACAACTCATTTGTGGGTCATAAGCCAGCCGACCCATTTGTTTATTAACTTAGTGGTTGTTAGTAATTTTAACGAGTTTTACAAGTATTGCAAGTTTGAATTGGCTTGAAAATAGCTTTTAATTTTTTTACTGTTATAGCAATCTGTCTAAGCAGCCTTTCCACCTCTTTCTTTTAGCTTAGATTAAAGTAGCTTACAGTTTGATTTAGGATTGGTTCCTTGTTGCAATCAGTAGCTAGATGCACAATGTTCATGTTTTCATGCTTTGGATAGGATGTAATGCTTTTTAAGTAGCTTATTTTTGCCTTGATAAATCCTGTTCTGATCTGTTTACCCTGTCCCAGTAGTGTAGCAGCCCCCTAACACCTTCTTGACAGCTTATTTACGAGTTGTCAAGGGGTCTGCAGTGCCCCCATTTAGTTTTTTTTTGAAACCCACTAGTGCTTATTTCACTTGTGCAGGATTGTTAGGAATTTGAAAGTGCCTAGTTTGCTTATTTATAAGCTCTAAAGCTCCTCTGAAATTTGTTTTCTCAAGCTATTGCGATGGGCGGTCCGACCTTGACCATTCACTTTTTGTGTGCTTAATTATTGCTTATTTAGTTTTTAGGTGCTCTTGGGTATGCTAGATTAGGATAGATCTTAATTAGCGTATTAGGCATTTAGTGTAGTCTTTTGGTTGCTTATTTTCCATGTTCTTAGCTTAGGAATTTCCTAGTGTAGCACTTATAACTGTTGCTTCTCCACTTATTTTTTAGTTTATTTTAATTTAACTTAGTTCATTTCAATCTTTAATGCTTGTTCCATCATGTGTTTACTTATTTCCTTGTTGAGGATGCTTGATTAAGTTCTAAAGTTGCAAAAGAGGGTGTTTGGTTGGGTCTGTCCAAGCAATGGTGATAAGATATTCTTGACGTGTTGTGAGTTTTCAAGCGAAGTTGCCACAAAAAGTTCTTAAATTTGTTGCCTCTTCAAGTGCCAAAGAATAAATTAAATAAAATAAATAAGTAGCAAAAAGGAGGCGGGAATCGAACCGGGACCTCCTGCACTGAGCACCACATCGACACCACACCCAAGCGCCCTTGGGACTTCTTTTGTTCAAATTTTGCACAATTAAATCTTTAAGGACATTAGGCGGTTTATGAATAAGCTTTTCTAAGCAATTTGACTTATTTCTCCACACAAGTTACTGTTTTCTTATTTTTCTTAGATTAAGTATAAATCAAAGTAGCTTTTGTGAATTTTTCAGATTTTTATAAAATTGTTTAGTATTTTTAATTAATTAATTAGTTAAATATAGTTTTTAATTCGTAGAAAATAAAATAAAAGTCGAAAAAATACCCGGCTTTTTCCTAAAATTATTTTTAGTCATTTAGAATGTAGGAAAATTGGTTTTGCACCCGTAGGATGTAAATTGCAAAGTTTTTCACCTTTTGAAGCTTAGGATTAGCTTGGGTTTTCGCGTTTTTAGTTTAATGCCTCGGGACGTAGTTTAGCCTCGTTTATTGTTTCTTATGTGTAGTAGTTGTTAAATTAGTCATTTACTTTGTTCCGTGCTTTATTTTCATTCTGTTCTTTAATTTGTAGAAAGCAAATCAAAATCCAAAATTCATTTAACCAATTCAAGTCCTAATCACGAAACTCAGCGACAAATCAATTTCACACCTCGTTGGGACACGACCGGAAATCACTTTTCGGTATCACTTTATCACACCGTAAGATTTGATCGTTAATCTTTTCCTAAAGGGTTAATTTGTCGAATTTTACGGTTATTTTGATATCGTTGATATTGTGTTTTCACCACTCACTTTTCACGAGACCAAATATTAAGCGCTTCAACACATTCATTGGTGAAGATAAGCGAACATCCTTTTCAAGGAGATGAGTCGGGAGGGCTATCTTAGAGAAATCTTGGATGAAGCGGCGATAGAAACCGGCATGACCAAAAACTCGAATACCTTTGGCGGTAGTGGGATGAGGAGTTTAGCTATGACGTCGACTTTAGCTCGGTCGACCTCAATCCAGATTTTGAAAATTTTATGGCGAGGACAATGCCTCTCGAACCATGAAGTGGCACTTCTCCCGATTCAAGACCAAGTTGGTGTCTTCACACCGTTTAAGCATGTGGTCCGGATGAGAGAGGCAAGTGAAAGAATCTCCATAAACCGAAATCGTCCATAAAACTTCCATAGACTTCTATCATGTCATGAAAATAGCCATCATGCACTTTGGAGCGTCAGGGAGCATTGCATAAGCGAAATGGCATCGTCGGTAAGCAAGCGTTCCATAAGGGCGCGTGAAATCGTTTTCTCTTGATCATGCGGGTCGATCGAATTTGAAAGTATCCGGAGAAACCATCGAAAAGCAATAGAACTTATTTCCGCTAAGCGTTCAAGCATTTGATCCATAAAGGCGGAAATGGTCCTTCCGTGTAGCATCATTCAACTTTCGGTGGTCAATACACACCTCCATCCGGTGACGGGCGTGGAAATCAACTCATTATCCTCATTGGCAGCGGGTCATCCCTCCTTCTTGGGACACAATGGACGGGGCTAACCCATGAGCTATCGGAATTGGATAAATGATTCGGCGTCGAGGTTTAAGAACTTCTTTCTTAATAACCTCATGAATTTTCGGATTAACCCTACGTTGTTGTTGAATAACGGGTTTACAATCGTCTTCCATTAAAACCTTGTGAGTACAAAAACAAGGGTTTATGCCTTTGATATCAGAAATTTGCCAAGCGATGGCACTCTTATGTTTTCGAAGAATATCCAAAAGTGCGGTTTTCTCCTCATCTTTTAAATTTTTAGCAATAATGACGGGAAACTTGTTCGGTTCTTCAAAAAAGCGTATTCAAGATGAGGAGGTAAATCTTTGAGCTCGGGCTCGGAGGTTTTCGTTAGGCGTTTGAACTTCTTTGATTTCTTGAATCGTAATCTCTTTCGGAGGGTAGCGGTGATGGATCTTCATTCAACAATTGCTCAAGATAAAGAATATCTCCTCGAATCATAAACACCATCATCAATTCCGGTGGAATCGATTCATCATCAACAAAACTCATCGATCTCTTCCAAAAGTCACCTCCCCGAGCGGAGTAAGAGGGGGAAGAATCGGCAATAATCGGCTTAGAAGATAGTTCAACATTTTCAGAAGGAGTGGTGGGATTGCCACCCACGAAATCAAGAAGATTTTGAGCATACTCCTCCGTAGCAATATCAAGAACGTCGATTCGATTAATAGAAGCATCATCATAGTTGGAGGAGTATCTCGAAGGAAGGTTAATATTAAACGAGACGGTTTCCTTGTTAGATCGTAGAGTAATAGAAGCATCAATCATCGCACGACCCATTCTTAAGAAGGTCTCCAGAATAAGAGGTACTAGAAATTGACATCAAAGTCAGCGACAACGAAGTCGGCGGAAAATGAAGTGGTCCTACTTTCACATAGGCGTCTCGGCGATTCCTTTGGAATAGAGGTTGAGCGGTCTCTGAGTTCAAGAGTCATCTTAGTTGGAGTAAGATCAGGAGAAAGTTTGTTATAAATCGAGAGGGCATCAAATTAATGCTCGCGCAAGATCGGCCAGCGGAACATTTTACTATTCCGGGAACTCACAAGGTATAAGAAATTTCTTGGGGTCTCCTAACTTTCGGGAAGTTTCTTGAGGAGCACCGCCGAGCAATTCTCATTCAGCGGTGTTTTGGCTATCTCGACCAACTTTCATTATTACTCGCTAAATTCTTGATCATAGCTGACAAATTTCGGCATGAAGTAAAGCGTATGTGAAGCGATGTTAAAATTTAAGTTGAGCGATTTCAACAAATTTCTCCATTTGGTTTCGGTTTTATCGCGAATCTTTTGATCGAAGTGCGGAAGGATAAGGAAGTGAAGGTTTAAGTAGTCTTGAAACATCGGGTTCGGAATTGGAATCGAGCGACCGGAGGTGGGACGGGTCGGATTGCACATTGTCATTAAAACCTCGGGTTCTCGTTCCACCTCCTCACCGGCGGAGTAGGAAGCGAGGTCCATCATCATGCCACCACTCCGTGTGGTTATAGCTTTCAACTCGCCCGCCGGGTTGGGAATGGTGTCACTTGGAAGAGATCCGAACTCGAGGTTGACTTATCTTACACAAAACGACATTCAACATGTTCTCGAGTTTATTTTGCGAAGCATCAATTTGTTGTTTACGGTGAATCTCATTCCTAAACTCATTGCTTTGTCTAGTCAACGAAGATTGAAACTCGTTTCTCAAACTTGAAATATGATTTTGCATAGTTTGGATGGTAGCATTGTTGTGTTGAACGTAATTTGTGAATTCATTTGAAGGCAAAGGCGGAGCTTGATAGCTTGAAGCTTGATATCCTTGATTGTAATTAACTCCTTGGGTCGGGTACTGATTTGGTGGGACTTTGAATTGGTTTTGAACATTTGGTCCACGAACTTGATTACGATTAAACGAGTTTGATTGTTCGATTGAGAAAATCCGGAGGTCCCATTTGATTACTAACACGAGTTCGGTTCAACTTGAGGGCGGTATTGGTTACCTCAGGTTCTGGCATTAACCGAAAGGATTTCCATCGGTGGCGGTACAATTGTAGTAAGCATGTGGGCCACCACAAGTGGTACAAGTCGATTCCACCGCTTTGACTTGAGCGGGTGTAGAAGAATTAACCTTATCCGTCTTAATCTTAACCAAAGCTTGAATCATATCTGTAAGCTTATCAATCTTAGCATCGGTGCTAGACGTATTTTCAAAAGACGAGGATGACGGTGTAGCACTCACTCGGGCAGCAACCGATTTGCTACGTGAGGTCGAACTTTAGATTTGTTCTCAATAATCGACAAGGCATCTCGTTGATCGGTCAACAAATTACCACCAGCGGCGGCATTGAGAGTCTTGATCAGTTTCATTCAAACCGTTATAAAACGTATCAAGTTGGTGCAACTCAGAAAAACCGTGATGGGGACATTGTCTAAGCAAATCTTTAAAACGGTCACATGCCTCACTAAATGATTCATCAAATCTTTGTGTGAATTTTGTTATTTCATTTTTTAAGCTTGTTGTTTTAGACGGTGGGAAGAATTCGTTCACGAATCCTGGCGGCCCCCTCAAGTGAAAACGGGAAGAGTAGTAGCTTGATAGCCTCTTCCGGAACGTTACGGTACTTGATCGTGGACGTGAGCTTGTTGAATCGTCGGATATGAGAGTGAGGATTGTCTCTCTCAAATCCGTAAAATTGGCTCGATGATACGGGTTGATCAATCCGTGTTTAAGCTCAAAGTTATCGGCAACGATTGCGGGACGACGATAGCTTCTCCATAACCCTCGGTGGGTGCACAGGTTGCTCTAGCATGGATCGGTTATCTTCCGCCATTTCGGCGATGGGCGGAGGTGGATTAGTTCGAATCTCGGGTTCAACTAATGAGCACGTCTATTCGCCTTCTCGGAATTGTAGCGGTTTCACGTATCGGTTTGTAGTTATTAGAGCAGTGCGCATGCACTTTCAAAAACAAAGCGGTTAAAAGAGCGGTATTCGAAAACAACGGTGAACTTAAACCAATAATCCCAGTGAATAAATCACTTCTATAAGACAAAGCATGACGGCGGAGAAGCTATTAGGTCAGCGAAGCTTATTAAAACCCGCCTCTTTTCGACCGCAATTTAATGTCAAGCCGTCCTTATACCCACCACGGTTTGTTTATCCGATAGAAATAAATCGATTCTGGCGACACAAAGGCAAGTTTTGATCTTTGGTTGGGAACTTACTAATGATAACACCTCGGTTGAGAATGTTATATAATTGATGCATTCTTTTTAGCTCAAAAACAAAGGAAAATCTTTTGTATTTTTAATATGATATATATATATATATATATATATATATATATATATATATATATATATATATATATATATATATATATATATATATATAAAAGAAAAAGGAAAATATTTTTACTTTTTGATTTTTAGAAAACAATAACTTCACGAATGAAGGATCTCGAGTTACTAATCGTCAAACCGTTAACGATATTATCATGACACAACCTCCCGGCGTGGCCTACAAAATTTTGATTCGTGTAGGTTTAGGGGTATGTGTGTATGGATAAAACTACAATATCGATATCAAAAATAACCACAAGGAATGATTTAAAATCCCTTTAGGAAAAGAATAATGAATCAAATCCGTGAGTGATAGTGATACGGATTAGAAATCAGTCGTTTCCCAGCGAGTGTGAATGGGAAGCGTCGTTATTGGTTTGTTATTAAAATGCTTGATGTTTTGGGTTTTGATTTTTAATTCGTTCTAGATTCAAATTAAATAACGGAAGGAAATTAAAACGTAAATAACACTTAATTCAAACTAAGCATGTAAACTAAGGAAAACTACCTAAATTTATACTAAATGCAATTTTATTCTAAAAGCGTAACTACTGAGAATTTAAGCGATTTAAAACCAAATTTTGCAAATTTAACTTAAGGAATGCAAATTTATTTTTCCTACACTCTAAATGATAAAAGATAAATTTAGAAAAAGCGGAATATATATATATATATATATATATATATATATATATATATATATATATATATATATATATATATATATATATATATATATATATATATATTTTACTTTTAATTAAAATCTAAATTCGGGTTTTACGTTTTTAGGATTTTTTTTAAACTTAAAAAACTATTTTAACTAATTAAAATTTAAACTAATTTAAATGGCAAACTACAACTAGTGGCGATGAATATTAAGCTAATAGTATGATACTAAAAGACTTAACAAGCATAATACGAATAATTAAGCGTAACGTTAAACTAAGAATCTAAGCTAAAAAGGTAAGAGAATAGAAACCGGTGATTTTCGAGAGAAATACCACCCAATCTTATAAACTAAATAAATTATTAAAGTTTATTTCCTTATTAACTTTAATTATGCTAATTAGTTAAATAAAGTTTAAGCTTTATTAATTAAATAACTTAATAAAAGTTATTAAATTTGTAAACTTTAATGATTTTAAGCTTATAAGACCGTAAGCTCCGCCTTATGAGGTAGGATCGGATTACACAAACAAAATTAAAACTTTAAGGGTTAGCACAAATATATAAATATAAGATTTTTATAATAAAAAGCTAAAATAAAAGATAAACTAATATTAATAAATCAAATCTTAACCACCAAACTCTCTCAAGGAGATATGTTTCCACAAAAACTAATTGGGGTATTAAGGTCAAAGATTTAAAATATAAGATTTTTTTTTGCAAGAAAAGAAAAGAAAGTATTAAATAACTAAACAAATAGAAATAAAAAAAATAGTGAACTAAAAATTACTTTTTTTCAAAAAAAAAAAAAAAAAAAACTAATTAAAACAGAAGAAAATAATTTCGGATTTTTTTTTTTTTTTTTTTTTTATTTTTTTTTTTTTTGTTTTAATAAAGGAAAGGAAATAAATCAAGGAAAAATATTAAATTAACTCGAAAATTCCAAATATTTTTAGAAGCGTAATAAAAGTGATAGAAACTCACGAGAAAAGTTTTAGAATTTTGATTAAATAAGTATTTTTGTTTCGATTTTAATGTTTAAAATAGCCAATAAATCAAAATAAATATTAAACTAGTTCAAAAAATATGAAAAATTCACACTATCTTAAGAAAACTATGAAAAGCTACGAGAAAGTTTAATAATATTTTTTACGTTTTTTCTATTTTTTAAAGAAAAAGCAAAGCAGTTTTTAAAAGAAAATAACGAGAAAAAGTTTTGATTTTTAAAAATACTAAAGCATTTCGAGAAAAATCTGAAGTTTTATGGCGAAAATAAAATATATTTTGGATTTTTGTAAAAAGACAAGATATTTAGAGACTTTTACTATTTTAGAGCTAAATAAAACAAGAAAAAAGTGAACTTTAATAAAAATAAGCTATATAAAAAAACTAAACTTTTATAAAAATATAAATATGATATGTTGGCGTGTGCAGAGCACGGGCGTATAAAATACTCACACAATCTTACTATAACTCAACTCTTCATGGCATATTTTTATAAAAGTTTTATAAAAATGAAATAAAAAGGATTAAGAGATGAGAAGAATAAAGAGATGCAAGAAATAAAACTTTTATAAAACTAAAAGCATAAAAATAAATACAAGAGTTTGGGTACAAAATACAAATAAGAAGATGATTAAAATGAGGTGAGGAGGTGGGTTTTATAGACCAGCTAGTTACTGCTTTAGCCCTACTAGGGTTTACAAACTTTCATAAAGTCCCTAAACTATTAAACTTGGTACAAAAATCCTATTAAAACTTGGTCCCAAGCTTTTTTACAAAGCATATAGCAGAATTCATTGTCTTGTCTGCTGCTGGGCTTGGTTGGGCTCGAGACTAGCTCGACTTGGACTTCATTGGACACAGGTGGGCTTGGAGATTAGACGACATTTGGGCTTCATAGTTCGGTGAGCTTCAATGGATCGGATGGGCCTCGTGGCTTAGTGGTTTAGGTATGCGAGATACAAAAATATTACCAACATTATGCCATTAATGGGAATAGAACCCTTGACATCCTGCTTGATAAAGATGTCCCCACTAGACAAAGCCTTTTGTGTTAAGTGTTGCATTTAATTTCCATTTAATCTCCCTTTACTGTGATCCATTTAATTTAATTAATTAATTCTTCGTTGGGGCTTCGTTCATTCTTGCACCATTCCGCTCTTGCCTCGATGCTCCAAATAAAATATCATTGGCCCGTAAATTCGTGCTCCTTCCATTCTAGTGCTCGTTTTGTCGGTTTGTCTTTTCTTTGTCCATTTTGCAATATCCGTTACCTGCACATACATAAACACAAAAACACAAATATTTATGGCTTTAGGGGTTAGTTTTGGTCTTTTTGGTCCGGTTTTGATAAAGAAAAAGGTATATGTTTTCACATATACCACGAAGGCATTAGTGAAAGGTGCCGAATGTCCGTGTCAAAGGCATTAGTGAGTAATGCCAAAGGGGTCAAGTCGAAGTCATTAGTGAAAGATGTCAAAGGTGTACAATCGATATAGTGTATCGTTGTACAAATAGAGATAGGTTGTATCCAAGGATATTGATATCCTTGATGATGTTGTAATAAGGAGTGGGTCTCCTATGGGATAGGTGTTGTGTAGTGTTAGGTGATAGTTCCTCCTTTGTAATGGAAGTTGGTATCTAGCCTTGTACCGGATAAAGTGTAGGCGACGTTGCGATAGGCGTGGTTCTACCTTGTAGAAGAACTCGGTGTCTAGCCTTGTAGGAAAAAGTAGGCGGCGTTGTGAAGGCTTCTCCGCCATGGGAGTTGCGTCGTGGTGTGCTAATGAACTCGAGTGGGTGACTCGGGGGTGGAGTAGGGAAAGGAAGGCGTCCTTGTAGCCGAACCACCATAAACACTCGTGTCATGGTTTTGTATTTCTTACTCTTTACCTTTGCATTACATATTTACATATCTATCTATCAACATCCAACATATACATCTAAATAGATTGACATAAGTCGATCTAAATATTTTAAAACAAAGTTTTAATTGGTAAAACTATTCAACCCCCCCCCCCCTTCTAGTTTTCCACAATTGGCATCAGAGCTTCGTTACCAAGTTTCTAAAGAGTATAGTGTACTTTTAAAACTTGATACGATCTATGTATGATTGAAAACTACAAGGAAGGAAATTCCTTAAAAACAAAAGGTCACGTTTTAAAATCATCATATGTTACAATGTTGGATAATGATAGATATTTCTAATATTTTCTTTGTTAAGAATTCTCCATACTAGGATTTGGGCATCATAAGAAGATCATGAAGAATTTCTCTCTAATACTTCTTTCCTTAAAAATAATATTTAGCAAAGGTATGATCTTTAATAAATTACAAATAAATTTTTCTTTCTCTTTTTGTATATTTTCTAGATGAATCAATAATGTCATTCTTTTTTTTTAATCATGATTAAGCTTAAGTAATATCATTACGCTCTCTTAAAAATCACTAAAGTTATCTATATTGAACTCATCATCAAGAATGATATTCTTCGTTGATCTCTATAGACAAAACTACAAACTAGTGATAATGATATCTCGGCTATTCGAGAGCCTTGATCATCACTCCTCACATAAGGATTATTGACATTTCATCTATATCAATAAGTATCCATGTGAGATTTCTGATATTGTGATAAAATGGGATTTTATCATAATATTTGAAAACTTCCCAAAGAATTATGATTTACTCATAAAAAGGGAATCTCGTCTAATAGGACTAGTATAACACGTCAAAACCCCAAACCATAAGTTATAGAGCATAAACATCAACCCTAGGCAAAAATTAGAACTCCCAAACCAAAATTATCAAGGATCACTTAAGCTATCAAATTGTTGATATGCCGGATCCCTGTGCTTGAACTAGCCGGATCCCTTATACAAGGGATCCATGGGATCCGTGCAACAGAAGACAGAATAAGAAAGAAATGATCACTATGGAAGTTCCACTCCACTTTACTCTAGCAAGACTCATAAACCTATTTAAAACCTATTTCTTTGTTCACGAGAGCAAATTGATCATCTTCTTCAAGTAAACAATCTCTTGTGTAAGTATAATCTTCACTACATTGTTATTTCCATTCCTTGATTCCTAGGATTGCAATTTTCATCTTTAGAAATTGAGCTCAAATGGGTTTGTCACAATTTGTCACCACATTGTTTTCTAAGATAATCAAAATCAAAGAATCAACATGGTTAATACAAATTAAACTCATTTTTTGAATTCAATGAAGATGTTTTGAGCAAAATTGTGATTAATCCCATTAGGTTACTATTCACACAATTAACACCACATTGTGGTTTTGATGTTTAGGACCAATCATGCCTAGGAACCATCAACAAGATTACCATGACACCGCTCACTACATTCCAATGTATCATCGTAAGGAAGGCCTAAGCCGGATGATCGAAAAGCCTTCAAGATATTAGAAAAGAGACTCTTCCACTAAGCCCGATTGGTTGAACCATCATTCCTCAACAACACCAACATTCTCCAAGTCTTTGGAGGAATTAACTGATTGTCTCTTGGACATTAATGAGCAAATTTGTCGGTGTTTGTACTTGAGTTTTACAAGACAATGAGAATCGTTTGGAATGAAGACGGGACCATTTCGATAGCCTTCATCATCAATGAGCACGAGTACACCTTCACTCCTGTAGAATTTGCAAGGATACTCCGTATCCCATATCAAGGAGTGTGTATGTACTCTAATGAATGGTCGTTGGCGGAGCTACATGACATGGTAGATCATCATGAAGTATACTTCACGGTCATCCGAAAGCAACCACGGTAAGGATACCGTCTTCATGGAAAGAGCATCTCCATCAAGATTCACGAGAAACTCCAAGGTGGTCTATAGGGATCCATTTCAAATGGAGCTTTCAGAAATGTTCCCATTGTACAAGAAATGGGAACTCGTGCTAAGGGAGAATGTGCTTTGCTTGGGAGGAAACAAAGATCATCCCAATGCTTGCTTAAGTTTCATGATTTATTGCCTTGTAACCGGCACTCACTTCAACCTCGCCTATTACATGGTAAAAAGAATGGCAAGTGTGAATAGCATGGACAAGATGGTACTCCTTTATGCAATGCTCCGGACCAGTCTAGCAACCTTCATCTTTGCTCTAGATCCTTCTCCTTATTCCTATGACCATAGTCTTTGCAACAAGGCCATGGTGCCTCTATTCGATGGAAAGACTACAAGGATCATGGTGGATGGCAAAAGACCTCATCCACCAATGGATTCATCGGATGAAAAAGAAAGACAAAGAAGGAGAAGGAAGTAGCAACCCCTTGGCAACACCGATCTCGATCCCTTAGCATACATCAACCAAGCGCTAGATATCCCAAGCCCTTCACAAGAGTGGCAACAAACTAAGGGCATATCCAAATGTTTTGCTAACTTCTTGATGAAGAAGAACAAGTAGAGATGGAGGGTGAAGAGTGAAGGGATAGAGATGGAGATGAAGATGGAGGTGAAGTGAGAGGATGAGTGGATGGAAGGTAAGGTCATAGACCTTAATTTGTGAAACAATTTCTAAAACAATAGTGCAAAACATCTAAACAATATTTATGTAGATTAGGATGTAGCTTGTAGAAGTTGGCATGATTTGGACTAAGACACTTTAACTTAGGAGCTAGGAAAATGAGATTTTACGACAACTTGATCTCATTCAAGTAGTCGATGTCACTCATTTTTATTACATTTTAGTCATCCCCACTTACTATGCGTTATATTTGTTGTTTGCATATGTTTCTTGAATGTAGAAATGATTAGGATGAGCATTTGCTAAGAGTGCAAAAGCTACACAATTCTTTGAGAAGCTCTTGGTCGTGATGGCGGATCCACAGGCTATAACTAACGGATCCCTCGGATGAGGGAACCGTGGGATCCGGCAAACAGATATCAACTAGAGACCCTTTTACATCAAACCATTCCCTAGATCACATCATACTAGCTAAACATGATTCTTTAAGACCACTTAAGTCTTCCTCAAGCTCGATGGGTCTCACACTCACCCATAGCTAACTTAGGATCAAATTCAAAGTGCTTTTGATTTATCAATTCACCAAAACTCACCATATTTCGCTCCAATGCTCACACATTGTTCCTCACATCTCAAAACACTTAGCTTGATATTTCTCTCAATTTTAGCAAATTGATTTTAGTCATACTTACCTTAAAATAGGCTTAAAACTAGTTTTTCATTTCTTTTTATTTTTTAGGAATTTTCAAATTTCTCTTAAGCCACCATCTGATCTCTAGGATCAATTGCCATCATTTTTCATTCTCAAATCAATGAGTATCATCCTTAAACACTTAGTTGCACTCTCAAAAGTCCACTTTTCTACCAAATACCATCATTAAGTATCCTCACTCCTTATGGTTGGACATTTAAGTCACCTATCACTTAAGACATCTAAGGAAAGTCAAACCCTCAAGATTTATAGGTACTAGGCCTTAAAAAGCATAATCACTTCACTATTTCTACATCGACATACGGATCCTGGTTTATAACCAGACGGATCCCTAGTGAGGGAACCGTGGGATCCGTGTCTCTGAAAAGCTTGTAATCGACTTTTCTTCCAAACTTAAACCCTCTTTGGTAATCTAAACACCTTTGCTTACCATTTAATGACTCCTAGAGTAGAACAACACCATATTTGACCTTGGTGCATGCCAAATCTTCTTAGTGGTCATGAATTTAATTCATTAACTCAAATTCATCCTTTATAAACCAAACACTCTTAAGAGCTTAAGTCACCATTCTTACCACAATCCTAAAATCGATAGTTAAATACCTCTACTACACCATCTCCTTCACTATGACTAAAGCATCTAGCAAGAACTCTTCAAACAAAGGTTCATCCAAGGAATACTCATATGGTCCATGAGATATCATCCACCGAATCATCACCGTAAGAAGTCCAAATGCTAGAATCCCACCTCAACAATCTCAATCAACAATAGCTAAAAGAACACGAAATTAGCATTAGACCTTTAGAGTTGGAAAAGGCTTCATCAAGCTCTAAACCAAACGCACCTAGTTCTAGTAAAACACCCAAGCCTTCATTTCTAGAACCTAGACTACATTCCTTTACCGAACCTCTTTCCCATCCAAATCTCTACTCATTAGAGCACTCACCACCAAGGACTTCCCACTCACCAACCATCTCGTTAAATAGGGAACCACCTACATCACCAAATAGTCCACCTTTGGAGACAAGGAATCACCAAAGATCTAACCATATAGAGGACTTTCCATTACCACCACCAACTCATACATCATCACCTTCATTCTTAGTGGAACCACATCCTACATTTCTCAACGCACCTCCACCATCCTTTGTGGAGCCTCCTCAAAACATCCAACCTCCTTTGGTTCCTAGTCTTGACAATAATTGCTCTAATTGTCAAATCACCCAAGGAATTGTTCAAGAACTACGAAATGAGTTGCATTTCATGTTTAATCATCTCCTTGAACGATTCGACCAAATCAACAAGTCTACTCATCCTTAGATTCAAGCACTTTGATGCTTTTTAGGTCTCCGTTACTCATTAGAATTAGTAGAAAATGTATTACATGTTTGAATCATTCTCTTAGTTTTAGAGATATGTAGATCATCTCTCGTATTTTTTATTGAATGAAATTACATGTTTTATGCCATATTGTCTTGAGAATATGTTTGGTGCCTTAATACATATCTCATTTTGATGTTAACATCACTTGTTGCATCACCATTGTTGTCTTATGCTTACAGACAGACGGATCCCTCAGTTTTTCTTAGACGGATCCCTCCAAAGAGGGAACCGTGGGATCCGTGCAATAAAAGACTTGTTTATTACTAACTTAAGTCTTATTTGCAGGAAATTATGCATTATATACTTGTTTTCTAACCTTTGTTTTGTAGATTTTCAATATACACATGAAGACTTTGACACCCTTAGCTAGGGGGAGTTTCATGTCAAAGTACATTGCAAAATCATTTGCAATATCATTCACATAGGATTACATTATATGACGTCCTCCTTGCAAAGTTGCAATCATCAAAGGGGAGCATATTCGTCACAAAAACGAAACCATTTGCAAACATAGTTGCAATGCACTAGTTTAGTATTTCTTCTTTCTTGACGCCGTCACAAAGGGATGGACTCGTCAAGGAAAACAATGAGCTAAGTCGAGAATACTTCTCTCATAATACTTACTCTATTATCATTCTTTTCTTTCTTTTTCACATGTTTTCTTAAAAACAATGTGTTAATTTCTTTTAGTCGCTCTTTTGTTTAGACAAAATAGGGAGAAGAAGTAGGAAACTCAATTCAAACTTTTATGAATTTTGTTTTCCTTAAAATAATCTTATGTTTTGTCATCAACAAAGGGGAGATTGTTAATACAAATAAGCCGTAAAACGTTTATTTATATTTTACGATCTTCTAATGTTTTGTCGATAACAAACATAAAATCATTTTAACGAAACAAATAAAATACGTAAATAGTTTGAGCCAATAGTTTACTAACACACTCACATTTTCATATAAATCACTAAACAAGTAATAGTGTTTTTCATGTTATAATAATGCATATGTATAACAACTAGTGTTTACATATTGGGTAAATATATACATACTTAGTATGTATTATAATGGGTAATAGAATGGGTAGAAGTTTAAGTATTTGACCCATTGACTAAATACATTGAATGTATTTGGGTAAACCCAAAGTCCATTACTCATACCCATGGAGCATAGTCTATTACCCATAAGTCCATAACCCATTGCATGACATCATGCATAAGTCATAATGGGTATTATCCATGACCCATGGAGCTAACCCATGACCCATAGATGCATTGCTAGATACATTGTATCTACTTGGATACCCATGGTCCAAAGTCTAGGACCCATGACCCATAACCCATGACCCATGACCCAAAACCCATGGGCAAGAGGAGCGTCCCACGGTTCCCCAGTTTACTGGGGCGGATCCTCAAGTAAGGGATCCGTGGGATCCGTGGAACGATGTATGTTTTTTCTATAAATAGTGAGCCATTTCTTCATTGTAGGTTGCCACTCCTACACATACTTTCACCTAGTATTGTAAACTCTCTAACCTCATATCCAAAGGATCTTTCTATGTAGTTTGTGTTTGTTTTTGTGTGATTCTCTAGGTTCCTCTTAAAGGCGAGATCACCACCTCTTGAAGTCGAGCAAGCTCAAGTCCATGAGTTGCCATGCTTTGTCATCATCAAGACTACTGAGGTTCTCTTGTTGATAGTTCTTTCTTCCTCATTAGAAGTGTTGTGTCAAAGGCATTAGTGAAGGATGCCGAAAGGGTCAAGACGAAGGCATTAGTGAAAGGTGCTTAACGTCTATGTTAAAGGCATTAGTGAAGAATGCCAAAAGAGTCAAGACGAAGGCATTAGTGAAAGTTTCTGAACGTTCGTGTCATAGGCATTAGTGAAGGATGCCAAAAGGGTCAAGTCAAAGGCATTAGTGAAAGATTCCAAGGGTGTACAATCGATATGGCGTATCGATGTACTAATAGAGATAGGTTGTATCCAAGGATATTGATATCCTTGATGATGTTGTAATAAGGATTGGGTCTCCTTTGGGATAGGTGTTGTGTAGTGTTGGGTAGTAGTTCCTCCTTTGTAATGGAACTCGGTATCTAGCCTTGTACCGGATAAAGTGTAGGCGACGTTGTGATAGGTGTGGTTCTACCTTGTGGAAGAACCCGGTGTCTAGCCTTGTACCGGAAAAAGAGTAGGCGACGTTGTGAAGGCTTCTCCGCCATAAGGAGTTGTGTCGTGTAGTGCTAATGAACTCTCGAGTAGGTGACTCGGGGGTGGAGTAGGGCAAGGAAGGTGTCCTTGTAGCGAACCACTATAAACACTCGTGTCGTGGTTTTGTGTTTCTTACTCTTTACCTTTCCATTACATATTTACATATCTATCTATCAACATCCAACATACATCTAAATAGATTGACATAAGTCGATCTAAATATTTTAAAACAAAGTTTTAATCGGTAAAACTATTCAACCCCCTTCTAGTTTTCCACATAAATAAAAACTCAAATGTAGGGATGCCCTTATAAATCCCTTATATTTTGTTGTTATCATAGAGGATGGTAAAGTAAAAATGTATGAAAAAAAACACACATACGGGCTACCATCCTACATCTATCTTTATGTTTAAGTCTTTAATTTTATGTTTGTTTGTTTCAAGTTATCTAGAGTTAGTGAGTCGAGTCTTGGTGTTGGGTTCAGTAAATACCCAAACCCCTTAATCTAGGATTTGAATAGAAAATAACCTAAGTGTTTAAACCATTAAGCATGATCGGTCATTGGCGCATAGCCTCTCGGTGAGCTATCTTCGAGACACTTAGTATGAGGCGATGATGAAGCCTCTCCACCGATGGCGGGACTTAGCGGGTGAAGACTAAGTCAAGAAGAAGATAGTGGATTCGGTGGTGATGACAATAACTCAATGAATCCCCGACTCTCTCCAACTCTTAATCACGAAGACAAGCGAAGGAAGATCTTGAAGGCGTTAAAGGCGAAGAATGAATTTGGATTAGGCGGGACAACTTTGCCCGAGATAAAGCTAAGTGTCTCAAGTGTTTATCCGATCTACCGCGATCTCAATCTATTAAGATCGTATCTTCCCAATTATAGCGATTCCTGTTAAGAAGAAGACTACCGCTTTGTCTCAAATAGAAAAGCAAGCGATGTGAATACTTCTATATTCGTGATTCTTGTGATCGAAGTTTTGTCTTCTAGGTTAAAGTTAAATATCATACTTGTATAAATAGCATAAGAGAATTGAGTGAAAAGTTTTGAGCTTGTGAATTGTAAAACACACACACAAGCCAACTTTTCACTCATCAACAAACTTTATCCTTGAGCTAGCTCGGTGGGTTCTAAGAGTTGTGCTCGGACTTAGCTGCGCTTGAGAGGAGTCACCCAACTTTGTCATTTCAATCCCAGTACTATTCATAGTACTTGGGTAGCGTATTCTTTGAATTATTTCTAATAAAAATATGGCGTTGAAAATTACTTTGTGTGTTTTTGCATTAGTTTAGGTCATTACTCAACGTTAAAAGGTTTTAAGTGTTTAAATTGTTTTAAAGCGATAGTGAGTAGGGAACAACAAGTGGTATCGAGGCGAGGTGATTATAAAACCATTTTTAGCCGCTCTAAAACGCGTTTTAAATCGAGATTCCTATGGTCGAAATTGATGTACCCAACTAGTCGATAAAAGGGTGGAGCTTATTCAATTTGCTGCCTTAGACTTGAAGTTGGCAAATTCAACAAATGGAAAAAGCGTATGCTTTGCTATTTGATTGGGATGGAACCTTATTACATCAAGTGTATTAATGAGGTCCATTTGTCCCAAAGCTAGCGAAGGTTTGGACAAACACGAAGCTCGATGGACTTCGGGATGAAAGGAGAGTGGTCAACCGGACCAAAGACTCAAAAGTATCATTATATCATGTCTCACGATGATATAATGGAGTCGATCGTTAGTTGTAATCTTGCTAAGCAAACACAGGATGACCTGGTCCATAGCCATGAAGGTCCTTCGGATACTAAGGAAAGCAGGATAATGGACACGAAACTTGAGTACAATACCTTGAGGCTAGGGACTACGAAACTCTCTCAAACTTACACCGTTACAAAATCTTTTAAATGAACTAGCTAATGACGGTTAAGTTATCCAAGCATGAGATAAATGTTGGTTTTGTTAATTGTCTCACGAGAAATGGTTAAACTTCTCGGGGACTTAGAAATGCAAATCACATTCAAAATCTTGAACTCCACGAAATCTATGGGAAATTAGTCTATGAGGAAAACCTCATCATGAGACGTTACCACGACTTAAAGAAGTCTCGAAGTCAAGAAGTCCACGACCATTACCTCACCCATATCAAGCGCCTTCTTTTCTAACAACGTGGTTCAAGATTTTCAAGAAAATTTTAATGATGAGCACGATGAGAGATCAAGTGAGGAGTACACGAATGATTTAAACGTTGAATTTCGGGAAGGGCACTCCTTGCAAACTCTCGAAGGTTTATTAAAAACAAAGGTTATTCAACGCTAAAGGTAACGAGGACAATTGAATGCTTTAAGTGTCACAAAGAGAGTCATTTGCAAAAGCATTTTCTAAAACAATTTACGAACCTCTTCGAGACCATCAAGTTCAAATCGGTCCTTAGGTTTTAGCAAATTTCAACCTAAAATCTATCGGTCTCATCAAAACCTTGAATAATCGGCGAGAACAAAGCAGTTGATTTTGAAGCTAAGTATAGGAAAATCAAAGCCAAGCTTGCTTTACTTGAGGCGATCCTACATAACCAAAAGTGTTCAATCATGCGGTAAGAACAAAGGTCTTGTAGCTGAAACTTTCATTTGGGATGAAGAGCCGGTCTCATCGATGATGAAATGGTGCATGTCGAGGCATACGATGGCTCTCGAGAGAAGACAAGCTTGATGTTGGAAAGAATCATGCGAAATGGAGAATGGGTTAACATCACAATGAAGAAGGTAAATATTCTACTTTCTATGGATGATCACTCGATTGGCGAATCTATATGAACTATATAAATGTAGATCTTAAGTTTGTAGAAGCAAAGACTCAATCTTTTTCTAAGTACAACAAGTTAAGTTTTGAATTGAATAAGTGTAGGGATGAGTTACTTGTGTTAAAACAAAACAAACTTGAGGCTATCACCTTACAAATTCAAAACACTCGAGTTAGTTAAAAGAAATCGGGCTCTTCAAGACGAACTTAAGAAAAGAAAAATCATTAATAGTTGGACCACCAAAATCCAAGGGTCTTTGATCTTGTGGGTGCTCAGTAGCAAAAAGAGAGTCATAGGTGAACATCATCTCATTGACTCTCACAACAAAGACCGAGTCCTAAACCATTTGTCACGGTGGCATGATTACCAACATCTGCATCTATTCCCAAGCCCGGTGATTGGATTGAAAGGCTTAATCGATAGTAAGCTTCCTAACTTTGACTCTGAAAGATTCTAGAGCACGAGTCAAGATCGAAGAGCATGCTTGACTTCGGATGTGCCCATTAGCACCGAACACATCTCGAGTCGAAGATGAATCTCAAGCACCACTTCCACCCTTGGAACCTCTTCAGGCCTTGATCCCACTCTGAGCTTACTCCACTTCAATACAATCCACACTCACCTAAAGAAAGGTCTCGACTTGGTAGAACCATTTGAAGAGACCATCAAAACCAACTCGAGAAGAATCCACCCCACCGAAACTTCCATCCTCGGTCCCCATCAGGCGATCGATTCAACAATTGGTGAACTTGTGAGGAAGCTAACCGACAAAATGGAATCCATTGAAAAAGTCCTGAAGTAATCAAGGAAACAAAGTCGCCTTCCTCTAGTTCCTCCAAGTCAAAATCCTCCACCAAAACAAGCGAAGTGTGATCGTGTCACTATACCACCATACCACCGACAACTGTTATAGAATCCTTTTTGTATGATCTGCAAAGAGGATGATCACATAGCTGCGACCACTTGCAATATGTGAGTTCTCTCGAAGGCTAACTACACCAAAGTTGGTCATCATGACACTTCTTCATCCAAGTCATTTCAAAAGTCTAGAGCTAAACCTTTTCTCCTTGCCTCATTGTGGCTTTAATGATCATCATACGATGATTGTCTTATGAACATCTGCGTGATATTTGCGGTAACACGACTCATAAGACATCTCGGCATGACGATGTTATTCATGCAAGGAGAAGTTCAAAGCAACCCAAATCCACCGAGTCATCCTCGGTCCCGCATGCAAAACATGTGGTAGCACAAAGGTCATTCCATGGCCGACCATGAATCGATTGCTCAATTCAAAGAGACCATGAGATCCAAGCCCACTAGTAAGTGGGTCATGAAGAAACTAATTGATTTACTACTTGTGCGAGGCGTGCCGAGAGCCCATCGGCATCTGAGCGATGGTTGCTCGAAGCATGGTGGTGTGAAGGAATATCTGCACAAGTATGTAAAGGAACCAGGACCCAAGGTAGTATTTGGTGATAACTCATCATGTCCCACTGAAGATGAGGTGCATCGTTATACATATAGTATTTGTTTAGATCCAAGGATGGTGATATCCTTGATGGTGTTGTAACAAGGAGTGGATCTCCTTGAGATTAGGTGTTGTGTTGTGATGGGTAGTAGTTCCTCCATAGTAATGGAACTAGGTGCTTAGCCTAGTACCTAATAAAGGGTAGGCGATGTTGTGTAGGTGTGGTTCACCTTAGAGTGAAAGAACCCGGTGGTTATCCTAGCACCGTATAAAGGGTAGGCGACATTGTGATAGGTGTGGTTCGCCTTGGTGTGAAAGAACTCGGTATTTAGCTTTGTACCGGAAAAAGGTGTAAGCGACGTTGTAAAGGCTTCTCCGCCATAAGGAGTTGGTGTTGTGATTACGAACTCTCGAGTAGGTGACTCGGGGAGTGGAGTAGGGCAAGGAAGGTGTCCTTGTAGCCGAACCACTATAAATCCTCATGTTGGTTTGTCTATCCTTTTACTTAACGCTTTACTCTTATTCTTGCATTACATTGTTTATTTTCTATGTGGTTGATGTCTATGTTTTTGACACATACTTGGTCTTTCATATAGTTACAAACTATATTTAACACTTTACATATTATAACACGCTTGATCAAGAAAAAGCAACCGGACTAATAATGGTGAAACTTGATTTTTAATGAACCATTAATCTTGCGGAATCTTATGTGATATTAAGGGTTGGCCTTACATGCCGTAATGCGTTAAATGCATCCTCGCGTCGAGATTATCAAATGCAATGGTTTATACTATATTTGATACAAAAGTTTTAAGTTTGAACGAAGCGTATTCACCCCCTACGTTTTCACAATTGGTATCGAGCGGGTTGGCTCTAGTTTTTAAAACAAATGGTTTTCAAAATGAGTAAGGTCCTCGTATCAAATTTTTGGTGAAGTCAAGCATAATATGAAAAGTGTTTTGTTGATTTTTTTCTTCCTTTGAAGTTTTGTTGTTAGATATCTTGTTAATCAAGCTTGATTAAAGGTAAAATGGTTAATATAACTTCACTAAAAGTCTACAAAGGTTAAACATTTTCGTCGGGTCAAAACGCACATTTTGTAATTACATTTCGATCCGCGATCCTCGAGTTACATCGGACGGATCCTCAAGCAAGGGATCCGTAGGATCCGTGGTACGAAGATTTTTTTTTGAATTTCAAAATTCATAACTAATTAACCGTAAGTCGTTAGAAGTCGTGCCACCTATCGTTTTAAAGGTATTTGAGTCTACTTTCATTTAAAATGATTTCATAAACTGATTCAAAACAATAATTTAGAGAATCATTGATTTATAATAGAAAATTATTTTTCGGTCATAACTTTTGCACAAACTTTTGATCTAATTGGAGACGGATGTTTTCGCTTTTGAATAACAATGTGTCCTCTTTTGAAATTAAGGTTTTGATCATATTTATAAATATAAAAGAAACTAATCAAGCTTGGTATACATGTTTATATTTAACACAAAGCGATGAAAAGAACTTTCGTATGCTATGTTAAATGATAAATTGTCTTCTTTGCATTACTTGATTATTTGCTTATCTCAAATAGCTTTTGTGCTTATTTGATTGAATAACATATGTGGTTTCCTTACCTTTCTATTCATTCTCTTGTTTGTCGATTTAGTAATATTCTACTAATCAATGTGCTATTTGAAGGAGTGTTTGGGATAACATCTAGTTGTGTCGAAAATGTTAGTTTAGATACTTAGATAAGTCATATAAGTTGAAAAATGTTTAAAACATGTAACACATTAAATGGATTTTTGATTGAGTTTGTCATGTGTGCAACATAAATGTTTTATGTGCTTATATGATTTCTTTTGTTCTTGTATCGTTTTCTAAAAACAACAAGAATGTACATCGGATCATAATCTACACTTGTGTTGATGATGTACTCTCCCATTTTCCTTTTCATGATCGCTTTCCAAGCTTCATAGTAGGATTGACAACTTGATTATTTCATCCGATATACTCAAGTAAATTATTTTGCAACGCAAATATAATTGTTCATATTCGAAAGTCCAAACTCAAGCTTTCCAACAATATATGTTGAACTAGCTCATCCAACCATTTTTTGTTGTTCACCTTATGGACAACTTTTAAATTTATTTTTAACATGACACCTTCGTCACCTTAGTTGTATCAAGTGTAATATTAAACGAAGCAAAGTATCATCATTGTTACTCTTCGATAGGCCATTGTAGGAATATAAATTTTCCTAACTTGAGAATGAATACTGGAGAACTTATTGCACTAGAAACTCAATTTGACCTAACGGTTGAATTGCTTCCTTGAGAGAAGTTGGGTATGTGGAATCGCCGTAAAATGGTCGTGTTTAGCCGTAATTGAGCACCGCTAGTAATAGTCTCATATTCATTCTCTCACTTGAGAAATTTATACTCCTATGTTTTCCTAAAGTAAGTTTACAATGGAAATACTTTGCATTGTCTTAGGATTACTAATCAAACAAGTTGTAAAATTAATTCTTTAGTTAATCACAACCACTTGCCTCATCAAGCGATTATCTTGCTTTGATCGAGAAGAGCTACATGACTTCATGGACGAAGCTCATTGTATGCAAATCACCATCCGTAATGACTAGATTGTCCTAAATTAGCATCTCACAACTCTTTTGTCTTGAACACCATTATGTGCTATTTTCTTTCTATACACATACCTTGTATGTCATTGTTAGTGTAAATGATTTACTAATCTAGACCGTAAATCTGTTTTGGGCTTCTTGAATAGTGCTTGTTAAGTTTGCTAAACCTTTGTGTTATTTGTGAGCTCGATATCATTTGATTGCATATGTGTGATCTCTACATGCTCTCCTTGCTTGCTTAACGTGTATATATGTGTGGTTGCTGTAAAAACCATTAGTTACCATCAATCATTTTCTCTTGATCATTTAAGTCCATCTTTATGTAAGGCACTTAAGAGACTGAGTAACTTAGGACATGTAGGTGCTAGACCTTGATAGAACCCAATCACCTCTTTTTCACCTCATCTGTTAGCCGGATCCCTAGACTTAATCTAGCCGGATCCCTCTAGTGAGGGAACCGGTGGAACCGTGGAACAATAGGAACTTTGTCTCTTTAGATAATCATTTCAAATTTCCTTTTTCCCACACAAGCACATGTTCAACACTTAAGATTATTTGTTTCCTATATTTTTATAAATGAGTTGCATTTATATGAGTCTTTATGTGTTCTTCCTTTTTGTTTCATGATTTTATGTGAACAATTTATCCATTGGTATAAATGTTTTCCTTTTGTACTAACTCTTTTGGATTCTTGTAGGATGACAATAGTCGATTTCATCATCAAGTCAAGTTGTGCTCATTCGCACATTTTTTGTTACTTCTAATCTTGCATCATCCTAACCATTTTACTCTACTTTTATCACTACTCACAAAGTCATCATGTCTACCACCTCTATTGAGTCATCAACCAAGTCAAAGATTCACCTTGATACCTTTCATCACCTCTACCACAACTTCCATACCTCTAAGTCATAATAATGATTTTTATCATTATCAACGTGTCCAAAGGTCAAGTTCATGATCTACGTGATGAAGTATGTCTCATGTTCTACCGCACCCTATTTGTGTCAACCACATCCTACAAGTGTGTCACTACCACTAAAATTCATGGTCGCCAACCATCCTTCACAAACATCTATGTTGTCAAAAGCCAAGTGAATTTCGTAATGAAATGCGCCTCATCCCTAAGCACATTTTTTTCTTACCTTGAACAAACTTTACAACCTCTAAACTAACCATGATGATGCAAGTAGTAGGATTATTCTCTTTTGACACTAATCCTTTCTTTGTAGGTTCATACATATACACTTTGATGTGTATGGGATTCTCGCTCATTTATGGACTAAATTTTACACTAATTTTATTTTGTAGGTTCTTCTTGACGCCTCGAGCTGGGGGAGCTCCATCGAGCTTTTACAAAGTGCATCATATGACTTACTCGTCCAAGGACTAATATAATTTTGCACTAACTTTTTGTTTTGTAGATTTTCAAAACACATTAGGAAAACTTGACGCCTCAATAAAGGGAGTTTTTCAATCAAAGCAAAACATTGCAAATTTTGCAATACTTTCGCCTTAGCCTTCCTAAAATACTTGACGCCTTAACAAGTGGGAGCAACCGTCAAGGGAGCATGCACACATTCATTCTTCAAAATTCCTTTATGTTTCAACAAAAGGAAATTTCTTTCTCATCATATATTTTCCTTTTTCTTTCTTCTTAACACTAACCTTGATGTAGGTTAAGCCTCAAAATTTGATCCATTGAGCCATTGGCAATAATGGTTATAATTTAAAGGATTTTTCTTTTTTTTTTTGTGTGATTCTCTAGGTTCCTCTTAAAGGCGAGATCACCACCTTTTGAAGACGGCAAGCTCAACGACATGAGTTGCTAAGCTTCGTCATTAGTGTTTCGTGTTGAAGGTATTGGCGTGGTGTGCCAATTAGAGCAATAAGGTGTTTTCTTTTAACTTCACTAGGGATGATGCAAACAGCCATTCTTGGGAGAAATTAAGGTTAAAGGACACACCCTTTTGTTTCGACAAAAGGGGAGAAGAGTGTAAACGGAGAAGGTAATATATAGAAATATGGACACAAGTAACTTTGACATTTTACCTATCTATTACGTTTACATATATTTGTCATCATCAAAAGGGGAGATTGTTAGTGCAAATATTAGGATATTTAATCTATACATTCTCATTTGTTTTGTTGATGACAAACATGTAACTTGTAATACATAACGTAAAATGTATAAGTTACTTGTAATTATATATTGTCTCAACACCTCTCGACGACTCAAGTCCTTGTATGCTACAACACAAGTTCGTACATGTTTGTTATGTTGTGTTATGATTAAACCCCCAACAAACCATTAAAACATGTTTAGTTTAATAGTTTATGTATAACAACTAGTGTTTACATATTGGGTAATTATATACATAACTAGTATGTATTATAAGGGGTAATATAAATGGGTAGAAAACTTAAGTATTTGACCCATTGACCAAATACATTGAATGTAGTTGGGTAAAACCCAAAAGTCCATGACCCATACCCATTGTCTAGATACAATGTACCCTTGGTGGGCACTCAAAACCATAGACTAGATGCATTGCATCTTGTAAATACATTGAATCTACTTGGTACCCATAACCCATGACCCATACCCAATGTCTAGATACATTGTACCCTTGGTGGGCACTCAAAACCCATGGATCATATCCATAACCCATGGTATTGACCCATACCCATAAGACTAGATACATTGTACTCACTAGATACATTGTATCTAAAGGAATACCCATGGACCAACCCATAACCCATGACCCATAACCAAAAAAACCCATGGGTAAAAGGGAGCGTCCCACGGATCCCCGATGATCGGACGGATCCTCGAGGAGGATCCGTGGATCCGGAACGATGGTAGTTTTCTTCTATAAATAGTGAGCCACTTCTTACCATTTCTTCACACCTTCACACATAGTTTCTCCACCAAATCTAGGATATTTAGATCATTAGGAAACATGTAAACCACCCGCATCTCATATGATCATAATGCTTCTAACTCTCATTTGTTGTAAGCATACTCCTGTGATCCTCCAAAGCAAGCTTAGAGATCTTGCTTCCTTACCTACTAAGTGATCACCCATCACAAGATACAAGCACATGAAGATCTTATACAACAAGCTTGGGAAACTTGTCATCTTCATTCATAGAAGACTAACTACATCATGCTTTGGGTTCTTGATGTTTAGTCTAGGAGTTCATATCCATTAGACACATTGTCTTGGATATTGTCTAGTATCATATTCTTGTATCTATGACTAGACTAGATGGTTTATGTGTTTGTCCAATAAAACACAAGGTTTGTTATGTTGGGCCACAAAACATAACGGGTGTCATAGATGTGTCAAAGGCATTAGTGAAGAGTGCCAAGATCCGTGTTGAAGGCATTAGTGAAAGGTGTTTGAAGGATCGTAAATGGCATTAGTGAAGAATGCATAGGTCGTATAATCAATGAGGTGCATCGTTATACATATAGTATTTGTTTAGATCCAAGGATGGTGATATCCTTGATGGTGTTGTAACAAGGAGTGGATCTCCTTGAGATTAGGTGTTGTGTTGTGATGGGTAGTAGTTCCTCCATAGTAATGGAACTAGGTGCTTAGCCTAGTACCTATTAAAGGGTAGGCGACGTTGTGTAGGTGTGGTTCACCTTGGAGTGAAAGAACCCGGTGGTTAGCCTAGCACCGTATAAAGGGTAGGCGACGTTGTGATAGGTGTGGTTCGCCTTGGTGTGAAAGAACTCGGTATTTAGCTTTGTACCGGAAAAAGGTGTAAGCGATGTTGTGAAGGATTCTCCACCATAAGGAGTTGGTGTAGTGATTACGAACTCTCGAGTAGGTGACTCGGGGAGTGGAGTAGGGCAAGGAAGGTGTCCTTGTAGCCGAACCACTATAAATCCTCGTGTTGGTTTGTCTATCCTTTTACTTATCGCTTTACTCTTATTCTTGCATTACAATGTTTATTTTCTATGTGGTTGATGTCTATGTTTGTGACACATACTTGGTCTTTCATATTGTCACAAACTATATTTAACACTTTACATATTATGACACGCTTGATCAAGAAAAGCAACCGGACTAATAATGGTGAAACTTGATTTTAATGAACCATTAATCTTGCGGAATCTTATGTGATATTAAGGGTTGGCCTTACATGTCCGTGTCGTTAAATGCATCCTCGCGTCGAGATTAGCAAATGCAATGGTTTATACTATATCGATACAAAAGTTTTAAGTTTGAAACGGAAACGTATTCACCCCCCCCCCCTCTACGTTTTCACAGAGGCAACTTATACACTTTAGTCATAGTAGATGATTACTCAAGGTTTACTTGGACATTGTTTTTGAAAACCAAAAATGAAGCTTTTGATAAATTTGAAATTCTTAGCAAGAAAATTCAAAATCAACTAGGTGTTGAAATTGTGTCGATCCGAACGGATCATGGTCGTGAATTTGACAATGAAACACAATTTGAAAACTTTTGTGATACAAATGGTATAACACATAACTTTTCGGCTCCTCGAACACCTCAATCAAATGGAGTTGTAGAACGTAAAAATAGAACCATTCAAGAAATGAGTAGAACAATGCTTAATGAACAAAACATTCCTCAAAAGTTTTGGTGCAACGCCGTTGACACTTCTACATATACTTTAAATAGAGTCCTAATATGTCCTTTCTTAAACAAAACCCCATATGAGCTTTATAAAGGTAAAAAGCCAACTTTAGGATATTTTAGAGTATTTGGATGCAAATGTTTCATTCTCAATACTAAAGATTATCTCACCAAGTTTGACTCAAAGTCTTATGAAGGTGTATTTCTTGGTTATTCTCAAACTAGTAAAGCTTACATTGTCTTAAACAAAGAAACAATGAGAGTCGAGGAATCGTTGAACATAACATTCGACGAAAGTCCACCTCCCTCTAAGACATCACCTTTGGTAGATGATGACTTAGTTGAAAGTCAACTTGTAGAAAGTCAAGAAATAATTGAAAATGACAAGGAAGATGAACCATTAAATAATGAGATTATAAACATCAAAGAATCTAAAAGTCATCCTTTAGAAAAAGTCATAGAACAACTAAATCAAAGAACCTTAAGATCACAAGTCCAAAATCAAAGTAATCATTTTTGTTTTGTGTCTACCATCGAACCGAAAAACATAAATGAAGCAATAAAAGATGAATCTTGGGCAATTGCTATACAAGAATAGTTAAACCAATTCGTTAGAAATGATGTTTGGAAATTAGTTCCAAAACCTAAAGATCAAACTATAATTGGAACGAAATGGCTTTTTCGAAATAAAATGGATGAAAATGGTGTAGTGTCTAGAAACAAAGCTAGGCTTGTCGCACAAGGTTATAATCAACAAGAGGGGATTGATTATGATGAAACTTATGCACCGGTAGCTAGGCTCGAGTCTATTAGAATCTTACTTGCATATGCATGTGCTTATGACTTTAAATTATTTCAAATGGATGTTAAGAGTGCGTTTCATAATGGGTTTATTAACGAAGAAGTATATGTTGGTCAACCTCCCGTTTTACCGACTTTGAGAAACCACATCATGTCTTCAAACTCAAGAAAGCATTATACGGTCTTAAGCAAGCACCAAAAGCTTGGTACGATAGATTTAAGACTTTTCTTGTTGAAAACAAATACACCATGGGATTAGTAGATAATACTCTTTTTACCAAGAAAAAGGAGTTGCACATTATCATTGTTCAAATATACGTTGATGACATCATATTCGGATCAACTTGTCAAGAGCTATGTGATGATTTCTCTAAAATCATGCACGATGAGTTTGAGATGAGTATGATGGGTGAATTAAACTTCTTTCTAGGACTCCAAATTAAGCAACTAGAAGATGGCATATTCTTTAACCAATCTAAATATATAAAAGATATGCTTAAGAAATTTGGTCTTGAAGATTCAAAACCAACTAAGACACCCATGTCTTCGGACACTAAACTCACCAAGGATGAGGAAGGTGAATCTGTAGATAACACTAAATATAGAGGAATGATCGGTAGCTTACTCTATCTCATGGCTAGTAGACCCGACATTACGTTTAGTGTTTGTCTATGTGCTTGCTTTCAAGAAAATCCAAAGGTATCACACTTAGAAGCCTTGAAAAGGATATTTAGATACATTAAGGGAACGACATGTTTAGGATTATGGTATCCCAAAGGAACGGGTGTAGAAACTATAGTATATTCCGACTCGGATCATGCCGGTGACTATGTCGATAGAAAAAGTACAAGTGGCATTTGCACTTTCATCGACATTGTCTCACCTTATGGTTTGCAAAGAAGCAAACGACTTTAACTATCTCAACCATCAGCCGAGTGCGTCTCACCGGAAAAGCATGTCAACAAGCTCTTTGGATGAAGCAAGCTCTCGTGGATTACGGAATTCATCTCAACGATATCGTTATATTTTACGACAACAAAGGAGCTATCGATCTTAGCAAAAATCCCGTCCAACATGCTCGTACGAAGCATATTGAGATCCGCCATCACTTTTTTCGCGACAATGTTCAAAAAGGAAACATCTCAATTGAGAAAGTATCCTCTAAAGACAACATTGCCGACATTCTAACCAACGCTTTCAAACGAGAACCATTTAATCTTCTTAGACTTGGTTTAGGGCTAATGGAACCAAACATGTAAGTAAAACGTAGCCTAAACCTTAGAACAAACAAAACAAAACAAATTTGTTTTGAACTCACTCTTGTACCTACTGACAAACGACAACAAAGACGGAACCAAAAATTTGGTGCCGTCTGGTCCGTGGTAACTACAGTTGCAAAAGTGCTACCTACAAAACACCTTCTTCCTCACAACCCACTTCACCAAAACGTGCAAACATTAGACCTAACTCATTGTTGACATTTTCTCACCCACTAATCACTGAAGTTAACATCATTATAAGTATCCTAACTACATTTTATCTCTTAATTCTGAGTCTAGGATTCTAATTTGTGCACAAAATCATTACATGAGGTTTGTGTATATTCTTATACAAAACATGGATTCAATTGGCAAATTGCATAGCTAGTAATTGAAATTAGGTACTACATTATCATATTGCATAAACAAATCATGTTTCCCACTAATCAAAAGGTAATGACAATAAGGTTTTATTCAAATAACCAAACACCCCATGTCAAAATCTTTTGAAAAGCTTATCACTTGTAGGAAAACAATTTTTCATTGTTAATACAAATAGAAACGTCAAATTTTCATCACTTGCATGCTCTTGAATACTAAAGGTATTGCATAACTAATATGGATTCCCGGGTATATTCAAATGAAGCCACATTAAATTAGGAGCGTTTGGGTTATCTCATGCCGTTTGCCAAACACCCCCACTAAAAACCATTTTTGCATAAAATGAGTCGAGATAACCGCAACTCCATATCGTTTTCATATAGGCACACACTAGAATCAAAACATTAACTTTATTCTCATTTTTTTTAACATGTAAATTCTTGCTCATAGGAATAACCATGGTAGCCGCAAGATTCTATGATCACAAGGATATCGTTAACTACATTCCCAAACATCACAAAACCAAAGGACTTTCTAAGGAACAAGTCGAAATCTTTAAGAGTCTAGAAACAAGGTACTTCCATGAGGGTAGAACCATTAACTCCTCTTTTGTCGAAAATACCAATCTCCGTCAAGAACTAGCCGCTATTCAATTCGATTGTCTCCTTGACATCGATGAACCTATTTGTCCTAGGTTTGTGTTAGAGTTCTATGCTAGTGTCACCGGTTTCATTGATGAAGAAGATGAGTTTAGCCTTAGGTTTAAGATCAATCAAAACGACTACACCATCTCCTTAACCCAATTTGCTCAAGTGCTAGGAATTCCCAACCGAGGGACATGTGTCTACTTGGATAAGTGGTCACTCACCATCCTTGATGCAATCAATGACCGCTCTCTTCCCTACCAAACTCCTTTAGCGGATAAGGATGTCATCCGTGAACACCTATTTACCCCAAGGGGTGATACAACCCGTGTCACCCGAAAGGGAAAGGAGGTAAACCGAGATCCATATGGAATGGAGCTCAATAAACTTAAGCCCGAATTTAAGAAATGGGAGGAACTACTTAGAGACAACGTCATTAGCACCATAGGGAATAGAGATCATATCAACGCTTGCCTTTGTCACATGCTCTACAACTTGTCCACCCGTCAACCATTCAATTTAGCCTGCTACATTGCTTGGAGAATGATTGACATTCCAACTCAAGGATCGGTTGCTCTTCCTTACGGGGTGCTTCTCACCCGTCTCTATACACTACAAGAAAAGGGGGTTTTTAGGACGAAACTTTTTGGAACAGTCAAAAAATCGTGCCAAATACATGTATTTGGCACTTGTGGGGTAAACGTGACAAATAAGTAGGTATTTGGGACGACTATTAAGAAACTGTTCCAAATACGTATGCATTTGGAACGTTTTCTAGTAATGGTGCCAAATACATGTATATTTGGAAAGGTTTGAGTTTCTAGTGCCAAATATTTATGTATTTGGAACGGTTGGTATCACTGGTGCCAAATGTGTATATGTATTTGGAACGCTATATGTTGTTGGTGCCAAATACTCATGTATTTGGAACAGTTGGTACGAAAGGTGCCAAATACCTATATGTATTTGGAATATTATCTGATGTTCGTGCCAAATACTTATGTATTTGGAATGATTTTTATAGGTTGTGAAAAATACAAATGTATTTTTTTTTTTTCAATTCTCATGTATGTGGAATATCGTTGAAAACGAACCCAATTTACACTTTCTTTCCGCATGTGTTGACTATATTTTGTTTTTATTATCATGGACATTAAATTAAATTTATAATCAATTTTATTAATTTATTCTAACATTCAGTAGCCCTCGTTATTAACTTTTAATCTCAATATAATCAATCAAATACCGAATTAATATCTATCATACACTACAAGAAAAAGGGGCAACACCCGCAAAATTTTCTTAAGGAAATTTTGGGAAGGATTATGTCACAGTTATTAGTAATGGTTTTCTTAGGGATTTTCTAGCAATTATGGATAACTTGGCCTTGGACCGTCACTTTAAAATTTTATTTTAGGATTTGTGATATATAGTTTACATTAAGATTGTGAGACATGGTTTACATTTTCATGGTGGATTCGAGTGTATACTGACTTCTTTGAAACATGTTTGAGGTTGATGTTTTTTTCGATATTATGTACATAATAATGTATTAGACGAGAACTTGTGAATAACGACGAGATTTTATAACGGCATATAGTTATAATGATATTTTGGTTAATTGTTTTGTATAACCAAAATATCACAATAAATATCTGCCACTATAAAATCCCGTTGCTATGCACGGGTGCTCGTCGAGTCTTTTTAATAGATATAAATTCACTTATTTTCAAGTCATCAATGATTAATATTACTATTACGTGACATCAATGGTGTTTTTAAACATTTGAAGAAAAAGCACTAGGAAATCCATAGGTGTTGGTTGTAATTTCCTAAAGATTTTCGACGGGTCTTATTTATTTTTTATATTTTATATCATATGTCGATAATCCTTTGGAAATTACAACAATCGCCTAGGACTTTCCTAGTGATTTACTAAAATTCATTTAATAAAACAACCATATGTGTATGTGCACACATATGTAGTGTTATACAAGTATGAGGAGCATAACACAACGAAATTCCTAAAATTGAGCAAAAAAATATCATATTAGCAGGATGTTTTATTTGATGCACGCCACATGATGTATTTGTGCGACGTGCCACATGAATGGCCTTATTTTACTTTAAAAAAGTTGTAGATATCTTTCTTCCGGTTTCGTGGATGCTTGAATAATAAAAGACGGAGTCCGTATAAAAGAGTTACAATATGACCAAAACAATACAAGTATGTGTACTTATATTCTTTTGATGGCAACTCTTTCATACGAACTTTGCTTTTGATAATTTTAAGCGGCCACAAAACTTGAAGAAAGATATCTACAACTTCTGTTAAGGTAAAATATGATATTCTCGTGGCACGGTGCACAACCGCACCATATGCCGTACGTTGGATAAAACTAGAGGTGGCAAAACGGGCGGTCCGTGCGGTACGCAGCTCACGGGTCAAACGGGTAATGGGCCAAATGAACGCCAACTAAGGCGCGGGCAAATACGCTTCATTTTATACTGAATCGCTTTTAAAAGACGCAAAAACGAAATAAATTCGCCGAATGTAACACCTTATTTATATTTAAAAAATTAAATATAAATTTTTCTTTAAAAACAATCTAATGTTCGAAAAAAACATGTACCCATTATAACCATTTAACTTATAAATAAGCAATACATGCCATTTAAAAAAAAGAAAGGCCCCAAATGTGCCTAAAATCTTTTAAAAGTTTGCCCATTTAGTTTATTTTTATGATTTTGGACACAAATTGCCACGATAAAACAACTAAATTTAATACTTACAAAAAAAAACATTTTATTTTTATCATTTCTCAAAATCCTTTCCCAAAAAAACCAATCCCAAATTTTTTTTCCTCCAAAAACCAATATGAAAATTTCATTTCCCCAACAGTCCACCACACCACCCCAAAACCTAATCTTTACCCTATATTTTCTATTCCCCCAGTACCTAAATTGAGCTTTTCTTCCCCCCAAAAACAAATTGAGCTTTCAACGATATGAGTCACCCGACTATTCAAGCTATGATTGTTTATCTTTGTAGGTTTACGGCGGCACATATCTTTTGAATCGCTTATAACATGTATCTTCAAGTTTTCCTTTGATGGTCATAACATATTCGAATGGGTTGCTATTAGTGTTAATGGGCAATTGTTGTTGTCGATTTGAAATAGTTTTTATGCTTATTAGTGAATGTGAATATTTAAATGTATTGATTTTTATGTCTGTATGTAGTGATGTGAATTGTTAAGTAGGAGGTACTTTTTGCTAGAATAATATATAGGGACTTAGGGAGTAATAAAGTTTTTGAGTTTGTTGCAAGTTTATATTAAAAATCCATTTTATATTTCTGGTATTTGCTCCAATCTAGATATTTTTTATGCTTGTGTAATGATGTTAAATGCTAGAATATTAGTATATTACTACAGGTGCCTCTTGAAATTGATTTTGCTACAAATTTACGTGAATATTAATCATTCTATTATTTCAGTGCTCTTTGTGATGTTGATTTACATATTTAGAAGAGGTAAATTCAGTTTTTAGTTGGTTTTTACGTATGTTGTTGATTTGAATATAAGTTATGCTCATACAATAATGTTTGTTAACTGTTAAGTATGGATTGCTTATTGCAATTTATGTCAAGTTTGTAATATTGAAATGCTAGGTTAATTTAGTTATTGATTATGTAATCTTATATAAACTTATCTGTATTTTTTCGATACATGTTCTTATGTTGTTAATCTTGGCTAATTTTGATCTTGTAAGTCATTGGAACTTGTTTCAGTTACGAACGAGTGAAATTTATTGGTGTGTTGCCATGTTGTTAAATGTGATTTTTTTGTTGATGGTTTACTTAATGTGAATATGCAGTCACTAGATTTGATTTTTCATGAGGTGACTCTGGTTATCGAGACTATGGATAATCGAGGGATGTATGTTTTTTTTCTTCCTTTATTCCTCTTCAATTGATCATATCTTTATATGAATAAAGACAACATAATCTGTTGCTAGTCTATTGTATTTGTTTTTTCTTCTCTGAAACGTTTTTGAATCGATATAATCACAAAATGTTTTGAACTTAACTCAATTTCTTTTACCTCCAGGTTATGCTCGATACAGTTGGTGCTGAGATGTAGGTTGTGAACAAGAGCGAGAAGGCCATTTTCCTTCAACAAGATGATAATGTTGTCCTGACCCCAGAAAATGGTCATGAAGCTTCTTCTCAAGTACTACCAATCAACTTTGATGGACTTGCTAAGGTGAGTATGCTCGTGCATATACATAATTGATCTTATCTATATTGCCTTTTACTTGATTAAATGATGCCAGCCATGTAACAAGGAAGTGATATCAACTTGTAGCTTAATGAATTTTGGTGCTCATAAGATGTGTTAATTTTGAAATACTATTTGAAGTTTATAATCCACCGCATAAGTTTGTAAAGTTTGTCAAATAATGGTACTCATATGAATATATGCTACATTTTGGTGACTGTTATAGGCTTATGACATTGTTTATTTGGTGCTTGCAGGCTGTCAAGAAGTGAAACCACCTCTGTTTTTTGATGAAGGTAAGTCATTAATTTTTTTTAGTGTAAAAAAACATAGCACTTCTCTTTTTCCTCATATAGGATGAGTTAATATTTGACTGGCGAACAATTTAGATGTCGATATGCATGTCTAATGCAGTTGTTTATGTTGGATTTTTTGAAGCACACGTCTTTCACCTGTATATAACCCATAATAACAAATACATGCATCACTAAGTCTTGCTTGCTTGTTAGAAGAAACATGTATCTAAAAGTAGGGATGAGCTCCCGCATCGATCCCGCATTTAGTGGTACCGATTTTTCCCGAGCATAATTAGACGGTACCGCATCGAACGGGATTCGGATATCGGTACGGTACCGGAAATCGGGTTTTCCCATTTTTTCGAATTTCCATCAATGAGTGGTCGGTGCGGTTCCGGTTCGATTCCTTCGATTCAAATGCTCATCCCTATCTAAAAGTGTCTTAATTTTTCACATGAGAATTTTACTTTTAACCATCAAGAGCATACCTGATTGATCAGTGGCCTATTATAACTGTACAATCTACTAATATATGTTCTGTCCACAGAACATTAGCACCTTGGGGGGGTTGCAAACAATATTGACTTTCTCTCGTAGTCCATGCGGAAGATGTTTGTGAAGTAAGTCTGCTTTTACATATTCTCTTTTTGTTATTTCATATGTGTTATTCCTCCCACTTCACATTATATAGTTATTCATCAATGTCATGTAATGGGTTAAATAGGTCATTTGACTATTTAAGTTTGCTGATTTTCTAATTGTTTGGCTGTTGATTTGTTTGGCAGCTTTTTCTATTTTGTATATCGAATTTTTTCTTGTTTCATACATATATTTCTAATGTTGGAATATTATATTTTGTAGGGTTTATGATGAAGACGTGATTCGATGAGCTTTATTCGCTTCCGCTAGTAATAAATCGCCTTAGTAATTTATATGTAGTTCTAGTTATGACCGTCATTCTAAAGACTATGGTTTACAAGGATGTTGGACGATTCGTTTTTACATTATGGTATTCAAGTGACGATGTTGACTTAATTTTATGGATGATTAATAAAATTAAGTTCAATTTATTTTTCGCTCAATTTAATTGTATTTGCGCATATATGAGATGGGTTGGTTGATACGATAGTGTACTAAAACCTATTTGTAACAAAAAATGGTGCTAATGCACGTTAGCAATGAATACGCAAACCGTGCCAAATGATTTTTATAAAGAACGCGAAAGCGTGCCAAATGTTTTCTTGCATGGCGGATAAAAATGTGCAAAATATGTTTGGCACAAAAAGCTGACACCGTGCCAAATACATTTGTCACGGTAGATAAAACCGTCCTAGTTAATTTTGGGACGGTAAATAAAAACTGTATCAAATAGGCATTCGGCACGGGATATGAATTGGTACCAAATACGCATTTGGCACGAGGTGTAAAAGTGTGACAAATGCCCATTTTGTAACGGATGATTGTTAACCGTGCCAAATACCTCACTCATGGCACCCTAAAGTTAAACCGTCCCATGGACCGTGCCTAATACTATTTAGCACAGTTTCAACCCGACCCAAATGTATTTGGCACCCTCATATTTAGGACGAAGCCAAAACTGTGCCAAAGCCGTGCCGAATAGCATTTGGCACGGCCTTTTGAGTATTTGGCAGGGTTTTCCACCATCCCAAATACTCGTTTTCCTTGTAGTTGTTATTTATTTTTCCTAACTAGAAATAATTAATGTCACATGTTTTGAGCAAAATTTCAGGTTTCAGAAAAGTCCCCGACCCTTAAAAACCTGTTCTGTGAACTTTTCAGATGTCCACGGAACAGAAGGCACCAAAAATTTGGTACCGTCTGTTATGGAATTTGGTACCGCGCACCATTTTTTTTTGTTCCGCCTATGTAAAATTTTGGTGTCGTGGATCCTACAGGTAATTTTCTGAATTTCGCTTATTTCGACATTCCAATTACCATACATTGCTTGTAAGTTAATCTTGACTATTTATTACCCATATTAGAACTAGTATAACATACTTAGGCATATAGGAAATCCATTTCCCACCAAAATTCAAAAATTTGAAAAATCCACCCAAGGAGCCCTTTTGCATAAAGGAAGGAACCGAAAATTTGGTTCCTTGCAATCCGTGTGTAATCTGATTGTTAGGATCTCACAATCATTAGAACACATTTATTGCAAATCTTTGCCTCTTCACTCCATCCTTCTTGTATGGATTGACTTGGGTGATATGACTAGCATTAAACACCCACTTCAAAATCTTTAGAAACCTCATCTCTTCTATGGTTTGACATCAAATCAAACACACTTCTCCGTAATTCTCCATTCCTATAAATTAAGAGGTTTTACCATGATCATCTTCACACCTTCTCAATTCTCACCATCTACTAGCAAAAGCTTAAGTCAAAATGACAAAAACTTCACCATCAACCAAGCCTTGCAAGAAAACTGCTAGGATTAGCGTAAGACCTTGTTGCTTTGTCAACTTGAGCTCTTCCTCCGAGTGATCCCCACTAACCATCTCATCTCCCATAAGGGATGACACAAACCTCACTTTAGCTACTCCTACACAACCTCCACAATCACCCATTACCATCACTACTCCACCACCAACAAAGAATCCAAGCTCACCACCATCGGCTCCCGTCCAAACATCAAAAACACCATCACCTCCGAAATCTCCAACACTCATCCCATTGGAGTTATTTTCTACAAAGACCTACTTCTCCAAATCCTTTCTTGAGGACTTGGAAGATTTGCCTCTAGGCCCAATCATCCACCACCACTACCATCATTTGGTACTATTGAGCGGATTTCTCATGAGTCTCCTAGACCATCATTTGACCCAAACGCCTGCTAGGGCCAAGACCTCTTCTCTTCCACCCTATCCACAAGGATATCCATGGTCCTTTGTATGGGGATCAACCACTCCCTACATCAATGTATCCTCACATAGAGGACATTGAGGAGTCCATGTGGGAAGATCATCCCACAAGAGAGGAGATTTAAGCCGAACTCCAACATCTCCACCAATTCTCAAATATGGTGGATTCTCATCTAAGTGATGCTATGCAAATGCAAAGTGCTTTGCTAGCCTCTATCATCACCACACCAAATACCAACACCAACACCTCCACCATTCCACCACCACAAAATCATCAACCATACTACCCTCTTAGGCATGGTTGCTCCAATTGTGAGCAAACCGCCCAAACAACCGAACGGACCCGGGTGATGGTCCATGAGTTCCAAGAGGAAATGAGGTTCATCCTCAATCACATCCTCGAGCGCCTAAATGCTCTTGCTCATCCACCACCTCAATAGGAGGGTCATAGATTATCTCCTTAAAGCATTTTTTATTTTCTAGGATTTTTCTTGTATTTCTTTATTTTTCTAGGATAATTTTTCATTGTATTAAACACTTCATTGTGTTCTCCTTTCATGATTCTTAAATCATGAAAAATTTTAACAAATGAATGGTGTTTTTTATATTGTTGTTGCTTATTACATAGTGTTTGGAAATGCTTGTGATGATGCTTATTACTAACAATTCTTTTTGTAGCTTTTTCACAATCCATGTATCTTTCCATTGGCACCAAATTTGGGGAGCATTGGTCAGGGGAGATAATGGCTAAGGGCTCATTACACATTCCGCCTCGCATCTTCTTTTGTTGAGACAAAAGGGAGAAATATATAGAACTTGGTTATATTTGACTTTCGAAAAGTCAACGCATACATTGACTTTCCTAAAAGTCAACATGATACTTCATTGGTAATATTTGACTTTCAAAAGTCAAATCTACACTTTGACTTTCCGAAAAGTCAACATCATGCTTCAACTAGTGAAGACTTTGACTTTCCGAAAAGTCAACATCATGTCTATATTGGACATACTTGCATTATCTTTTTTCTTTCAAGTTCTAAAACTAATATTTTTATAACTCTTGTACAATCTTTACATCTTTTATAAAAATAAAATTTATGTTTTGTCCTCAACAAAAAGGGGGAGATTGTTAATACAAATATCGTCATTAAACGTTATTTATATTTTTGATCTTTACCTAAGTTTTGTTAACGACAAAACTAAATTTAATTTTTATAAAGCTTAAAGCTTGTCGAGTTTAATAGATATTAAAACAAGCTTTTTCAAATAATATCTTCATCACTCAAATATTTACATTGTGATTAATCATATCTTTATATGACTCTAAACCATGATGTATGATAGTAGTTTTTAGAATGTTTTGGTTTCTTAAAACTAAACATTACATATGTATTTGCATATTTCTAAAATAGAAAACAAACACATGACATCATGTGATGCATCATTGAAATCATTGGAAGATTTCACTAGATTCTTTGTGTAGATTTAGGCTCTACATATCTTACACAATCTTGCATAGATATGGTTGACTTTGGCAAGACTTTGGCAAGATTTTGAGATCTTGCTGTCAGACCTCGGCGGCACCATTATTTAACACGGGCGGAACCCTTTTAAGGGTTCCGTGGTTCGTGGTGCTTGCTGAGTGTTTTTGCTATAAATAGCAAAGCCAAACCAAGTAGTTTTTCATCCCTTTCTATCATACTCTCACACATTCCTTCTCTCTAACCTTTCTAACTCAGTTTCATATCATATTAGTGATCTCTTTTGTAGCAAAGAAGATCAAGTCACATTCAAGCTTCAACGAGAAGTTGTAAGTCTTGTTTGTTTGTTGTTGTATGATCTTGTGTTGATTCATACTTCATTGTTGTACCAAACCATCATAATCTTGTGAGTGTGAGTGGTGAGTATTTGAGTCCTTAAAATACATTGTGTGTGGGAGTGGTTGTACCCTTGAAAAGAACTCGACATTTAGCTTAGTGTCGGAAATAGTGTGTAAGCAAAGTGTAAAGGTTTCTCCGCCGGTGAAAGGAGCTTGTTGACTAGTGAAGTTAAACTCGAGTGTGAGACTCGGGGAATAGAGTAGGGCAAGGAAAAAGAGTCCTTGTAGACCGAACCACTATAAACAACTTGTTGTGGTTTGATTGTTTCTTTCCTTATCTACTCTTTATATATTGTTTACATAGTTTCACTAGCATATCTAAGATCAACATCAATTGATCTTTCAATAAGTTTCAAAACAAAGTTTTTAATCGGTAAACTATTCAATCCCCCTTCTAGTTTTCCATACACATTTTAGGTCTTTTGGAAGCAAATTGCTGTAATGAAGTATATTTGGATGAAAATGGGCGAAAATATGAAGAAAACGACAAATTCAAGAAAACAAGTCAAATTCTGAAGACCGGACGGCGTCCTATCCTCAAGGGTGACGTCGTCACTTACATGGTGTTCCAAACTTTCTCAATCGACGGCTCAGAACATATTTTGGTCCTAACAAGTGACGACGTCACGCCTATTTCTGCAAGGCCGTCATTCTTTCATTCTACACCAGACGACCAAGGTTTTCCCAAGACGATGTCTCGTGCAACCCAGACGGCGTCACTACTTCCTACCCGAAGTCGTCCCAGTAATGACTTGGCAAAGACGAAACCCTAATGATGGTGATCAGACGATGTCACCATTAAAAGGCGACATCGTCGTAGTTGTAAATTCTATATATAGACCTCGAATTTTCTGCATTACGTGTGTATTATTTTGGAGAGCAAACCCTTGTTCATTTTAGGTTTGACTTGGACAGTATTTTAGGGTTTCAAACCCTCTTTTCACTTCAAGATAAGTTTTTTATCCAATCTATCACCATGTTTCATCTATGTTTGATTGTTTGTTTGTGTTCTTGCATATCTATCATGTGTAACTAAATTAATTAGTGTTTGCTTAGATCCAATGAAACCTAGTTAATTATTATTTTAGGTTGTCTCTTGTTCTAATTGGTAGACGCTAGATTAAGGAAAACTAGCTTCTTCTTTCATTGTTGCGAGCTTGAACGTCCTAAATAGCATAAAGCCTTGGAGTGCACTATAGGCTCTCGTTGTGTTTATTGCGTGAGTTGTAGCTTAAGGATAATAGGATATTCGGGGGGTATACCTCGGTACTTGACGATCCCAGGTGTTCTAGAGGAGAGTTACAGTTCATAGAATTGGGGAATTATGTACCGCCCTATGACTAGAACATGGAATACAATGCATCAATTAGGCAACGATGTGACAATTCAACCGAACAATAAAAGACAACTAGGGAGTAAGAAAATCTAAGTAAACACGCTTTTAGTTATCATAAGAACACACTCCTACAATTCATTGCTTTTACTTTTATTTAGTTTAATTAGTTTTAATTTACATTTATAAGTAGTTTAATTGGTAGATTACCAAACCCCACTCCTTAAACCCTGCGATTTTACTTATTTTCATAAGAAAATAAAAAGACTAAAAAGAATCATCCTCACCTTACCTTTTTGTCATACATCTCTACTATCATCTCTATTCCCTAGAAAACGATCAACCTCCTGGGATTACCCATACTACACTGCAATGATTAGATGCACTGCTTTGTGTGATGTAAAACTTGCTCTTTGGAAAGGAAGTCTTTCGACCCCAACCACGCATCAAGTTTTTGGTGCTGCTGCCGGAGAATAGAATAGCTAGTTAGGTTTCTATCTCGATTAGGTTCACTCGCTTGATTCCTATCAAGTGAGCTTTTTTTTCTTTTTTATTAGCTTTCTTGTAGTTTATCCCCCTTCTTCGTGTCTTTGTTCGTAACCTTGTCACTTTTCATCATGGAAGGTGATAATCCACCCATCAATAATGATCCACCACAACATCCACTACCACCACCAAATGCACCACCACACGTCCCACCCACTCCGAGCCAACCGCTTAACCGAAACTCTTTTAACCTACTTTGCAACAAAATCTCAAGTGAAATAGATGAGCTTAGAGAACTACATAGGTTACTTGAGAGTGCACTTGAGAACGTACTTGAGAAAGCAACTAATGCACCGGATATCGATTCTATTAGTAATGATGATCCGGATGATGAATTAGGAGAAGGTGACATTGAGGTCACTGAGATAATAGAAGAAAGTGAGGATGAGGCAACTGATGCATATTTTAATCTTTATCCCACTAAGGAAGAAATAGCATAACACAATTACATAATTAACAACCCTTAGCCACATTTTTTTTAGTCGATCCTAAAGTTAAGAGAGGTAGTCCTTGGAACATTAAGATCCCGTGTATGATTGGATATAGATATGTTGAGCATGCTTACATTGATGTAGATTCTCCAATCAACGTGATGTCCTCAGTTGTTTACAACAAAATAATGAACACACAACTTAAAACTAGGAGAGACCCTAAGTATCCTGGTGGAATTTGAAATTTTGTTGGAAGGGTCAAAGATGTACACATCTTTATTGATAAATTTACCTACTTAGTAGATTTTATGATCCTAGAATATGTAGGATGTGTCATCGATTATAGCTTTTCCCATGTCATGTTAGGAAAACCGTTTGTTGAAAGCTCTAAGCTAAGCTATAACCAACTTGAAGGAACGATTGATTTTCAGAAGAGGCGATGAAATTACATATAGGATGCCTTGGAAAGTAAGCGGATTTGGTTCTCTATACTACTTTAAAAGGGATAACCTTAAAGCCTTTGAGGAAAAGAGTGAGGCGGATATAGAAAAAGACATGGAATTTATGTGGGAGAAAAGGAGCCTTTACTATAAGGATTGCTTGACCTTAGGACCTAGGTATAGGGTCGATGAAACATGATAAGGTGTGCCTTGATGAGGAAAAATAAGAAAACGTAGTAGTGTGGCTTCGAGTCTAGCTACAAGACTCATAAATAAATAAAAACGCTTCTTGGGAGGCAACCCATGTTTATTTGTTTGCATGTTTGTTTTTTATTTTTTGTGTGTTTTATGTATCTTTTTCATTATTGCTTGATTCTCATGTTTACATTATTTTGTGAAAATGCTTTATTTTGTTTTTAACTTCGTCTTAATTACATATAAAGGTATTTTACAAAAAGATAAGTGTAGGGAAGATCGATGTGTTTTTAGAACTAATATGAATATGAGATTAACAATATTTGAAATTGTATGCATATGTGTGTTTGTTAGAGTCAAATGCTTGTATCGAGTTACAATGGATGTTTTGCAGTTATTTTTCCAGGTCTTTAAAGAAGTAATTTTTCCTGAATTTTTTCGTAAAATGCATCTGACTCATTCTGTCAGGATAACTTGACGGCATCGGAATTAACACCCGACGGCGTCAGGCAATGTAGAAACAGTTTTTAGATTTTCGTTTTCTGTCTAATTTGTAATTTTTAGAAAATTCCAAAATTCTTAATTTTTCAGAAATCTGCAAACATCTATTCCACAAGCATTATATCTTACTTGCTTCTAGTGTAGTTTTGTTTTTATATAGTTTTTACCATCGATTTTACGTGAGGTTTCGTCTTCGTTTTCTTATAAATTGTGCAGGTTATATTAGACAAGAAGATGAAGTGTAAGATGGAAGAAACAATTATTACTTACTCATTCTTCTTGGAGGAGGATTTAACCGCAATTTTACACATATCCTACCGAGCTAATCATGGGAGTATTAGTTTATCTATTTTATTTTACCTTTCTCTATCATTACTTTGATACTTTCGAGGAACACTGGGGACAATGTTTAGTTTAAGTGTAGGGAGGAAGAATAAAACGAAACTTAGAAACTATTCACTCATTTGATTTTTGCCTTATCCTTAGTAATTTGTGTAATAAACTATGAGAAATATTTTTTAAGGCAATTTTAGCACCAAATTTTTAATTCTTTATGACACATACGAGTAAAACTTTAGTCTTAATAAAGCGTCTCATGGATAAGAGTTATATGACTAGCACAAAACCGTATACCACTCAAATTCCACCCCAAAAATGTGAGGTTCACCCCTAGATCTTTAGGAATAAAAGCATTCATCTTTAATGCTTAGTGAGTGTACCGGTAGTATAATAGATTCTAGAACTTGTTTTGTGATGCATTCCGAGATCGCAAGTGAGACTACATTCTTGTAGTTAGGATTAACTAAATGATAAGAGGCATTAGGATAACCCTTGTTTTAAACCTGTAATTTAGTTACGTCAACCTCATTGGTTGAGTAATTTTGCCCACACCCTTGCGTTGTACTCATCTTTAGTACACGATACCCCTAGTTAACCCTTCTGAGCCTATCTTTTCATGGTTCTCATGATGTTCTTGTTTCCGGAATATCAATGAAGAGCATTGTTTACAATCCACCCCCAAATGTTACACCCAAATGGCCTTAGCCCACCTTATATGCACTCATCTTTAGTGCATTATTGTAACTATTGTTAAACCCTTAGTTCAATTATCTAGTTATTTGCATAGTTGCTAAGTCGAGTGATGAGTGTCTAAATACTCATCATTTTTGTACCATCTAGATCGCAAAAACATCCGAAAACACTTTAAATGCATCAAATGATGAAAATATCACAAACAAGTGTTTTATGTGTTTTAAATGCAAAATATCAAAATCGATGAAAATCGTATCAAGTTTGCAAAATTGGCGCTTTAGTCCCCAAGTTTCAAAAGTTGTCAAAACAATTCCCTAGTAAATCAAAATAAAGAAAAATATCATTCAAGGTCCCCAAATATTCTAAATTGTCAAAAATGGTCCTTGAGTGAATCTTTGGTCAAATGGCGAAACAGTCCCTAAAGTTTGAAAAGTGTCATAAATAGTCCTTGGAAATATAAAAATGGAATTTTATGCAAATGTGGTCCTTGTACTATTAAAGTTTGTCAAGTTTGGTCCTTTTGATAACATTGGAAAAAGTTCAGTTTGGTCCCTCAAGTTTGGCCGAATTACACAAATGGTCCTTGTATTACTACTAAACCAAACGGACCTCTTTTAATATAACAAATCCAATCCAACAACACAGCTGGCCCAGTCATAAGCCCAAACACTTGAGCTTGGACCCTGACCCTTGGACCCCCGTGACTGAGCTACCAATAACCAATTGACCGCCATAACCCTATTTCAACCCTCTCAGATTATTAATACCACGGTTAAATATGGTCAACGCGCCAAAACCAACCACTGTTCATCCCCTACCTCTCTGTCCCGCCAAATCCAGATACCATGGTGGTTTCCTCCACTTGATCCTTCTACCTTTATACCTGTCTTCCAAGTTGTTTACCCACCCCCTCCACCTTCACAATATCCCAAAGATCATTAATTGACTCAAACCTGCTTATAGACTTTTGGCGCCAAAACTCCACATGGACGATTCGATGATTTAGAGATCCAATGGTGAAATCAAGTGGAAACAATCGAGGTCGACAAGAAGTCTCAAAAGTCTATAAAGAAGAGATGAGAAGCAATGTGGATAATATCTAGAGTAAAATTTAGTTTTCTTAAGTCGTTTTAGCTTAAATTTAAATTCCGTGTATGTTTTAGCTTTTGAACTTTGTATTTCAAGTTTACAAAGTACAATAACTCTTTTGAAGTCATAAATTTCGCTTTAATGCAAGTTTTCGCTTATGCTATTTTTATTGTTCAAAATCTCATGATTAATCAAATGTTTTTGTTAGTTGTTGGTAAGGACTAAATAAGCCCATATAAGCTCCTAGAAAGCTTCAAGCTTTTAGAAACCTTAAAATTCAGTTTAGAAGAAAACCAAAAATACCAAAAATACCAAAACAATTAGTGAAAAATAAAAATCACAAGAAATGGTGATGAAAGTTGGAGCAGGTGAATATTGGATTGCTCAGGGTTGAGGCTTAGTGGTAAGCCTATAGGAGTGGTCTTTGTTCTTGGTTCGTGTTTTCGCTTGGAAATCCTCTTGTAAGCTTTTAACTCAACTTTTGCATTTTATTGTATAAGTAGATTTATAGCTTAAATCTTTGTGTTTTTGTGTTTCTTAGTTATATTTAAGTATAATATAACAATAAAAGCAGTTGCTTGTTCTTTTAAATTTGTAGTTAGCAAAAATCTCATTTTCACAGTCTTATTAGCATAAGTGTAATTTCTTGGTCTTATGTTGTTATTGTTGTTATTTAATGTTTCTTTAGTCTTGTTTAATGATAATATAAGGTCTGTAATTAGTTGTATGGTTTTAATCTTTGAAAGTCTTTGAAAATCTTTAAAACAGTTAAGTAAAATGGTGTTTGGATTTGTTTGTTTAACTGTGTTATAGATTGTTTGTGTTGTTGCTTATTGTTGTTCTGTGTCACATACACATCTAATAACTCAAACAAACCATAAAATCCAGTCCTTCTTTAAGAAAAAGTCAAATATACCTTTAATCTCATACCACTTGTTAACTGTTGGCATTTAAAGTGTATATCTCATCATATTAGCTTAAAACTTGTTAACTTAGCTTAATCTCATCTTATTTTAGCTCAATATAACATAATCAGTTAGTATAATCAATTCAAAGTTCATATAAGTCAACTTATTTGGTTTTCTTAAAAGTCAAATTTTCGCTAGTCGTTTTGAATAAACTAAAACTTTTATATAGGACTTAATAATAGTTTTCAAGATTTGAGCTCTTGGTATATCAATATTCAACCGCTTATCTCTCATAGTATTTTTATATTTTCTAGTTCACCTTTTAATAGCTTATTTCCTAGCTTCTTTTGGACCTTGTCTCAAAATGCGCCTGTGCGATTTGCTACCATTTTCACAAGCCTCGTAAAAGCTCTCTAGTTACCCAAAGCTTGTGAGTTTTAGCTTTTGTGAAGCTAACCAGCCATCTTATAGTCCCAAGCTTAATTTTCCATTTTGTAGCTTATTTGCTAGGGCTGCAAGTGACTTTTTCTTTGTCCCATTTCTGTCTTAGAAAACAAAGAAGCCAAGTGCTTATCTGCTTATTCCTAGCTTTTCAGTATGCTTCTTTGTGTCTTTTAGTTTCATTTGAGTAGCTTGTAGCTTGTTTTCTCTTATTTCAGTTTTGGTTTCAGCTTGCAAGCTTATATGAGCTTAAACATCAAATAAGCTCATAAACTTTAACTGTTGAGCTTTTAAGCTCTTAAATAGCTTATTTTTAAGTTTGAAAATTTTTGTTTTTATTAAAGTTACTTAATATCAGTAGTATAATAGTTTTCAAAAAGAAAAATCACAAAAACATCATTTTAAATATAGTGATAGCATTTATTTAATAGAAATTAACTTTTTAATTTTCTTTTTCAGCTTATTATTAAGCAATTTCTGTTTTTATAATTTTCTTAGTTTCCTGTCACCTTAGGATATTTTTAGAAAAAGTTTCATAATTTTCTCTGTTTGTTTAGTATTTATTATAATTTTAAATAGTTAAATAGTATTAAATAATTAGTAATAAATAATTAAAAAGCATAAAAATATCTTTTCGGTTTTAAAATTAGTTTTATAATATTCTAGATTTTTCTAAGTTAAAATTTTATTTTTCCAGGTTATTTTATATTTTCTTGTATTTAAGTGTATTTTAAATAGTAATTAATTAATAATAAATAGATAAAAGTGTAAAAATATATTTTTAATTTTAAAATAAGTTTTATAATATTTTAGATTTTTCTAAGTTATAATTTTATTTTTCTAGCTTTATTTCATATTTTATCATATTTTAGGGTATTATTAAATAGTTAAAAATAGTTTTTAATTAATAATAATTATATAAATAGTTATAAAGATAATTTTCCTTTTCCAATAATTTTCTTTTATTTTTAGGATTCCAAAATATCATTTTCATATTTTTAGGCCTTTTATTTCTTAGATCTCACTTTTATTTTGTACGCCACGTAGTTTTTAATCGCACGTATTTACGCTTGTCTTATCTCGATTGTTGTGTTTTACAATTCGTATCCAAATACATTCCAATCAATCAAGAGTGTAATTATCCATCAAATCCTTACCGATCACTATCCTTAGTGATCATTCTATCATCCGAAAGTTTTGAAACACCATCGAGTCTCCGGACTTAACGACCTGTGGAAACACTATACTCTCCAGATCTTCATTGCATTGGTTTTAGACAGTTTTAAGTTTATTACGGTTGACCATTCACAAGTGGTTAGCTTGTGTGATTAAACTTGACTGTCTGGAGCTCAATCATCGAGTCATATCTTTTGTACAAAGTTTTGGGACGATTGGGACTCATGGATTAAAGTAGTATTTTATGGAGTAATGAGAAGGAACGTTAAATTCAAATTCCCTTTGTCTACATAATTAAGTACTCCAAGTGTTTTGTTCTTTTTAATTCGGTTCAATTAGTGTTAATGAAATAAAAACTCAAGTGTAGGGATACTCTTATAAGTCCATTTATATTGATGTTATCTTTGAGGATGGTAGGGTAAAAATTTATGAATGCAAAAAAAAAATTAAAAATAAAATAAAAATACGAACTACCATCCTACATCTATCTTTTATGTTTTATGTTTATGTTTTGATTTTATTTCAAGTTGTTATTTAGTGTTAGTGAGTCGAGTCTTGGCTTAGCAACGCCACGTTTTATATGCATATAACTTAGATTTTTGACTTGCCACCACTAAAAATTCCCTATATACAACAAAGCCTTTTACTCCCTATCTGAAGCCTAACATTATAACCCTTTGTAAAGACCTCTTTGATAGTTATTCCTAGGTGCTTACGCTAAAGCGGTGGAGGTTTGATCTATTCTCAAGCCTATGGTAATCTATGTGCTATGACAGGTAGAGAGTGTTTATCTTCCATTTCCTTACATGCTATATTTCATATACACCCTAGAAATGAGAGAATCCAAACACCAATTGTGAGGTGCTAGCGTATAATTTTCGTGCTTGTTTTGACTATTGTAGCACTTATGCTTGTTGTAGATTGTTTTAAACAAATGCTAAATGACCCTAACTCATAAATTGATTAGCCAAAAGCACATTTGATTGAGAAAAATCAAATTCCAAGTGTAGGGATATTTGATAAGGATTTAAAACATATATTTTTAGGGGGGTCATTTAAGCCCTAAATAGTTACATTTTATATCCGTTAGTGCTTAAAATCGTTCCTTTTAACATTTTAGGCCTTTTGGAAGCAAATTGCTGGAATGAAGCATATTTGGATGAAAAGGAGCGAAAACATGAAGAAAACGATAAAGTCAAGAAAACAAGGCAAATTCTGAAGACCGGACGGCCTACCATCCTCAAGGGCGACGCATACGTCGCTTACATGGTATTCCAAACTTTCTCAAGCGACGGCTCAAAACATATTTTGGTCTTAACAAGTGACGTCGTCACGCCTATTTCTGCAAGGTCATCATTCTTTCATTCTACACCACACGACCAAGGTTTTCCCAAGACGACGTCCCGTGCAACCTAGAAGGCGTCACTACTTCCTACCCGACGTCATCCCAGTGATGACTTGGCAAAGACGAAACCCTAATGACGGCGATTAGATGGAGTCAACATTAAAAGGCGACGTCGTCGCAGTTGTAAATTCTATATATAAACCTCGAATTTTTGCATTACATGTGTATTATTTTGGAGAGCAAACCTAGTTCATTTTAGGTCCGAATTGGACAATATTTTAGGGTTTCAAACCCTCTTTTACACTTCAAGATAAGTTTGTTTATACAATCTATCACCATGTTTCATCTATGTTTGATTGTTTGTTTGTGTTCTTGCTTATCTATCATGTGTAGCTAAATTAATTAGTGTTTCCTTAGATCCAATGAAACCTAGTTATTGATTTTTGTTAGGTTGTCTCTTGTTCTAATTGGTAGATGCTAGATTAAGGAAAACTGGCTTCTTCTTTCATTGTTGCGAGCTTAAACGTCCTAAATATCATAAAGCCTTGGAGTGCACTATAGGCTCTCATTGTGTTTATTGCGTGAGTTGTAGCTTAAGGATAATAGGATATTCGGGTAGATACCTCGGTACTTGGCGATCTCGGGTGTTCTAGAAAAGAGTTACAATTCATAGAATTGGGGAATTAGGCACAAGCATATGACTAGAACATGGAATACAATGCATCAATTAGGCAAGGATGTGACAATTCAACCGAACAATAAAAGATAACTAGGGAGTAAGAAAATCTAAGTAAACACGCTTTTAATTATCATAAGAACACACTCCTACTATCCATAGCTTTTACTTTTATTTAGTTTAATTAGTTTAAATTTAATTTGTTAAGTAGTTTAATTGGTAAATTACCAAACCCACACTCCTCAAACCCTGAGATTTTACTTGCTTTTATAAAAAAAATAAAAGACTAAAAAGAATCACCCTCACCTTTCCTTTTTGTCATACATCTCTACTAGCATCTTTATTCCCCTAGAGAACGATCAACCCCCTAGGCTTATCCATACTACATTGCAACGATTAGGTATACTGCAAGTGGGTTGTAAAACTTGCTCTTTGAAAAGGAAGTCTTCCAACCCCAAACCACGCATCAAATGTCATATGCATTAGCATACTTCATTTGGGCACTAGTTCAACCATAGTCATCAAAGGTATCATCATCATCATAAAGGTCTTGATCATAAGTGTCCTCCTTCCATTGCTCATATAAGCTCTTCATGCTCGCTCCACTACCACTTTTAGAACCATCAAATGCCATATAACTAGTAGTTTCATTGTAGTCCTCAAGAACTTCGTCATCATCACTATCACTATCCGTAATAACCAAATTCTCAACCTTAGAAAACGGATTACCTACCTTTTTTCATCATTAACCATTTTAGTATGCTATTTGAAATAACATAAGGAGCAGCACTGGATGAGCTAGGGATGCTTTCATTGTTTCCCATGTATCTTACATTAGCCTCCTTTTACATAGGAAGCGATTTCTCATCATCACCATAAGCACAAGCTTCCCCTCAATTATTTGACTTTCTAGATTATTAATCTTTTCAACGATAGATGTAGTACTTGGACTGCCAAATGAATCAATAATTGCACTTGCCTGTTTATTCATGTTCCCAATTCCATTACCAAAATCCGAATCTTTACTAACATGACCTCCATCTTCATGAACATTAAAATACTCATCCAAATCACCAATAACATCAAAAATATTAGACGTGTTAACTACTTTAGCATCCTTAATTGGTTGTTTAGACGTAGACGCCTCCTTAGTATTAACTTTGGGAGGAGAATCCTTTGTACCCTTAGGAGAACCGGTCGATAATCCATATTCTTGGTCTTATAAACCCCAAAAACCACCTCTGACAACTCGTATTTTTGGGTCATTACTCAACTCTGATATTCACTTTTCATTTTCAGAAAAATTTACTATTCACTATCGTAGTTTGCACTATTCATCATTTAAAAAAAATCGAGTATTACTTACGCGTAACGAGAGAGTTACATCGCGTACTGAGAAACATCATTTGGTGCACATCGTATAGACTAGAGTTAGTCTACACATTCCCAGAATCATCAATTTCATATTTGGTCATACACATGTTTGTATATTTATTCATTTATAACTTATTATATAAATATACGCTTTCACACGATTTTTGATGATGAACAATATACCCGATACTCACAACCATAGTCCTAATATATTTTTACACTCATTAAAATATTACAAAAATTCAATTATTATTTTACATGGTGTTCCGAATTCATTTATTAGATATATTCTTAAAAATATATATTTATGACAACTTAAGTAATTAAGTACCGATAATTATTTAAACACCCAATACTTATACAAAATACAATTTTATAATTTTTATGACTTTATTACACTCTATTTTGTCCCGCTAAAATTTAATTCTAGTTAACTTAATACCCGAAACAACTATATAATAAATTTTATATTAATAAAATTCAACTCAAGTCAACAAATATCCTACAAAATCTTGTAAAGTCTTGATCCTCCATGCTAGCATTTAATGTAAACCATCTCTCTTTGCTTCTTCTTCTCATTTCACGCCAACACCATGCCACATAAAAAAAATTTACTTACCTTAATTATTAACTATGGTACTATATAATATTTAATTGAGTTATGCTATTTAGACCTACAACACAAGCTTAAATATATACCTAATGCATAAATCACTTGTACAATTACATTAAGTACTTTCTCTTTCTAAATTCCCACAAATCAATTTTTTAAATCAACAAATCAAATCATTAGGTTCATTTGTAGGTATTATTAGTAGGTCCAACAATCAATTTTCTATTTAATTTATCATGCAATACTTTGAATTACTAGATAAGAAGACTTTGAGTCATTTGGTTTAAAAAAAAATACAACTCACTTGTTTCTCTCCATATATTCGGTTGAGCAAGAAAGATAAAGAAGAAAAGCAAATTGGGTTTTATTTGTTTGTTATAATACTTAAGTGTACATTTGGTTAAGGGTTAAAGTATCATTGATTTGGAAGCTTAGTTTGGGTATTACTTGGGTAAATTCTTGTTCTATCATATTTCCAGCATCTTCAAGTAAGACTCAAAAATCATTTACATTTCTACTTATTTAGTTTATACATGTCATATGCTTATTGATGTGTTTATTATGTTTCAAGTGCTTATTTTCATCAAATATATTGTTGGTGGTAACAGCGCAGAACATGGTAAGATAATAAATATCAGCAGCAACAATACCACTATGTGGTTACCGGATATCACTTGAAATCGTGTGATCACTTTCCAAAGTAAACTATTCGACCCTAATGCCTGGGTTACACGAATATCTACTTGGGATAAGACCAAATGTAGTTATAGAATTAGGCACAATTCAATAACCCCTACGCTTATAAGTGTTTATGCTTTCAGTTTGTTTCTCCCGATATTATTATTTTCAAGTATCTTCGTCAAGATGACAATCTCTATTTATAGTAGAGAGCACTCAACACTAATCAATGGACATTATGTGATTAACGTCCAATTAATCACCCATAATAAACCTCCATAATCATAGAAATAGTGGTTACATGACCAATTAAACTTGGTCATAAAGCGCTTATAACACCCAATTGAATGAGTCAAAGTCATACAAAATAATTATCGCAACACTACCAAGAGGAACCATTACACTAGCAGCAGAACCATACACTACCGCAGAACCATTACACTAGCAAACAGGAACCATAACACTACCAAGAGAACCATCGCCACTACATTATCGTGAGTAACTAATACACTACCAAAGACTAACCACTATTGAGTCGAGTCGGTGGTGTTCAGGGACCTCATGGGTGTACACTCCGCACCTCCTAACCCAAAACCGTGTGTGAACTAATCCCACAAGTGCACTAAATTTTCCAACAATCCTCCCAAATTTAGTTCACTTCTTTCCAAGAAAAACAAACATCAATCAAAATATGTGCATAAACGAAAATATCCCGAGGATTGAATTTCCATCTTAGTAAATTACACGTTCAAATATTCGAGAATCGGGGTGTTCTAAGAATTGAACCCTTCAACCCATTTGAATACCAAGATAAAATACACACAAGTTTTCAAACACTTAAAAGCTCCCGACACTATACAAGCCATGTGTCCATATCCAACTTCATAAATGTTGTAAGAGCCAAAAGTCCAAAGCTCCTCAAGCGGCAAAACTTCAACATTTACATAGGTGGTTCCTCTTTATTCATGCTCCGCCAAGCACTTTTTCAAAGAAAATTAACCATTAAGAAGTAAAGACCTCATCCTCCTTTCAAGCAGTTCCGAGCACAACCTTGGGATGTATAAAACATGTGCTCCACCCACCGAATGTTCGACTTTCCACATTGAACTCGGCTCCCAAGTTTCCTTAGGAGGAGTTGGGTGTCTTAGCATTCAGTGACTAAGTTGGACTTAGACCCATCCCTTTAGCAGATTTTATAACCAAGTCTCTAGCCAAACCATTCGTCAAGTGATCAGCTAAATTTTGTTGAGATCTAGCAAACTCTATAGATACCACCCCATTCATGATAAGCTCACGAATCATGCTATATCTGACACCTAAGTATCTAGACTTACCATTGTACATCTGGCTATAAGCCTTAGCCAATGTAGTTGCACTATCACAACGGATAGAAATAGGTGCTATAGGTTTAGGCCACAATGGAATCTCAAGAAGCAAGTTTTTCAACCATTCAGCTTCTTTACCAGCAACTGCTAAGGCCACAAATTCAGATTCCATTGTTGAACTGGTGATGCAAGTTTGCTTCTTGGATGCCCAAGAAATTGCACCTCCACCAAGTAGGAATACCCACCATCGGTAGACTTAATTGTCTTCGCAGTTACGATCCAACTTGCATTAGTGTATCCTTCCAACATCAAGGATAACCAAGATATGAGACTATAATCCATAGTTCTCTTCAAATACTTCAAGATTCTCTCGAACTACTTGCCAAAGGATGAGCACTAGGATTACTAGTATACCGCTAATTTTCCCACCGCAAAACCAATATCGTGTCTTGTACAAGTCATGGCATACATCAAGCCCAATTACCCTAGAATACTCAAGTTGAGATACAACCTTGCCATTATTAGGCATTAGCTTCTCACAAGTATCCATAGGTGTACTCACCGGAGTACAATCAAAGTAATTAAATTTCCTCAACACCTTCTCAATATAATGAGACCGAGAGATAGAAATTCTTTCACTTTCATGTTTAATCCTTATACCAAGGATAACATCGCCTCCCCATGTCCTTCATGGAGAACCTTGATGACAAAAATCCTTTGTCAAGTCAACTTGATTTTGGTCGGTGTCAAAGATCAACATGTCATCAACATATAGACAAATGATGACTCCTTTACCGCTTTCATCAAATTTACTATATACACATTTGTCGACTTGGTTAAGAACATAACCAATGCACAAAACCACTTCATCAAATTTTTGATGCCATTGCTTAGGTGCCCGCTTCATCCATAAAGAGACTTAATCAGTTTACACACCTTGTTTTCATTGCCAAGCATGATGAAGCCCTAAGGTTGGTTCATATAAACCTCCTCTTCCAATTCACCATTCAAGAAATCTATCTTCACATCCATCCGATAAATAATCGATTGTGAATTGATGCCAAAGCAATCGCCAGCCTTATGGTATCGATACGAGCCACAGGGCATAAGTATCAAAATAGTCTATTCCCGACTTTTGTTTAAAGCCCTCAATGACTAGTCTAGCCTTGAACTTTCAATAGTTCCATCTACCTTCATTTTCCTTTTGAAAATCCATTTGCAACCCAAAGGTTTGCAACTGGTGGTAGATCAACCAACACCCAAGTGTTGTTGCCCATGATGGAATCCATCTCATCATTGATTGCTTCTTTCCGAAAGCAATATCCGGGACTTCATTGCTTCTTCAAATGTCTTGGGATCATCCTCAACAATGAAGCAATAGGAGTATTGGTCGAGACCTCATCCCTTGTTCCTTCAACCAAGTATAGTTGAAACTCGTGTCCAAATGACTTTGGAGTCCCGACCCTTTTCTCTTCATGAGATAGGTTCAAAGTTGTTGAACAACAACCTCATTAGGGACCACCGATGGTTCTTCATCGTGACCTCGATACACCAAGTCTTGAGTTCCATTAGGAATCCTCTTGGTCAGGGACCGATGAGAATCTATTCTCATCAAAGTTTGCATCCCTTGATTCAATTATGGAGTTAATTGAAATCGATTCATTAGGTTCAATAACATAGAACCTAAAAGCCTTAGAATGCTCAAGATATCCAACAAAGATGCAATCAATGCCTCTTTCACCCAAAGTTTTCAACTTTGGATCGTGGAGTCTTACAACAACCCTACAACCCCAAACCCCGAGATAGTTCAGTTTGGTTTCCTTTTAGTCCGAGTTCATAAGGGTAACCTTGTTCCTTTGTTGGGAACTCTATTTAGTAAATAGCAAGTCGTTAACATAGCTTCACCCCGTAACCTTGACTCATTCTGAATAGGACAACATGGAATTAACCATCTCCTTCAAAGACCTGCTTTTTCCTTTCGTAAATGCCATTTTGCTAAGGAGTATAAGGGCGCATCGTTTCATGGATTATACCAACAGACTAAAATACAGAGTATCCATGTACTCACCTCCCTATCGCCCTTAATCTTTTGATCAAAGACCCAAGTTGTAATTCAACTTCGCTTTTAAACACTTTGAATTTATCTAATGCTTCATCCTTAGTATGTAAAAGATAGACATAACAAAACCTAGAAGCATCATCAATAAATGTCACAAAGTACTTCTTATTCCCCAAAGAAGGAGTGGCATGCAAATCACACAGTCATCGTGTATTAGCTCCAAGAGCTTAGTCTCCGATTAACACCTCGAAAAGGTTTCTTGGTTATCTTGGTCAACATGCAAGTTTTACACTTTTCGTTGTCCATGTCAAATGTTGGGATTAACCCATCCTTAGACATATCTTGCATCCTTTTATAGTGTACATGGCCAAGTCTAGCATGCCAAAGGGTAGAGTCGGTCGGTCATGGTGGTCACAAAGGTCAATTAACACTATCGTGGACAATATTAAGCCTAAACATTTGGTTACACAAATAGCCAAAACCAATAAAAACACCACATTTAGACAAGACAAATTTATCAGATTCAATAACTTGTTGATATCCATGATTATTCAAAACACTACTTGAAACCAAGTTTTTCCTTATATCAAGAACATGAATAACATTAAACAAAGTTACACTCTTTCCATAACTAAACCTAAGGTCTACACAACCATGACCATGCACCAAGGTCGTTGACTCATTTCCCATGTGAAGAATAGAACCATCATTCGGTGACTCATAAGTCTTGAACCACTTCTATCTTTGCACACATGGACCGTTGCACCAGAGTCAACCGACCACGCAACATCATCATCCTACACATAATAAGATTCAGATACATATGTAACATAATAAATCTGAAAAGACTTACTAAACATATTCTGACCTTTTAGTGAGTTGGTTGAACCACCACTCCCTGAACCATTAGTGGATGCTCCATTGTGTTACCACCAACTTTAACACCCTTGCAGTCCCTTTTAATGTGACCAGTTTTGCCACATTTCCAACAAGTAGGTGTGGCCTTCTTGTTAGGATATGCCCTTGTGTTGTCATGATATTTGTGTTTGCCTTTGTTGTCATTGTACCTGGTGGAGTTGTTATGCTCCACCATATTGACAACAGATGCACCAAAGAAGATTGCTACTCTTTGGCTTGTCATTATCCCGCACCTTGAGAGATTCCTCAATGCGTAGATGATCGCCCAACTCAACCGTAGTTAACTCCTCTTTCTTATGTTTCAAGGTATGCTTGAAATCTTTCCAAGAAGGAGGAAGTTTACTAATAACACAAGAGACCTAAATAGCCTCATCCATGTGCATATTATGTTGTGTAAACCTTCCAAGTATTCCAAGAAGTTCATTGTATTGTTCCATAACCGGTCTTGAATCAATCATTTTGTAATTTGTGAAATTACTAACAAGGAACTTCTTACTTGATGCATCCTCACCATATATTTGGCATCCAAGGAATCCTACGCTTCTTTGGAAGATTCAATGTTCGATAAATGTCAAATAGAGAATCGACATACCATTGAGAATTAGACCTCCGCAAATGTAGTCATCATTCTCCCATTTGCTCCTCCTCCCGATCCGCTCCACAAGAGCATCATCCCCATCATCGGAATAGGAGTGGTTAGCACATACACCACACTCATGCTTGACAACAAGAAGTGCATCTTTTTCGCCACCTCCTAAAGTCCACCCTTTAAACTTATCAAGCTTGGCAAAGTTTGAAGCCATGTGTTTCATTGCAAAGAAGACCATTGATTATCACAAATAGTTTACTTTGATTGTTGGTGGTAACAGCCCAGAACAGGGTAAGATAATCAAAGTCAGCAGCAACAATACCACTATGTGGTTACCGGATATCACTTGGAATCGTGTGATCACTTTCCAAAGTAAACTATTCGACCATAATGCCTAGGTTACACGAATATCTACTTGGGATAAGACCAAATGTAGTTATAGAATTAGGCACAATTCGATAAACCCTACGCTTATAAGTGTTTATGCTTTCAGTTTGTTTCTCCTGATATTATTCTTTTCAGTGTATCTTCAAGCTGAAGATGACAATCTCTATTTATAGTAGAGAGCACTCAACACTAATCAATAGACATTATGTGTGATTAACGGCCAATTAATCACCCATAATAAACCTCCATAATCATAGAAATAGTGGTTACATGACCAATTAAACGTGGTCATAAGCGGTCATTGTTACAAAATAATTACTACAATTGAATGAGTCAAAGTCAGAACCATACAACCAGGAACCATCGACCATAACACTACTATATTATCGTAGTAACTAATACACTACCAGTACTAACCACTATTAAGTTGAGTCAGGGTGTTCAGGGACCTCATGGGTGTACACTCCGTACCTCCTAACCCAAAACCAGGTGTGAACTAATCCCACAAGTACACTAAATTTTCCAACATATATCACCCTTTTCATGTTTGTAAATTTTATGTTGAAATCAAGTTATTTTATGTTTTATAAAATATTGGATGAGAAAAATGAATATAAGCCTTGAGCAATTTTTACTTTGACTTATAGATTCTATTGTTAAATATATGTTTATATAAATCTATAAATTCCACAAAAGGTGTAGATTATACTTGGATGTATTTTGGCACCATTGTCCACCCCACAAGGAATAGCTCCCAAAACTCTCCCGGCCTAGTGGGCACAAACAGGAGTGAGCACGAGCCAAGACTCTGGACCACGAGATCTTATTCCACAAAGTCTCCCATAGGTTTTATGGAGGTGGGTACCTATATGAAGCAATGCCTTGAACTTGGGTCTATTGACTCAAGCACAAGTGCTCCAACCATTGGACTAATGCTCTATTGGTGTATAAATCTATAAATGTTTTATTTGATTTTTGTCATATATCCTAGATCTACATTTTTATCACATGTCATGAGTATTTTGAGCTATATATTTGTTGGAAATTGGTGGAAGAGTTTAGGATAGATTTGGAGTTGATTAAAGGGCTTTTAGTTTAAGAAAAATGGATATTTTAAAATATGCGCGGAAACTCTGCGGAAATTTCTAATTTTTGGAAAATCAAATTATTTTTACAAGTTTTAATCAAAAAAATGGAAAATAGATTTTAAAACGAAAACGTGGTCGTTTGAATTGATCAAAACGGATTTGTAACGAATAAGATACGAGTTTTCTAAATATATTATCGACAACTATTTTCAGAAAATTAAATAGTGTGCTGTCCAGATTTTCATCATGGTAAAACCAAGCTTTAAAAGATAAACCGAGTCCTCAAAACTTGAAAATGTTGTAGTATACTTAAATACCTTCGCGAGGATAGGTAAAACTTTGAAAACGGAGTTAAAATGAGGGAGTTTTGACACTTTTAATTTTTGGTCGAAAACTATATAAAAACACTATTCACAGCTTTTTACCAAAAGCTGTCAGAAATCTTAAATGTTATTTTTGGAGGTCTTAACAATCGTTTCAGGCAAAACGGACTAAATAAACGAAGTAGCGTTTTATGAATATATTTTGGTCGAGTCCGAAACTTTTCAAAATATATATTATCGAAACTTTCATATCGTAGTTACAATACGTACTTACTAAAAGTCCAAAAATATTATATATTGGCTATCGATAAGAATTATTAAGTAACATTATATTTTATAACTAAGTTTACAATCAAACATGTAGGGGTGATATAACTTTCATAAATTGCATACACGACATTATTGCATTAGCTAAAACACATTATTACTTTAGGTTGCGGCTAAAGTATCGCGCATCGTTTCCTGTGCACACTTACTTGTAACGTATTACTTATTGCTTGAGGTGAGTAATCACAATCCCCTTTTTACTGTTTTTACTATATTTTGGGGTGGAATGCATGAATCATACTCGAACTAAATTGATTACTATTTTTTTATGAACTCTTTTGACTTGAACTTTTGAACTTGAATCAAACCCTTAAACTTAATTACGAACTTATGACATGTTTTGATCTTAATGAACCGTACGTACTATGACCTAAAATTCTCGCCATTTCGGTGGAGCGTTCTTGACCTAAAGTCTCGCCTTATTGGTGGAGCGTGCAAAGTCTCCCATGTTCGGAGCGTTCTTAATTGTATATAATAGTTGTATGATGTATTGTTCGTACAATCGCATTATTAGTCTCCCATCAGTAGGTAGTATGGATAGCGCTATTAGAGGTCGGCCAACCTCTCGTTCACTATGTTACGGGACGCATATTATTTATTCTAGGGGCTTTTCCTGACATACATTATTATATATGTGGTGCTATATTGTGAACTATTATGACAACGTATACTTGACTACCAAACATACTACTTTTATGCAGTTGGTTGTGAACACATAGGTTACAAGTCTTGTATGGGCGGGACTTGCAACTGAATGGATTGACAATACCTTTGCCTTGTGGACTATTCTCAATGACCAAAAAAAAAATTTAGACTCTCTCTTAAAAGTTTTCATATTATATAAAACGTGTGTACTCACCAACTATTTTCATAGTTGACCCGTTTTCTCTCATGCATTTCAGGTGATCGTCAGTAAGCTTTTCTTCAAGGTCTTTACATAATGAAGATTTTACATGTCACTACTAATCATTATGTATTAAAACGCAATCTTTGGGAACTAAACTTTATATTTTAATTGCCGATGTCGGCTAAACTAATATTGTAATGATGTATTCTTTCCTTTAAATCTTAAACGTTGGTATGTTTTATTATCTTATGCTTGTGTTCTTTCCAGTTACACCTCGTGTTTCCGCCTTCAGCGGGGTGTGACACCACCTTATAAGTGGGACCCTTTCGCTTGACAATGGTAAACCAATCATTCGATACCTGCTTAGTAGTTCCCGAAACCGGACCTTTGCCTTTTCCAACCGTATTAACTACACATTTTGATGTATCTTTGGGACACTCATCAAGAAGGTAAAAATATAACAAACATGTACTACATCGAGGGGGTCTCATTCGTATTCAATGTGAATAATTTCTTTTGTATATCCACTTCCCTTAAGTTTAGGAACAACCAACATTTGGGTAAAGGGGAGTAATCCTGCACCCTGGTAAATATATTAACCAAAAACGTTTAAGTACAATGGATATGAGTGAAATCCCATATTTCAAATTACATAGGCATAAAGCTTACATAACAAGATACTACCTATTTTCTAAACAAGAAAACAAACCACTACTCAAATGATAACATAGGACATAACGAAGAAAATTACTTCCTAGGTCCTTGAAGCTTGGTGCCATACATGGCATTAAAGGCATCCAAATTCCCTCGAAGATCGAAACCCGTCAGATAGTCATTGTAGTCATAGTGATGAGTGTCTAAATACTCATCATTTTTGTCGTTAATGCCAAAACATCCAAAACACTCGTAAATGCTTCAAAATGATAAAAATATCACAAACAAGTGTTTTATATGTTTAAATGCAAAACATCAAAATCGGTGAAAACGATATTAAGTTTGCATAATTGGCGCTTTAGTCCCCAAGTTTCAAAAATTGTCAAATCAAGTCCCAGTAATTCAAAACTTGTAAAATATCATTTTAGGTCCATGAGATTCAAAAGTTGTCAAAATAAACCTTTAAAGTTTAAAATCATAAATGACAACTTTAGTCCCTCAAGTTTGGAAAATTGTCAAAATAGTCCTTGGTTAATTTAAAAGTGAAAATTATCAAATTTTAACCTTGTACTATTCATTAATGACAAAATGGTCCTTATGATAAACTTTTGAAAATTACAAGTTTAACCCTTCAAGTTTCGTAAAATTACATAATAGGTCCTTAAGGTTTAAAAATGGAAATTATCTCTTATGGTCCTTATACTAATTAAACTTGGCGGGTTTAAAACTTGTGAGAATTTTGGAAAAGCTACAAGTTCAGTCCCTAATGTTTGGCTTAATTACGCTTTGGTCCTTATGATTATTAACTAAAACCAAACGGACCATATTATTTATATCAAATCCAACAACCCAATCCATTACCCAAACCCTACCAATAGCCCAAACCCAAATTTAAAATAAAACCACCACGCCAATCTGCTCATCCCTTCCAAATCCCCCACCTGTTACCTCTCATTCACCTCCACCTGCTATCACCACCTCACCTCCACCTTTCCACATCACTTCCCCAACTGTAATACATCCCCCCTCCACCTTGCAAGCTACTCACCATCTCAATTAATGAAAATACCAACTCCATGACTTTTCCCGCCATTTTTACACTTGGACGATTTGGATGAAATATGAAGATCCAATGGCTACAAAATGGTGGGATTAACTCAGAGGTCGACAAAAAAAGTTGAAAGAAACATTATAAATGGAAAAAGAAGCAGTGTGGAAGAAGTAGTAGTGTAATTTAGTTTTTAAATGTCGACTTAGTTAAATTTAAATTCCGTTGTTTATTTTAGTTTTCAAGTGTCTTGTAATAATATTTCAAAGGCAATAAGAACTCGCTTTTAAGTCTCAATTTCGCTTTTATTTATTAATTCAGCTTTATGATTTTTATGTCAAGAATTCCCAAAATTCTTAAACATTGTTTTCATTGTTGTAATTACTTATTAAGCTCTTATAAGCTTTTGACAAAGCTTATAAGCTCTTAAACCCTTAAGAGACCAGTTTTACTTAACAATTCCTAAATTACCAAAAAATTCACAAATAATAGTTATAAATTCAAAAATCTTTGGAGAAAATGCAAAAGACTCAAGCAAGGTTATCTGTGGATTTATCACGGGTTAGAAGCTTTGAGGAAAGTCAAGAGTGGTTTTAGTCACTAGTTAATGGTCTTTGGCTAAAATACAATTGTAAGCTTTTAATAAGAATTTTGCATTTTACTGTTTAATTAGCTTAAAGCCTTAATTTTCATGTTTATATGTTTCTGAGTTATAGTTAATCAGAGTTAAGTATTAAAATAGTATGTTTGCTTTATAAAATTGATAGATACTAAGAATTTGATTTTAATGGTCATATTAGCATATTTGTCATTACTTAGTCTTATGTCGCTTTTTATTCTTGTTTAATGCCTCATTAGTCTCGACATTATAATATAAAGTCCCGAATTAGTGTTTAGGTCTAAATCAAGAGGTTACTTTGGAAATCAAAGTTTTAGAGTTTGTAAGGACTGCTTGGATTTACTGTAATTGGTATTAGAAGTTGATTATGTTGTTGTTTGTTATTATTAATCGTCATACTAGATCCTAAGAACTCAAAGATAGAATAAAATTCAGTCCTTATTCATTAAAAGTCAAAATTCCACATTCTAAGTCTTAACAAATCCTTGTTGGAATTTCATGACCCACAATCTTGTTTTCATGTGTACAAGTTGATAAAATTGATCAAACAAGTCTTAATTTAGCTTAATATAACATATTTTATAAGTAGGATAGATCCAAAGTTCAAGAAAGTCAAACATCCATTTTTGTTCTCAAAAGTCAATATATGAAAAACCAGGTTTTTGCAAATCTTTCTTGATCTCTCATGGATTCATTTGAGGTTTTAATCAAGTGATACTTTGGGATGTCCAAGTTCGCTTGGTCTATTTTACTAATATCAGTTTTGTTTTACTTATCAAGCTCTGAAGCTTTTAATCGCCTTTTCTAACCAGTAAGATATGCCTCGCACACACCAAGATTCACCGAGCAGCACAGCACTTGTAGACCTCTCACAAGCTTCATTGAAGCTTGTGAGGAGCCGATTTTTGGTCCTTGTGTAGTTAGCCGTATATTTTAAGTCCCAATAGTTGTTTTCCTTTTAGCTTATTTGTCTAGCTTGTGCAAGTGCTTAAAGATGCTACCGATCATTGTTTTTCATTGATAAGCCAATAAGCTCAAAACCAACTTAAGCTTCTTTAGTGATCTAAATTACTGTTAAATGGTTAAGATAGGTTTAATATAGCATTATTTAGCTTCTGTGTTCAGCTGGTACTCATTTGTGGCTTATAGCTTATTTTAGATTGCTTATTAATAAGCAGTTGTGCAGCAGTTCCAGTTTTCCTCACACAAACCCATGTTTTTCTATTTTTCCTAGGTTCTAAATAATATTTTAACATTTTTCTGAATTTTTCATATTTTTCCTACACTGTTTGCTATTTTTCTTTATTTTAACTAGTTTTTAATCCTTTTTAAATAGCTTTTAATACTAAAAATCGAAAAGCTTAAAAAATATGTTTTCAATTTTCCTAGATTAAGATAAATATAAAAAGCCTAAAAGTATTTTTCCATAATTTTCTTGGTTTAAATAGTATTTTTAGCATTTTAATTAGTTTTAAATAGTTTTAAATTAATAATAAATACATAAAAGTCTAAAAATATCTTTTCTGTTTTAAAATTAGTTTTATATTATTTTAGATTTTCAAAGTTAAAATTTTATTTTCCAAGTTCATTTTATATTTTCTAGTATTTAAGTGTATTTTAAATAATTATTAATTAGTAATAATTAAATAAAAAGTGTGAAAATATATTTTTAGTTTTAAAATAAGTTTTATAATATTTTAGACTTTTCTAAGTTATAATTTCATTTTCTAGGTTAATCTTGTATTTTCTTGTATTTTAGTGCATTTTAAATACTTAATAAATAGTTTTAATTAATAATAAATAAATAAATAGTTGTAAAATAATTCTATTTTCTAATAATTTTCTTTTTATTATTAGGATTGTAAAATATAATTTTCATATTTATAGGTTTTATTTCTTAAACTACATTTTATTTTATACGTAGACGTAATTTTATTTTAAACGTAAGTTTTAAGTTGTAGGTTTTAAACGCTCATCGACTTTAAAAATAGTGATAGCGTTTATTTAATATCTTTTATCTTTTAATCTTTTTAATTTGCATTTAAGTCGCTTAATTTGTAGATTTTCTCTTTAGGTATAATTTTCCATCAAAACCTTATCGATCGCTATCCTAGTGATCATTCTACTATCGATCAAGTGTTTATTACACCAATTCATCCTCCGTGGGACTTAACGACCCAGGAATTCCCTATATTCCTCTGATCTTAATTGCATTTGTGTTTAAGCTGTTTTAAGTCTGTTAGACTTGACGGTTTTGCACCAATCACATAGTCATCATACTCATCTTCAAACTCTTGGCCACCACCGAATAGATTAGAAGACTCATCAAATGGGTTAGCAACCACCTCATCTTAAGAATCAGACACAACGATCTCTCCCACTTTAGAAAAAGGGTTAACTCTCTTAGTAGAAGAGGCGGGCGGAATACAAGAATCACTAGTCTTAGGAGCCACTCCCGACTCCATCTCTTTCAAATCACTCACAAGGGGTTCTTGTGACAGAGTACCTGTCTTAGTAGACTTATCTTCATTAACTTCCATTGTATGACCAGAATCCACATCCTCGTTGGTGTCATTAGAAGGAATATTAAGAGCATCAAACCGATTAGATGTGTAGATCTTTGTTCCACCTCGAACTAGCCACATCGTAAGCATTTTTCTTATTGACTTCCACTTTCTTAGGTTCAGAGGAGTATTTTTGGTTGATATTGAAACCGCTACCCACAACAAAGTTTAGTAAACCCTCCTCGACCCGGAATAGTAGAACCACCTTGCTTTCCCTTCTTCTTATTATTGACCGCCTTGAAACCATCATTAACACGCTTAGTAGTCGAAGCAGGAGGTTCAACAACTTTAGGACATTCAATAAGAGTATGACCAAAATCATACATTTATCACAATGAGGTGGTTTTCACTGTATTCAACCCGTATCTTCTCAATAGTCGAACCCGACCTATCAAGTAACGGTATCTAAACAAGAAGGTCAGTCCCTAAGCACCTCATCCGACTTCACTTCAATCATGCATCTAGCAAAACTACTACGGTTCCACGAGTCCTTGCACATTTGGCTAGTAAAAGCATCTAACCTTTTGGCTGCTCCTATCAATGTGGCAAGGAGACTAAGGCCATCATCGAAAAACATAGCAAGAGGAACATCATGAAATTTAACCCACACCTGGATGTTGGTCAAATCCTCTTTAAGTAAGTTGGTGTTCAATGTCCATGGTTTAAGAATAATAGGTACATTTCTAATCAACCAAGGACCGCTTTCAAGAACATCATCAACACCTTTCTTCGAATCGAACTTAAAGAAGAAGAACCCTTTGCATTCATCATTACCTTTGTATACCAAACTTAGCCCACGATTATGCATAAAGTAATCAACAATAGGAAAAGCAAGGCGTTGACCAAGGAAATACCCATACAAAGTATTCTCAAACCTAGTGTTCACCTCTTCAACCACTTTCATCGAGACGTAAAGATCCACACCATTAGCTTTCTTACTACACTCCAACCCACGACGCTTGACGCTGTTTCTTTTGGTTCAAGAGAAGTAACACCAAGATACGATGAAGAAGGTTGTTTCAAACCAACCTTCTCAATACCAACCGCCCCCATGTGCATTCTTATCAACCTTATCATTAGCATTATTAAGGCCATTAACATTAGAAGGCATAGGACCACCGGTATCTTGAGGAGGTTTCAATAATAACCAATAGCGAGTAGCATCTCCTCTAACTCCTTCCGCGATCGCGGCACCTTAAGATGCTCAAATGGATTAGCCCCAAGAGAAGTAGTAGCATCCATCGTCACGGTGTTTAATGGTTGCCCATCGTCACCCACAAAACAAGTTTTCTCTCAAAGATTTGTTTTTCAATAGCACGAATTCTCAATAAAGTATCATGACCCTCAGGCGTGTCATGACTAGGTGCGTCATGACTAGGGCTTGAATCAAGTGAAACCGGCTCCACTTGTCCATCATGATCCCTCGATGCGTCATGACTAGGGCTAGAACCAAGTGGAATCGGCTCCACTTGTGCATTGGTAAAAACAACTTCCGCATCCCCACCACTTTCACCATTCAACTTAGTAGCAGAAGACGAATCCGCTAATTCGTCCATATTGACCACCGGAAGTGGCATATTCACATTCATCTTCTCTCCCAAACTCGACATCGAACAACCCAAGAAAACTCCCAAAACCAGGCAAACCACGTAAAAACCAGAAGACTCGCACTTCAATTGGGTAAAACCCTAGTTTAAAAACTAGGGTTTCGTAAACAGTGAATCACAAGAATTAAGTCATGATATGTGTCGATAGAATGCAGTTATACGATAATGTTACCTTTGTCGCTATGTTCAATGCAACCTCCAAATCAAATAAATAAAAGGGGCTTTTGCATATATATCCTTTCGAAAATGCAAAATTGCATATATATCCAAAGCATGCATAAAAACCATTGTACTATGTGCAGAAAAAACTTGTACAAAGGATATATATGCAATTATTCACTTTGGAAGGGATATATATGCATTTTTGCCTAAATAAAAGGTAGAAATAACTGGAATAAAAAAACCTAAAAACCAATTCCCTAGACGAAAAGCACAAAAAACTATTAAAACAATGCTAGACAGAATCGTTGAATAGTTTATTTGTGAAAGTCGAAAGAGAGATACGATTTAGGGATATGGAGTCGCCAGTTTCGCCAAGCTAGGGAGAGTTTTTAGGGATATGATTTTTTTAGTTTTTTTTGGAACAACCAACATTAGAGTATCATGAAACTCATTAGACACATTAACTTCAATCAAAGCTCTAGCATAGCTACTCCTCCCCCATGATTCCAGACACATCTTATTAGTATATGAGTCAAGAAGCTTATGAGTACCAATCTTGGAAGCAATCAAGCTCAGCCCATCTGAAGTATAAGCTCACCCATACTGGGACACAAGAAAAATCTTCTTTCAAAAGACTTATCTCGGTGACCATTTGTTAAGAAAAATTGGAACTCCACGGTTCATCCATGGACCATCCCGTAGAACAGATTTGGTGCCCTGAATAAATGAGAACTTAAAGAAGAAAACCGTTATCGTTCATCGTAACTTTCTCGATTCAATATTTAACCTAATTGTTGCGCACAAACCAGTCAACCACGGGAAACACAAGTCTCTTACCAATAAAATACCCATGTATCGAATTCATCAACCGCTCATTAACCTCAAGGACCGAAGCAAGAGCTAAATCAACATCATAATTTGCATGCTTAAGTATGTTATCATCAATTTTTTGAAAATTATCCCTAGTAGCCGTAGGATTGAATTTTGAAGCATATGTCTAAGGGATATCCACATTGGACTTATTTCCAACATCGCGCATAGCCTCATCAAAACTTTTACACGCATCCATGGTAATTTTATCCTTGCTATTTAGTTTGACATTAACAACAGGAGTATCACTCTTATTAATCTCATTACCAACAACATCATCACATACCTGATTAGAAGCATGAACATCATTACCCATGTTAAAAGCAGGTTCGTATATTCCAACCCCATCATCTAAACTAGAATTAACAAAGACCTGGTCAAAGCCATGCATGCAAACACCACGTTTATGAAAACCAAGTTTTTGAGAACTTGTATACCCCTTCGAACCAGCAATATCAAATGCAGCAACAGATTGAAAGCACGCCTTGTTCGCATGATTCTAGTAAGCCTCATTATTACGTGTCGTCTCTATTGTAACAGGTTCACTCACAGTAGTCGTTTCAACCTGATTTTCCACGACTAGTATCGTTAGAATGTAGCATAACGTTGTCACACGTCGATTGACTATCGCTTGTAACACCAACAGGAGCTAACTCAGACAGAGTTGGGAAATCAGACGTCAAAGATGCATCAGCTTAACATTATTCGAGTCATTCTCCTTTTTATTTTTTTCACCTATCCCACCCGAATCCAAGAAACCCTTTGTAAGATCTTGGTTTATCACAAGTTAGGCGTAAAGAGATAAGGTTTAGAGAGAGAAAGTGGGAGAGGATGGGAACTTTAGAGAGACAAAGAAAATGTATTATGAAAGCTCCAACCCTTTGCCTTGGAGGCAAAGGGTATTTATAGGTACAAGCATAGCGCCTACTTTAGGTTGTGGATCGCAAACATTGGGTAAAGACCGTCCATCCTCCACGGTGTTACAAAGTAATCTAAATACTATTATCGAGTTACTACGACTACGAGCTTTCTAACCAGTATACCTTGAGGTGACCGACACTTTAAGTACTGGATTTACTAAATCCTAACAATCTCCCCCTAAGGGAGGTCACCTCAAGATCACCTCAAAATTACATTGAACACAAACATATATCACATTTTAAGTTGTTCTTGCATTCTTGATGTAGTTCTTTGCTCAGGAGCTCGTAGTCATAGATTCTTCATTTATGCATGTATGGATAATCGATGTGGAGGTCTTTATCTGATCCACGTGATAATGAGATTTGAGCCAACTTTGAGATCATCAACTATCATAAATCTCTGACTCTTCCATTGTGGTGTTTTGGTATTATGTGATGTTGTGACTTATGGACCGACATGCTCACATTCTGGATCATGCTATTTTCTCATCAGAGTAGCGGAAGCATTTATTAATTCATGATATTGGCGCAAAGCGTAGCAGAAGCATGGAGTGAAAATATCGTAGACATTGATGCACTAATCATGATTTCTTCGAGATGAATGTGTTGAGTGAGCATGCGGCATGGATTGACCGCTTCATTCGATCACCGCAAACGTAAGCGCACTGCATACAACATTTAGCAATAAATCACACGAAGTGTCTTTGATCACTTCGTTGAATTGAGTACACGCCACGTTCCTCGCTGATCGCGACAAGTACCGCTCGTGATCGGTATAATTCAAGAATTTCCTTGACGTGGTTTCGCAATGCTCTAGTCTGTTCTCAAACCGAACGCCTCAAAGAAGACAACACAGAGGAGTGAACCAAATGAATAGAGATTCACCGATTGATGAAAGAGATTTGAAAAACAATCGTATTGCTCAATAGAAATTGTTTTTGCAATACAACGAAGGTTTTAATGAAAATCAATTATCAATCATAAAACACCTTTGATTTGAAATATTCAGTGACACGGTCGATGTGCTAAAGAAAAGAGTTTTAAGCACAATGACCGTTTTTCAAATGTATCCGTCAATCCATAACCCCGAACCAGATTGATTCAAAAGATTGGATCGCCCCATTGTTTCTGCTCGGTTGTCACATGGTTGATCTATAGAATAGATCTCACATGCCACCTACCGTGAGCTTGTTTGATGTTGGCTCGAAGGCTTTCCATCTTCATTGTGAATATGTTTGCATATCACTCGGATGTTCCGCAATACCACAAGGATAATGCGTGGGACTCAAGATATAATCTCTTTCCACATTGTGTGAAACAGAGAGTCTTCATTGAAAGTGTCCTAAGGAGATTTATTGATGATCTCGTGGCTCTAGACTCAATTTGTGCGTATTTGGATCCTCGTGACGGAGACTAGGGAGAGGTCTCCTTCTTCAATATCAACAATCTCTAAGAGAAAGTCGATAGATAATGTCGGTTCCCGTGAGAATGAAACAAGTCCTTTTAAGAGGAACTTGAGTGGTTTGGGAAGTTGAAGTGCAAGTGCGTCATTGGGTCCATGACGCCTTGTCTTCAATACCGATGTTACCTTGGTAACCACCGTAGCAAATGAATTGAACCGGTTTCGCCCTAAGGTTGAATAATTGAGGCTATTTATTTTCACCTTTTCTCATTCAATTCTTTTCATTCTTTAACCTCTTCAAGCTTACCGAGACTTCATAACTAGAACCTTGTTGGGTTTATTCAAGACTAGCTCGGCCTCATCCGCACTCTTCCCATATCTCACTTTTCTCCTTTTTCAATATACCTAAGGACTTCTACACTAACTAGTGGATTGTCCCTGGTAGATCCCTCCGGCTCGGCGGATCATGGAAACAAATACTAACCTTATCATCCTTATATCACCATACATAAAGTAAAGTTGGTCGGTCTATTTGGTATTGTTTATCGCCATTGGAACCAATTGAAAACCATTTGAAAATCAATCCGATACTTATGATATATTATCAAAGCATTTTGTACACAATTGTTTTGATATTTTTAGAACAAGAGCTCCCCCTCAACATGTGCATCAAGTGTTTGAAATCGCTTTGCACACGGAGGCAAGAGAAAGAATTAACTTCTTTGATTACCATTTTCTAAAAATATCAACATCACTTCCCTAATCAAATCAAGTAGATAAAGCATTTTGGGAAGGATGAGGTTTTCATAAGCTTGCTCCCCCTCAATATGTGCATAGATATTTGAAAATGTTTTGCACATATTAGGAAAAGATTGCACATTGAGATAAATTGATCACGTTTCAAATATTTGTGGTTTAAGATAGATGCTCCCCTTCAACATGTGCATGGAAAATTTGAAATCATTTGGCACATGTGGGAAGGAGAGCTTGTACATCCTTATAAAACCATTTACCGAATTATCAGTTTAACTCCAATTTAAATCACAAATTCTCCCCCAATCACAATTATCAAATCATTTGAGATTTGTGATCTATGTAGATTTAAATTGAATTTGAAAGCGTTTAAGGAGAATTGTGACTTGATTATGAAAACGTTTTAACTGATAAGGATCGGATATTGAAACTTTAAACTCCATTGAATAAACATGCATGATTATCTTTTCAAAATAATTGTATGACAAATAACTTTTTGATTTAATTGAAATCATTCTCCCCCTCAATCAATGACCTAAGTTGTTGATTGAGAGATAGATATTTTGACAAACTTTAACTCCAAATGATTTTCAAAAATAGAGTTCGTGTTATTGTACAAAGCAATTAGTTTTCAGCAGATAAATGTTTATAGAATCAGAGCATGAGATTTGAAAAGCAATATAAAGCATGGCTCTGTTCTTTCTTTGAAAAGCGGGTTACTGCCTGAAATGACAATAAACCATCATTTTTCTCCGTCTCTTTTTTTTTAATTCGAACAACATCTAAAGTCCCGTGTCATTCTTTGAATGACAACATCAAGACCGTAGATATTATCGAATCGAGAGAAACATGACAAAATGACACTATTTTTTGAAGATTTTTCGAATTTTTCTAATTTTTATGGATTTTGAAAGTTTTATAATTTTCTATTTGATTTTTGAAGGTTTTATAATTTTGTATTTTGTTTTTGAATAGATATTTTCAAGAGATAGATGAAGGAAACCTTTTACTTCTCTTCTTCCTCTTGAAGACGTTTGAGTGTTTCTGGTTGTAGGCACTTAAGACCCAGCGTGGAAGAATAAACTCAAAACGTTCTCTAGGAAGAGCTTTGGTGAAGATGTCTCACGACCGGTATTCATCCTCACAAAGTAAAGTTCCACTACACCGCTTTCAACTTGCTCCCGATGAAATGATGTCGAATGTCGATGTGCTTTGCTCTTGAGTGTTGTACGTTGTTTCATGAGAGAGCAATAGCACTTTATTATCACAAGATGAGGATTTTGTTGAATTCAAAGCCATAGTCGATAATTGAGATCTCATCCATAGGATTTGAGCACAACAAGATGACATGGCTATGTATTCCGCCTCCAGAGGAAATAGAAGTACTCATTTGCTTCTTTGAAGACCACTCACAAGCTTATCACCCAAAACTAAGCACCTCCAAAAGTACTTGACGAGTATCTTGACATCCGCATGATCAAGATTCTGCGATAGGTCGTTAGTGACATATCGGTGTCTTCGGTACCAAAGTCCCATATAGATGGTTCCTTGGAGATACCGAAGACCCGCTTAACCACTTCAAGGTGATTTTGGTGGCTTAGCTCGATATCTAGCACACATGCATACAATGAACAAAATGTCTGGTCATCAGCGTGTGGTACATCGTGATCCAATCATACTACGATATTTCGCTTGATCTACTATTATCCCCGAGTGGTCCTCATCTAGTTTTGTACGCTCCACGATAGGAGTGTCAACATGGTCACTAGAGGTAAATCCAAATTTCTTTAAGATTTCATTAGCGTATTTAGATTGATTTATAAAAATGCCTCCGGGACTTTGTGAAATTTGTAATCCCAACCCATCATTGACATTTGAAATTTGGAGCCCATCTCCATAGAAATATGATCACATTCATTAGGGTCGGTCGAGGCAAAATAATATCATCAACGTAAATTTGAACGTGAATTAAATGTTTGCTCGACTTTCGGTGAACAATGTTGGATCAATCGCTCCTTTGTTGAATCCGTGGATAGAAGAAACTTTGATAGCGTATCATACCATGCCCTTGGAGCTTGCTTCAAACCGTAGCGGGCATTTTTCAAGCGATAGACATGAGTAGGATGCTCGGATTCACAAACCTTGTGTTGGTCGACGATACGACTTTTTTAAGATCTACGTTGAGAAAAGTCGTCTTTACATCCATCGATAGACAATCATATTCTTACTTGCAGCATTAGCAGGAAGATTCGATTGCTTCGATGCCTCAACAGAGAAAAAGATTCCTCAAAGTCGATACCTTCTTCTTGACGATAACCTTTAGCAACTAACCGTGCCTTATTTTTTAGAACATCGCCGTGCTCATCAAGCTTCACTTTGAAGATCCACTTGAGAGCAATGATCATTGCACAACTGAACCGGTACTAATTCCATACATCTAGACGATCGAACTCATGAATTTCTTCTTGCATTGCATTAAACCAAATTCCTCGAGATATTGCGCTTTAACATCTTTTGGTTCGATCTGGAGAGTACTGAGTTGAAGAAGCACCATAAGGCATCAGTAGCTTATTGTTTTCGAGTTGATACGAAACGAGAAGGATTCCTAATGATGTTATCCAATGGATGGTCATGTGTCCATTTTCTAAGGTGTTCGTGTGGTTGTTGTTGAAAGACTGATGTAGCAGAGTTTATATCACCTGATGAAGATGGTTCAGGTGTTGGTTCAGGGGCAAAGATGTTTTCAAATGGAGCATCTTCGGGAGTAGCAAAGGATTAACTTCATCATTGGTGCCGTAAACAATTCCATGATGTACATTCGATGATTGATGATTTGCAGATGAGACAGAATGATCGCCAGCAGCGCCTTGACTTAATGATATTGAAACCGAGGGGTTGACTTCATTGACCGATAAGAGCACCTCGACGTTGAACTTGACAGATCATTGGTACTTGACTCATAAAGTTCATCAAACATTGGATCAAACAATTTCTTCAAATCATCTTCGATGGAGGTACATATGGAGTTCTTTGAGAGGAATTGATAAGGGATGAACCAATAGGACTGTTTTAAAATGCGGTCCGTGAATCGAGTTGTGCAGAGCCATTTGACCGGCCACCATCAAACGTAACGTGAATTGTTTCCATGATATTTCAGGTTCTCTTGTTGTAGATTCGGTAACCTTTTCTGTTTGGTGCATATCCTACAAATACTCCAATGTCCGCTTTAGCTCTCAGTTTTCCTAAATCTTTACCCTCATTAGTTGGATAACATAAAGCACCAAACACATGCAGGTATGATAGATCAGGTTTTCAATTGTGGAAAAGTTCATAAGGTGTCTTTCCATGAGAAGTGTGAATTAGAGATCGATTTTGATTGTAACAAGCAGTGGCAATAGCTTCAGCCCATAGAAACATTGGAACATTTGAGTAAATCAAAGATTGTTCTTGCAATTTCTACAAGAGTTCGATTTCGTCTTTCAACTACACCGCTCGTTGAGGAGTTCGAGAACACTTCTTTGAGGACCGATTCTAACATTTTCATAAAATTCATTGAGTACTTTATTAACAAACTCGATCCATTGTCGATTCGGACGATTCGGACCATTTTGTTGAGTCGGATCCGGAGTTGTTTAATGAGTTTAATGATGACATTTGAGTTTCGCCCTTTGTCCTCAAAAACTTAACCCAAGTGAATCGAGTAGTCATCGACCACTACCAAAGACATATCTCTTCCCATTAATAGTTTGCACTCTCATTGGACCGCATGGATCCATATGAAGGGTATGAAGAACTTCCATTACGAGTTTGTGGGTTTTGGTTTGTGGGCATATTTCGTGCTTTTTCCCAATTGGCAAGTTGAACAGAGATGATCTTTTCATATTTTAATGGTTAAGCCTCGACAAGATCCTTTCTCGGAGAGGTTGTTTATGGTACCAAGTTCAAGTGATTGAGGCGACGATGCCATAACCAAGACTTTGTTTTAGAAGCCTTTGACAAAGCGATTGGAGAAGACTTCATCATGTCATCGATAGAGATGGTGTATAGGTTAGAACCTCGAGTACCTCTTAATAATTCTACACCATCAAGTTCTCTAACGAAGCGGTATGTTTTCTAAAGCCACTTCTAGATCGGAATCACATAATTGACCAACAGAGAACAAATTATGACCAAGACCTTCCATAATATACCCTGAAATTACACTTTTACCAACCACATAATCTCCATAACCCATAATAGCTCCAAAATGGTCGCTCCCGAATCTAATCGTCCCGATGAATTTACTCACGGTTCATGAGCCGCTGACCGCCTCCAAATATATGCTTGGAACAACTCGAGTCCGTGTACTACGAACGATTTGAACGATCCGCAGCTGAACACGACAAGAATGGATAATCGGATAATTGGGATCCCCATGCAAGAATGGGTTCCATTTGGTTAGCGACAAATGATTGGGACACCCACATCGAAATAGAAACATCCATATCGTAAATTGAAGCAATGGAATCATTATAAATAGATGCGATACTAGTGTCCGTATTTTCCTATTCAAAGTATGTTCACTTCTTAAGGAATAGTTCTACCAAGAGGGCATCCATTTTCTAGTGGGCATTGTCTCGATTAACCTTATGCCAATGTGTATCCATTGAGAACCTATCTTACTAAATGTTTTTCCCGATTCCACTTTTTCAAACTTTCTTCGCCTTTGCCTTTTGCCTTCTTAGCATGATATTTTGCATTAACAATATTAATCGGGATTTGACAACAATTCAAGCGTATATCATTACATGGTTTGCATATAGTAGCGAAATCGAATTAATTACAAGACGCTTATAGCTAATACTAGAATCAACACGATTCGTTTTATTCAACTCAAACATAGTGTTCCTAGGGTGATCTTCTACTCTTTTCCAATGCACATTCTTAGCTTGCAAGGTCCTATCATTCCTTGTATTGCCTTGAGACTTTAACCTCGCCGCTTTAATGTCACCGACACTCTGTAGAGGAATGGGAACATTAGTTGGTTTTGCTACTTTTTGCATTTCCTGTTTAGATGTGCTGGGATCTGAACTACTTGAAGGCATACTAGAGTTCACATTCATGACATTGGGCATCGAATGGATTTCATACTTGGCACTAGGCATAGAACACGGAATCAAAGGATTAACTCTCTCACCTAAGGACTTAGGGCATATTGTGATTAAGCATTCTAGAAGTTCTTGAGATCGTTTGGCATATAAGCATGCATGCCCAATCGCATTATCAAGTGGTTTCTTTAACTTATCCTCTTCAACAATCTCACGGAGACATTCTAGACAATCCTTAAGAGCTGAGAAATATGTTTGAATTGCAAGTATATTATTCCTAAGATGAGGAGGAACATATTTCACAGAAAAAACATATTTATTACAAACAGTACCTTTGATCCATCATTCTCCCCATTGGTCATTGGCATTTTCCCTTTACCCGACTCTTGATTCTCAATTTCCTTTTACAACGAAGTTATTTGTTCATTATTTTTATTACGAGTAACTTTTATTGACACAAATAACTCATTGAAATGATGTTTAACCTTTTCATTTTCTTCTAGAAAACTCTCATTTTCCTTTGTAAAGCATTGACCAAGTTTTGAAGATGAAAATTTGGCTAATTCCGAGAATCTAAAGGAGGAGGCATTTGGGAGCCAACACATTGTTCATTTCACCCTTTAATTGAGAAATTTGGGCTTTCAACTTTCTCGATCGTGTTACAATGATCTCGAATCTGTTCATCACGTTTGCTAATTTCAAAACCGCATCAAATTCGAGAACATCCAAGGATGTCTTGATATTTGAGGTTTTAACATTTTCTTTTTAGATTTTGATATTTTAATTGCAAAGCAAGATGCTCAACTTCCAATTTAGAAAATTGTTTTACTAGGTTATCATGATCATCCTGTTCAATCTTATTATGCAGTTTAGAATTAGTTTTTTCAAGCTCAATGACACGATCATGGGAGACTTTCAGAGCAACAGATAATTCATGAAATTGAGAAGCATTAATGGAACAATTTGTAGCAGTGTAAAACACATCTTGCGCAATACATTCAGAAATAAGATTTTCATTCAAGGTATGCAAGTTCTTCCTCTCAATCTCATTATATTTTAGTTCTTGCTTATAGTCACTAACCTCAACAATCATCGCATCAAATTCCTTTTCCATTTCTTTAATATCAGAATTAATTCCAATTTTAAGACTCTCAAATTGACCTTTTAATTGTTTGAAGAAAGGCATGACCTCGGTTAAATAACATTCTTTGGTTTGCTCAAAGCCCTTTCCCCTCGCTTATCCCCTGTGAGGTGTGATTCTCTTCTTACACGCTTTCTCAAAATCAACAAACAAATGATAAACAACATATAGGTGATTAAGGTCCCGCTATTAGTGGCAATAGATCTAGGAACTAGGTTCATTGGTGTATTAGGAGGATACACGCTGCTTTTGGCAATTTCCTAAGGGAGGGTTAGTTACAACAAGATTCTCTCGCTTTTGCTTATCTAAATCCATTTTCCAGAACACTTGTTCGGGAGTTAGAAGTGTCTGAGGCTTAAACTTATTTAAGGAGATCCAGTTTTCCTTAGTGTAATCATGAGGTGTGATAATTATTTTCTTCTCTTTACATTTAGGATCATCTATTTTCTTGTTCATCTTCTCCCTAGTGACTTCATCAGATTTCTTATCTTCCTCTGTGCACTCAACGCAACTAGGTTTTTGTCTAGGTTTAAGAATCTCATTGCCATCATAGATTACATTTTGAGCTGCTTTTGCTATCTTCCCATACTCAGGGTTGGGTTTATCTATAATGGGAACACTATGCTTATCGCTTAAAACTCTATGCTTAGTGACCATGTGAGCAGTTTGAATGGTATTCCCTTGTACGTACAACTTATTTTCAAGCTTGTTTTTCAAGGTTTTTAGAGTAGAAAATCATTCAAAAGTTTTGATTCCTTAGCAATCGAATTCTTGCTTAAGCATTTTAACATTTTCTTGAAGTTCTTGTTTTTCTTAGCAGTTTTAGAAAGCTTTTCTTGTAAGGAGTTTAACTCTTGTTTTAATACTTCTTCTAAACTTACTTTTTCTAATAGTTGTGCGCATTTGGTCATCCATTTCACGCTCACGGGTGGTTAGCTCGAACTTAGCACGTTGTTTATAAATGGCCACTCGTTCTTTATAGGCATTAAGTTCGAGATAACGTATAATTAGGGCACATGCGGTGTATTCATCAAAACATAGTCATCATTGATCGCAGAAGATGCATCACTTGGTACAATCTCACTTTCACTTTGTTTCACATATTGATCATATGGGACAACGTTGATATTACCCATATTTTCAATATTTGACTCAATAGTTTCAGTTGATTGTACTTTGTCATGCATCTTTGCACATCAACATCATCGTATAGTTTTAATACCGTAAATGATTTTGTTTTGGATGGACCACTGTGGTGATGAAGAGACTTTGAGGGGACCATTGGAGAAATGCTAGCCATGAAAATTGTTTGTGCAAGAGGGTTCATCATCAACGTTAGAGTCGTATGCATCACAATCACCGACTTGAAAGGCATTCGATGATTGTGGCCTATCTCTCGAATTGGTCGCTCATCCACATCAAGATCATATGTCTTAGCATTTCCTCAAAGAAGAAACAACTCCTCTTCATCCAATGTCGCACCATTATCCCGAGCTTGCACAGCGAGATCTTATCCTCAAGTACTGCATTCGAGGCGTTTTGGCGATGTGCGCCTTGCAATATGTCCTCACCACCACGCTTGTAACACTTGATCGGCTTGCTTGACCACGGTTTCCATTCCTTCCCCTATTCGATTTGCAAGATAGCCTCTACCACTCCACCTATTCCTTGTTCGCATCGCCTTTCTTGAATTGGTTGTCTTGTAACATTTCCATCTCGACCAAAGCATGGTTGTGTATATTGGATGCGATCCCGATTTCATTGTTAGTGTGAAGTCTCTGCTGGTATGTGGAGAGAAGGTTAAGTTTTGTTTAACCATAAGAGCTAATTTATTGATAAAGTGTTCCATGACCGCATTGGCATCGTTGCTTATATCCCGAATCGAACGGGCTTGTGATTATCATTTCAGGGGTGTGACTTGTGATGCTTTGGTGAAGAATGCGGTTGTATCATTTGATGAGCTTGTTTCTCCCGGTTGAGATTTGAACTGCTCAAGAATCCTTTTTCAAACATAGCATGTTTCTCATTCAAGAAGGAAGGCATACAATTGCTCATAGTTGGTGTTCTTTAGTCCTTTGGTAAGCTTCACGTATGACAAACTTGTGCCATTCGTGATTCATGTTGTTTACTTAATTTTGAGTTCAAATTAATGTTTGGCATAGTCATCTTGATATTCCTCATATCGCTCACCGACTTGTGGAATCACGTAATATTCATAGACACTTTCTTCGTGTTTCATCTTAAAGTGCTCGAATTCATTATACAACCGTGATTCTCTGTCTTCGATGATCAATTCGAACCCGAGTAGCATCTTGACATTATCCCAAACCGCCTTGGCTTCGTGGTTGTGATTGATAAGCTTGTAGATATCTTTGAAGACCTCAAGTATGATGTTTGAAGCCCCGACATCAACATCAAATCTCTTTTCTCCTTATCACTCACTCATCATATGTCTTTGGTCCGTCTAATCCAAAAATCATTGTACCATCCGCTGCAGATCAATTATGTCTCTTGTGGTCTCAACCCGATAAGGTCCTTCATCAATTGACTTAAGGATGTTAACTCCATTCTCCTTTCCTAAGCAAGACACACACGATTCTTTGTGACCAAGACTCATAGTCATTCTATCAAGCATGGGAGGACTAGTATCGATCCTGCAGCTTGCACATCATCGAAGAACGGAAGACATGTTTAAATTCTACCGGATTTTACAAGTCTTTGATTTAACCGGAAATAGATTCTTTCACGGATTTTACAAAATCAAAAGAGAAACCGTAAAACTTATACACTTATGCATAGATGAAAGGCTTACGCCAGGCGTGCGCAGCCTTAGGCGGCAACAAACTTACGCCAGAGACACAAGCTTACGCTGCAGACGCAGTTCACGTGTAGTCTAAAGCTTACGCCAGAGTTTAAGGATAAAAGTCATAAGTTTATGTAAACCAAAGCTTAGACGTAATAACCTTATGCATAAGTTTCCTTAGGCGTAAGACAAGCTTACGTAAGAAAAGGCTTATGCGTAAGAATTTTTACGCGTAAGTTTTATGCTTATGCGTAAAATTAGGGTTTTACCCACAAAAATCTCTTACACTTCACAAAGGCACGAGATATCCAAAGTCAAGTATTTTTCGGGCTTATCCAAGCAAGAAGAACACCGAGTAACCACCGTAAATGAAGATCTCGTGAAAACACTTTACGCAGTAGGATTCAACCACGGCGTGAGAACTAGGGTTTTCATATCGCTAGAAGTACAAATTTTGCCAAACATGTTTTTATGATCAAAATCGCTTAGTAAACCGGATTATAATGATGATACAACCTTAAAACATCAAAACAACAAAGCTTGAGGATCAAAACCACGAATCTCTCTACGCGTGAAGTCCGCACACGTATCCAAACACTCTTAAAACCAAGAAAAACTTGTAAAGTTTGAACATTTTGCAAGAAACCGAAATTTAAGCACTCAATAAACCTTAACCCACAAGAATCTTGGATTAAAAGTTTAAATTTTAAAGCTTTAAGGATTCAAAAATACCAGATACTGAGACTACCACTTTACGCCAGATAAACCAAACCTTAACCCAAGAATAACTATCAAACCAAGAACACGAGATGGATAATCAAACCATGGATCTTGATACCATTTGAAGATCTTGGTTTATCACAAGTTAGGCGAAGAGATAAGGTTTAGAGAGAAAGTGGGAGAGGATGGGAACTTTAGAGACAAAGAAAATGTATTATAAAGATCCAACCCTTTGCCTTGGAGGGCAAAGGGTATTTATAGGTACAAGCATAGCACGCCTACTTTATGCTGTGGATCAGGCAAACATTGGGTAAAGACCCGTCCGTCCTCCACGGTGTTACAAAGTAATCTAAATACATTACTGAGTTACTACGACTACGAGCTTTCTAACGAGTATACATACTTGAGGTGACCGACACTTTAAGTACTGGATTTACTAAATCCTAACACCCTTGATCATTGACCCTCAAATTAACCAACATCTATACCATACATCGACCAGATTCAAAAAACAACGAACACCACAACAACCCTAGACACAATATTATTTAGGGTTTAAGCCTCCTTTATGTTATTAGTGTCGTCTAGGGTTAAAAAACACGATACAATATAATCAGTATGAGCCCAGAATCACTCATGCACGATTAAACACAGTCGAATTATTGAAACCCTAGATCGGTAGAAAACCCCAATCACACAGCAATAACCTAAAGGTTAAGACTGATAGACAAAGGCTCAGGACCAATATAGGGTAAGGATATCAAAAAAAGATTGTTTAATGCAAGCACGAATCAACAATTATGAAAAGGCAATTATCAAAAAAGAACCAGATGAAGTATTGTGTTTTTTCTTCTTGTCGCCACTTATATAAAGAATTTTCTAGGTTTTTTTTACATCCTCGTTTGTCTACCAATATAAAGAGAATATTGGTTGGAGTAAATATTACAGAGTATCAATTTTATATTAATTATCACGTTAAAGAAGAGAAATTACTCTCAACCTTGAACTCTTCATTATCTATGATCGTATCAAAAACTCTATCAAAAACTCAGAGTTCACTTGCAAACTTTACTACTTGTTTTCGTTTGCTTTATCAAAAAAGCTAACTTATTGTCATTTCAATAAAGTGTTTTATTTGATAAAACACTTTGTAATTCTTGATTCATATATGATAAAAAATTATACATTAAAAAGTTTATCTTGTGTTTCTATGCTTTAAACTTCTTTTATCGTTACTCACAAAACTTTTAAAGAACTACAACGTCAATAGTAATTAGTAACAAATTAATATTGTCATTTAGTTGACTCAGTTAACTCAGTTTAGACATTCTTTTACCAGAAGGCAATCTTTTGCGAGATCAAAGTCAATCCGTGTTTCGATAGTAGGAGCAGAACTTAAAGACGGGCACATTAGTGCTCTACCAGAAGAAGGGAACATTTGCCATAAAATGAATGAATCCATATCATATTATTATCCTCTAACCTTGGCTTTGTAATATTATATCAAAAAACAAGTTTAATGCATACCTAGCATGTTACATTAATTTATCATTATTATTATTACATAAAAACTTAAACATCGATACGTATCATCTACTTTGACGATTCATCAAAGCCGGTCCAATATATAACTGATATTAGATTTTCAAGAATTGCATATATTTATTTAATCAAGAGCTGATTAGGAAGGCAAGAACTAATTAAGGAAGAAACCAAGAATGGTGACGATGAGTTATAGATACTATATATTCGTGATTCGTTAGTTTTTGTTTGTGCACGTACGTGTAAATTAATATTCTTAATATATTGGTTAAATAAATGGAAAATGATTTGGAAACCTAATTATTTGGTTTAAAAACATGCCTAAACATATGTGGCATGATCCTGATGGTTTGTGAAAAAATGGGTCCCCGACTGCAGCCATCAGGATGATATAAATACACGATATACTCTTAAATCAAAACTAGTACTGCAACATGACTTCCACTGCAATTTTTATACTCACATTTTCATTAAAGAAGGTAGAAAAAAGAAAAATGCTACAACGTGATATCACAAGATGAATTTGGATCACCAATCTAATCGAATAAATTGAGTTTAATGTAGAAACAAGAGGAAATACTAAAATTATATTATCATATTCAACTTAATTAATTCAATGCAAGAAATTAAATAAGAGCAAAAAAATAAAACCCTAAATGCTAAACGGGTTCAAACCAAAGGGCTTTGGGCTTTGTTAAACTAACATCCTATTTCAAACTTAGCTGTAAACATTATAAGTTTGTCAAACAAAAAATAAACTAAAACTGAAAAACAAACGAAAAGCGGAATATTCCAGAATGCAAACTTAGTGTTAGACGAAGTTTCAATCCGATGCAAGCCAAAATTTAACACGGCGACAACAATCAATTCTGAAACAGATGGATCAAAGTAAACACAAAACCAAAACCATAATCAGAGTGAGCAACACAAATACGTAGATGAACGAGAATAGAAAAGACAGACAGAGCGGATTCAGACAGACATATGCAAATTCAGACAGCAGATGCAGATCGAAACTAGGCGGAACCAGATGCACAACCGCGTGTGAAATCAGACAGACATATGCAGATTCAAATAGGCGATTTAGACATATAGATGCATATTCGATTCGTGCAGTGCATAAAATGCGAGATAAAAGTATGCAAAAGTATGTAACCGTGCATATGTAGAACCAAGGCATGGTGGAGTTCAGACAGATGCAGAACCAAACAAAACCAATGAAATCAGACAGCTGCAGAGTTAAAAAAACCATCCTACGACTTCAAACCACGGGTACAAACATATTAACCCAAACATCAAAATACGGCACTAGATATTTGTGACCCACCGACTTAATACAAATAACAATTCTTGAAAACCCATTAACTGTTTCAAAGAGCAAATACGGGTGCAACAAATTGTAACGAGATTCGAGAAATGAGATCTTAGTGTTGTTGGAAAATTTTGGTCGAAATTGCATTTTCACCAATTGTAATGTGAATGGGATATCGATCTCAAACTGTGGTGTCTAAAACGAAATGGTGTAAAATTTGAAAGTGTCAAAGTTGAAACAACATATTAATGGTCGGTTAATTACTGATTAATATTTCGATTAATGACATGGTTTATGGCTCATGATAATATAATAACTATGACCATTACTCGAAATTAAATCGCTTTATGGTAGTTAATTGCATATTAACTATGACCGTTTTTTGATTCACCTATATAATCTAGCTATATGTGATCATTGAAAATACGACAGAAAGTAGCACCACACTAAGATAACACTTACAAATATTCGCTTTTGGGTTTTCTTTTGTTTCCATGCGAATCACAACCTTGTCCAATGAAAATTTCAGGCATAACGTCAAGTCCGGCAAGACAACCGCTCGATTGTTGTACAGGAAATAGACGCCAAATAGGTGGCGAACTGCTTTAAAGGAAGCGTGTCAAACACGTGCCTCAATCATGTTCTTGCATTCCGTTACATCTCACAAATCTGGTTTGTTATTGCTTTTTGATTTATACATTTTCTTATTGTATTGTTTCTACTTTGATTACGCATGACAGTTCATACAACAAACTTAAAACAGATTTTTCTCATGTGTTTATATCAGAGAATAACAATAGGATTTATTGAAGTAAGAAAATGTTATTCAATAATTGATTTTATAAAGAAAAATAAAAAAAACATTTATGTACTATTATTGTAAGAGTTTCTTTGACTGTGGTTTTAAAAGCACAACCGATTGGAAAGTGTTTTGGTTTGACAACAAAGATCACATATTATTTAGAGTGCTGATGAGTTATATTGGAAATTTTTTATTAGTGAAAGAAAAATAAAATAAAATAAGTACATTTGATAGTGATGGCTGCGAATGTAGCAGTAGCTAAAGCACAAGTTCTAAACTAGAAAAAATATTGCTACTTGCTATTGATTGTTTATCTTGTGTTAAAGTTTTGAAGCATGAATTTGCTTTTCTACCATTAGTTATTAATTAATTGTTTGTGGTCATTTGGAAACGAGTATACCTTGTATATTTGCATGAAATTTACATGTGTTGTAGATTTGTTATGGCACATGGCTATGGAGTTTTTACAATAATCTCTTAAGGAATATGCGCAATTATATTGATGAAGATTGACACCTAACTTTGTTTCTCCTTTTAATCTTGGTTTTCCACAAAGGAAAAGGATATTGGTAGCTTTTGCAATTTTTTCTAGAATATTTGAGTATTGTACCTGAACGATTTTCAAAGCTTTTAAGCATTTGATTGATAAATTTCTGTAAAAGCTTTTATCAAATCAGTATTCTATAAGTGGTGGATCGTAATGGGTCATGATGGCCAAGTTTTAATATTAGTCCAAACACTTTCATTCCAATCACCATATCTAATCGGTTTCTATCCAAACAACTTGTGTGCAAAAGTTTGTAGCTAATTGGTACTGATTTTGAGGTCATTTTGCGAGATTTTGTGCTTGTTGGTGGTGAACTTCATGTTTATCTTATACTGATTGAGGTTGTTTTGCACATAATTTTGTGACTAATACAAATGAAACTTGAGGTCGCTTGAATAGTGACTTAAAAGGCTAATTGGTTGCTATATATATATATATATATATATATATATATATATATATATATATATATATATATATATATATATATATATATATATATATATATATATATATATATATATATATATATATGTGCATAAAACCTTTTCCTAAAGGGTTGTTTGGTTGCTGAAATTTCTGGGCAGAAAAGTGATGTTAAAGCGTTGTTTTGTTGCTGAAATTTTGTGCTGGAAATTGTTTGTTGAAAGGGTTGTTTGGTGCTGAATTTTTGTGTGTGCAGAAAAGTGACTTTATAGGGTTGTTTGGACTGCTGATTTTTGTGCAGTATAAGGGTCTTTGGTTGCTGAATTTTATGCAGAAAAAAAGCCTTCTTTAGTTGCTGATTTTCTGTAGAAAATTGGCATATTAGTTGCTGATTTTTTTGTAGAAACTTGGTTATTTGGTTGCTGAATTTTGTGCATAAAAAAATACCTTTAAAAGGGTATTTGGTTATAAAATTTTATGCAGAAAATTGGCGTTTTGGTGATCAAGTTTTATGCGAAAATGATTTCTTACTCTATGAAATTGTGCGAAGAAAGTGATGTTAACAGTCTGTTTGATTTCGTAATTTTATGTGCGCAGACAAATGTGGTAGTTTAACGTTTGGACACAAAAGCGACTTTAAGTATTTTGGTTGCACATAATCACTTTTTGGGACTTTTGCACATAAATAGTCATGGTGTTATTTGGTTCAATGGTACTGGCTTAGTACTATGACAATATACAAGTGACTTGATTTTGTATCGAGTATTGAGAGAGTTTGGATGTTGCAAATATTCGGTTGTGAATATTTTTGCAAATAATCAAACGAGTTGCTATACTAAAAGAAATAAATGCTTACGAGTTGTTGCAACTATTGTTGAAATTAATCTAAGTTTGTCATTTCGGAAGAAATGCCGAAATGCTACGGATTCTTGGTATCAACATTGTGTCGATAAAGTTCGCATATGTGTAGAATAAAATATGGCAACAAATTACATTGTTTTGCAACTAATGTAATTGTAGTAATGGTCATCAAAGTGAGATATATACGTTCATTCGTTTATGAGACGTATATTTATTGGATGTAATTATTACAAATCCATAATATGTGATTATATTCACATGATTACATGCAATCATATGCGATTATATAATCACAAGTGAATATGGATGACGTGTGTGTGAGACTTACACAAACACCATTTTGAGATACACCTAAAACATGTGGTTTAAGGTGGTGATTGAATCTCGTAACTAATTTGTCTTATAAAAGAATGTTAGTAGACGAAGCAATGAATAATCAGAATGATGCATCTTCTGCTCATGTGCTTGATTCCTTGGCCTATAGCATGCTAGACATGGAATTTGTTAATTATGATATGGAAAATAATTAACGTGAAACATTCAAAGAGTGTATACACAAATGTGAAATTTGTGTGGTGACAAATTACTAATGTTATTGATATCATACACTAAAAAGAGTATCTTTTAAACGAGATAAAAGTTGAAAAGGAGAACTTTTCTACAATATTCTTGAGATAGGTTCAATGTGGGGGATTCCGGCCCAGCTAGAGTTCAAATGACACCAATCAAAATCTATTCAAAATAGAGATGGAGGTGTTACCCATTTGAAATACTCATTAATTATTGGTAGAACCACAGTTACGGTTTAGAGCAAAACGTAACAACTATTTGATGGGTAATTAATGTTATTAATGACCATTTGATTTCAAATCTTTGAGTGGCTATGTATACACTTTTGAAATGACCACTATATTTTGGATGTCTTCTGGACATAAAATATAGCTAGGTCCACGACGAATTCTAATTTTATCGCGATAGATAAATTTGGATAAGAGACAATATTTCTACGGTTAATATAAATTGACACACCAACACTCCAGAATGGTAGTTGTATACAATGTGGTAGCTATTAAAGAATTGGCAGAGCCTATATCACAATGTATAATGGTGAGTCAAGATATTATGTCAATACGACAACTACTCTCAACGTAAATTATTACTTTTGACAATGTGAAGTCAAATGATAATAACGCGATCCGCTTATAAAAGGCTTAATCAGAGAGTGAGTTACCAAGTCGTGTGGAGGAATGGGACTAAAGCCCCGGAAAAGTTTATATGAAGGAAAACCTAACCCAGCTGACTGGAGATCCCAAGATCTGGGTTCAATAGGACAACCTAATTATATAAACAGAGGGAGGTCACTGTGGGGGAGTTATCAATTATCCGTCCATTTAAGGGAGTTAATAAACTTCCTAGTCCATTCCTATATCAGTGACAATATGAGGATAAGCTAACCGCTTTTAATGATTCGATTGGAATCACCTATGTGAGAGAGAAGTGGGGTCGCTTCGAAGGGAAATGTGTGGGGCGCAATTCCTAAAAGCTTTCGCAGAACCGGGCTAGTGTTCATGACCATAACGAACACAACTATGAGGATTTGACTATGTCGGGAGAGTCTTGTGTGAACTTATATTGTCGTCTATATAAATAGCGAGATCGTTCAAAGACATCGCGTTCTACTGGCAGCTAGTAGGCTAAGTATATTTCACAAGGGAAGGTTCAAAGGGTAACACCTACCTATCCTATGTAGGATTCAACTGTTGAAATTTTCATTGGAAATTTGTGTGTTTTCGAATCGATCTCCATTCATGTGGGGGATTGTTGGAAAATTTTGGTCGAAATTGCATTTTCACCAATTGTAATGTGAATGGGATATCGATCTCAAACTGTGGTGTCTAAAACGAAATGGTGTAAACTTTGAAAGTGTCAAAGTTGAAACAACATATTAATGGTCGGTTAATTACTGATTAATATTTCGATTAATGACATGGTTTATGGTTGTTGATAATATAATAACTATGACCATTACTCGAAATTAAATCAGTTTTATGGTAGTTAATTGCATATTAACTATGACCGTTTTTTGATTCACCTATATAATCTAGCTATATGTGATCATTGAAAATACGACAGAAAGTAGCACCACACTAAGATAACACTTACAAATGTTCGCTTTTGGGTTTTCTTTTGTTTCCATGCGAATCACAACCTTGTCCAATGAAAATTTCAGGCTTAACGTCAAGTCCGGTAGTACAACTGCTTCGATTGTTGTACCCTGGGAAATAGACGCCAAATAGGTGGCGAATCTGTTTTAAGGGAAGCGTGTCAAACACGTGCCTCAATCATGTTCTTGCATTCCGTTACATCTCACAAATCTGGTTTGTTATTGCTTTTTGATTTATACATTTTCTTATTGTATTGTTTCTCCTTTGATTACGCATGACAGTTCATACAACAAGTGTTACATCCAGTTTTCCAATAAACAAGAATTATCATGTTCATGCATGAAATAAATACAACTGGCATACTACAATTCATCATCCAATGAAAACTTACCATTTAAGTTTTTGACTAATACATTTACTTCGAACGCCAAACATTCACCGACAAGGACCAAGCGAATAGATTTTTTTTTTCCTTTTTGCGTGCAAATCCAACATCAAGGACGAACAACTTTTTTTTTTAGCTCTTGATACTATGTCAAAACCAGAGGGACTAAAATGATATTATCATATTCAAATAAACTAATACTACTTCAGTCCCAAAAGTATAGTCCCCGTTTGACTATTTGTCTTTCCTTTTCAACTTTGACCTTTAATATTTTAATTTGTGTTATACAATAATTGATAAAACTTATATCAATGAAAATACATTTAAAAACCCAATGAATTCATATATATTGCATCAAGTATTATATAACACAAACAAAAATACTCAAGGTAAAAGTTATAATAGAAAGACCAAAAAAGTCAAAAGAGGACTATAATTTTAGGATGGAGGGAGTACAATACAAGACATTAAATAAGAACAAACAAATGAAACCCTAAATACAAAACCGGCCCAAACCAACGAACTTTGGGCTTTATTAAACTAACATTTAAAAGTTCTATTCCTATTAACAATCTATAATCTGTTCCTAGTAAAAGTTAGGGTCCATTTAGTTTATAAGTGGGTTTTGATTAGAATTAAGATTTGGTATAAGATTTGAATTTGATTTAAGTTTAGGAGAGAGAATTATATATAATTAAATATATGTTATAATAAATTTTAAATAAAATAATATTATTTGATAGTAAAAAAATATATATATAGTGTATAATGTGGGGTCCCACATATATAGAGAGAGTAAAAAAACCAATGGCCCACAAAAATTAGAATTCCATACAAAACATTTCAAAATAGCTAACTATCAATTTTGATTCCGAACAATCATTCTCTCAATCAAATGAGAGAACCAAACATACAATTAATGTCAAATCATCATCAAACCCAATCCACACCCTCAAAACAAACACACCCTTATATTCTTATTAACCATTTGGACTCTTTGGAATCATAGGAATAAAGTTATATTCAACCTCAAGCGGCACCATAAAGAGCTTATCTTGAACGGTATAAAACTTTTTCCATTTAACTGGAACTTTAGTAGAAGTAGCAAAGTCTTTTTTTAAGTGAATATGTTTATCCTTGTAACAGTTTATCCTTTTTTTATTATCCTTTCTAGCTTTTTGTTAGTCTAATTCAACCGTTGTCAAAATAAAAAATTAATAATTTAAGAGTACAAAAAATCTTGATTATCCATCAACTTATATAAGCCCACAAGTCTAAAAATAAGCCGGAAAATAAGCCGGAAAATTGGGCTTTATTAAACTAACATTTAAAAGTTCTATTCCTATTAACAATCTATAATCTGTTCCTAGTAAAAGTTAGGGTCCATTTAGTTTATAAGTGGGTTTTGATTAGAATTAAGATTTGGTATAAGATTTGAATTTGATTTAGGTTTAGGAGAGAGAATTATATATAACTAAATATATGTTATAATAAATTTTAAATAAAATAATATTATTTGATAGTAAAAAAATATATATATAGTGTATAATGTGGGGTCCCACATATATAGAGAGAGTAAAAACCAATGGCCCACAAAAATTAGAATTCCATACAAAACATTTCAAAATAGCTAACTATCAATTTTGATTTCGAACAATCATTCTCTCAATCAAATGAGAGAACCAAACATACAATTAATGTCAAATCATCATCAAACCCAATCCACACCCTCAAAACAAACACACCCTTATATTCTTATTAACCATTTGGACTCTTTGGAATCATAGGAATAAAGTTATATTCAACCTCAAGCGGCACCATAAAGAGCTTATCTTGAACGGTATAAAACTTTTTCCATTTAACTGGATCTTTAGTAGAAGTAGCAAAGTCTTTTTTTAAGTGAATATGTTTATCCTTGTAACAGTTTATCCTTTTTTTATTATCCTTTCTAGCTTTTTGTTAGTCTAATTCAACCGTTGTCAAAATAAAAAATTAATAATTTAAGAGTACAAAAAATCTTGATTATCCATCAACTTATATAAGCCCACAAGTCTAAAAATAAGCCGGAAAATTGAGGCTCCCCCCCCCCCTTCTAAAAACGACCACTCACAGGTGGTTTAGTGGCAAAAGACTTATGACTAGTATCACTCAAATATATGGGGTTTCAAGTTCAACTTTATGCTATGTGCAAACAACTTTTGAGTGACCACGCCAACCTTTTTAAAAAAAGATCTTTACGTGATTTAAGTTTGTGAAGCTATAGGTTCAAACCTCATAAATTAGTCGACCAAAAAGTTTAAAATCACTGTTGCCAAAAATAAATAAATAAATAAATCCCAACAAACCCTAAAGCAGGAGTTCGAACACTAACACTTGGCAGTTGGCACAACTTAATTAGTCATGACATATATAATTCCTTGTCTGTTAGGGGGTGGCAACACATGCGGTATGGGGTGAGGCATCATGCGGCATCGAGAGGCATTCCATTGCCACCCATGAGGCATTGTTCGGTATGAAGGTTCACGGCATGGATCACGGTAATGTTTGCCGAAGCGGCATGAAGGAGAAGCAAAAGAGCTATGCTTATTTTTGGTGGGTATGGAATGAGTGAGGTATGAAATGACAATTGCCACTAAAAAACTATGGTAAGGTATGATGAGGTATAAGATTAGGTGGAATGAAATTATTGGTGGTTTGTGAGGTATGGTGAGGTATGGCTCAAAACCATTGCCACCCCCTTAAATTATACTAATATACTAAATGAGTTTCCGTTAAAAAAAAAGTTTCTTTTGTCGGAACTTGCTTGTAAGTTTTGTATGTTTGCGAATGGAATTAACAAAACGAATAATAGATAACCTTACATACTATTTTTCTAAAAGATAATTCAAAGAAATGAAAAGATTTGCGCTTAAAGTTATGTTATCAAAAGTAAAAATTAATAATAAAGCCAAAGAAAAAGATAACAATTAACGAAGAATCCCAACAACATCCGGAGCAAAGTCTTCATAATGCAACGATAGCATATTTTGTTTCGTCTCTTCTTTAAAAAAGGCAACGAAAGCGAAAAGTAAAGAGAAATAAAAAAGATACCGAAAGATTTGTATTTCTTTTTTCTTTTTTGAGATTTGACGGGGTGGTTATAACGGCGGCTCATGATTGCCGACAATTGCGTTTTTTTTAGAAAAGGGATAAATGATGACCACTAGGGTTTGACGGGGTGGTGACTGCTAGGGTTTGAGAGCATCTTATCGGATAGTGAAATGATAGTGGGAGGAGGTATAGTGGTATTGACCATGTTGATGCTATGAGTAGGGAAGAAAACAGTGATCTGAACGTGGGTACAAGGGTTTGTAGTATGCAATGGAATATAAAATAAAATAACTATTGGTACGTATGAGATGATGGTAGCATGTATGCAAAGTAGGTGTGACGGGGTGATATAAAAATGACGGCTTGATGACCGATTAGGTCTTAAGATCATACATGTTCATGATACAATGCTAAGTGATATTAAACCCGCGGGTATTGCATTCTTATTAATAACTATTTATAATGAGAAAACATAGAAATCCTAATGGACTCTATGCTTACAAATCAGGCTTGGGTCTTACATTTATCTCTAATATTGAATTTCAAATAGATATTGGAAGTGTAATTGGCTTGAGTGTTTCTCCAACCCTATTAGCTCATGTTTGGCATCAAGCTTTTGAAAGCGTCTAGAAGCGACAAGCGATAAGTATTTACTTGTTTTACACTTTATAATTACAGTAACAGCTATGTTATCAAACACGTTTTTTAAACAAATTATAACTTATTGATAACTGGCTATTGCTTATTTTTTACGCCTATTGTTTACTATTACATGTTGCCAAACATCAATACTATTTCCTCCCTGAGTTGAACCAATCCGACCAGCTCTAACATATACAAAACTACATATTTTGATATATATGTAACTTTCAGTCAATTGTATGGCAAATAGCACGATATGACGAATCAACATTATACTATGCAATACCTGACAAAAAGGTCAAAAGCATAGGGGAATAGAAAAATCGAATTATGAAGAAAAACTCGTCATGTATTACATATATGAGTTGACCGTGGACCACGTACATCCTTATTTGAACATAATATAAACTCGAAACTACTCTGGTTGAACAATAGCTTTCTGCGCTTCTTTTTAAATTTAAAATAATAAAATAAACAATTACTCGTAATACATAGACTTATAGAATGTAACTTTTAAGAATTATTACGTGTAAATTAAATTACAGTAAATAGGTAATACTCGTAGTAAAGCATAAGGTGATTAGTTCTGTTTCTGACAGCTCTTGTATTTCGTTAAGATGTTTTTCTTTTGTTCATGTCTTTTTGTAATAAGTTTAAGATTACTTTATAAATGACATAATAAAATGGTATAAAATGATAATGGGCCTAACAAAATAGAATGACAAGGAGATTGTCAACGATAAATGTATTGTCAAGCAATGATGTTATAACACATTTCGTTTATCGTATAGCCTCTTTAAACTTTATTTGAATAGGTCCATATCATCACTCCAGAAAATGATAAATGGGCCTGTCAAAATAGCTTAAAGAGGCGAACGATAAACGTATCAGACAAAGAATGATTGCACAATACATTTATGCGATTGCGCCCTTTAAGCTATTTATTAGGTCCATGTATCATCACTCATTTGCAAAGTGATGTCTCTAGAGATCTTGGAGATGGATTATGCAAATTTCGCGGTTCAGATTTAATAATGAGCTAGTAGGGTATTCCCGCATTGCAACGGCGTATATCATGCAATTAAAATATTCAGTGATTTTTTTGTTTTGTTTTATATTTTATGATACAATAGATATACGGATGACGAAAATTTTAATTTTGAATAAATTTATGCAATAACAATATTTCTCATTTAGAAATTATAGATATACACGTGATGTTGTGAAAATACTGAGTTGGTAGCTGATATATTATAAAACTATGAGGTAAAAGTAGTTGACAATGACTCGTAGTCGCAAAGTATCATTAAATAATAACACCACAGTGAATTTTAAAAATCACTTACATTATACTAAGAAAATTTAGTTATCTTAAAACAGTGTTTGTTATATTTGTCCCACACAGATGGATGATACAAGTAAAAAGTACTTATAAAGACTAAGAGGTGCCTGCAACAATGCGGCAATAAGATAGTTATATGTGTTTGCTACCCGTTTAGTGAATTCGTTTCACAACACTTCGAATGTATATGTGTTAGTTGTAAGTGTTCGTTTGGGTTACCCGTAACTTTCCGTAACTTTCCCACGACATCATTATTCCGCATATAGAAATACCCTCAAGAATCACTTACGCGTCAAACACTACCCCAAAAGTATATGATTTTGACGAATCAAGATTATATTGATTGAAATAAATGAAATAAAGGTTAAAGTTGTAAAATTTTGAATTAAAATAAAATAAACCCATTAAAAATATAAAAACTAAAACTAGTAAAAATATATCAAAATGGATGTTGAATTAAAGAAAGATAAAATTTTAGAAAATATGGTGAAATTAGATTATAAAAAATAAGTAAATAAAAGATATTTTAATTTAAAAATAAAGATGAATTTTAGTTGAAAAATGACACATGTCATTTTATAATTAGAGCTCTTTATCTTAATTTTTAGTGACAGGAGTTAGGTTTGAGTTTGTTAGAAGTTGGCTTTGAATTTGTTACAAGTGGCACATGTCATCTCATGATCGAGCTTTTTATCTTAATTTTGGTTAGAAAACTCTTTCCATAATAAGCAAGTAAAAAGTCGAATTTTAAGCCTTCTAATTTTAGAATCTTAAACGCATTATAAAGTAGTATAGATAAAGAAAAACTAAATATTCAAGAAATCATGTGGATTACTCTACAAAGTATAATTATTTGTTTATAAATATATATATAAAATATAGAATTAGCACTTAGCATTTTGCACGTTTGCATTGAAAAAATCGTCCGATATAAAACAAAGTTTTTAGTTTTTACGGTAAGTTTTATCAAAAAAAAATATAAAAGGTATATATGTTTGTTCTCGAGGCACTCTTGCGATTTAATAATATTTTCTGAACATTGTAATTTATTATGCATTTTGAAACTTTATTGATTAATAATATCGTTTCGGACGTCTTTTATGGGCTAGCCGAACCGGTGGTGACTCCGGTTCCGGTTGAACCCGTTGGTCTACTCTGTTTTTAAAAACCATACGTGCCGTCAACTTATTTACTGATGTTAAATTTATGACCAGGTTTTAATACTTATAATGTTACTCGTCTACCTATGGTATACCTTATGCACTAACGGGTAGATAACTCGATCGTGTGTAGTGTAGTATTCGGTAAAGCCGAGGTCGTCCCAAGAGCTATGTGAATGGATTCTAACTTAAGTCTAATGTCACGTTTTAAAGGGATTTTGGATTGTTTGATTAATTAAACTAAATAACATAAATGAAATAACAATATTCAATGAAGATGAATCAGTAGGGAGAAAGTGTACTAGCCTAGTTGTTTATCCTATCATGCAATGACTATGTTCTCTAATTAAGCCTTCTATCACTTCAAGTGGGGCATAAGATTCACTAGACTCCCATGGTCAATTCGCCTAGCCTATCTCCCTAGAATCCTCTCCGGAACCAAAGATTCTTTCTTTGTAGTAAGCGGAGGTGTTGTAGACTATTTTGAGTCATTAGGTGTCACTACATGCTAGATCTATTCTTTGTGTGGCCGGCCTCTCGGATCTTAGACCACCCATCTAACTTCTTAAGTTCATCCAACCCGGAGGGTGATCCTATGGTCATTAGCACACAAGGAATTGGTAGTCCTATGGTCAATGCTTACCAACACTCGCAACCAATCACACTATGGTCCTATGGTCAATTCTCCTAGTGCAAGAAGTACAACCGGTCTTTAAAACTACCGAAAGTAGAGGATCTAACGAAAAACTAAGCATGCACACACTAAAAGTAATAATAAAAGCACGAAAACATAATCAAAACAAGAAAGGAATCATAACTAAGCTAGCACCAAAGGTGTTTAGCCGATCATATTATAAAGAACACGAGATTCAATGTTTTGCATGGTAATGAAAGACATGGAATCGTAAATGTAAAAGAAATATGAATGACTAAAACTTATTAATATTATGATGTGATTTCTGCTTTGGAAAATGCTCCGTATGTTGTTGGAGAGGAAGGATGCCCCCTCCTATGTTGTAAAAGGGAAGTGCAGATCTTTCTGCAACACTCTTCCGGCTTGATTACCCCCTAAGAGGAGGATATAGAAGCGATTTAGTTGCAGGAATCGTCCTTGTGGAACCCAACTTCGTCCTCTGGTGAGTTGTGGTGAGAAAGATGTGTAAAATGAAGAAAATAGGGTTAGTATTTATAGGCTTGACACAGCTACGACGTAACCTTGAGTCGTGGTTACGTCCTAACTAGTGTAATCTTCAACGATCTTATCCATAAATAAATGTTTAAGACGTAACTTAGATGGATAGTTACGCCTTAACCTTCTAGAGTTTCGTTTACGTCGTAATCTTCATGCTTGGTTACGTCGTGATCAAGTCAAAAATTGAGTCCCCTTATGTTCACTTAATACCCTGTAACCTTATACATTGGTTACGGCGTAACCTTCTTAGTCATGAAAATCTTCTAAGTCTTTAGAACATCACGGCGTAACCTTCAGAGATAGTTACGCTGTAATCATTGATTAGCGTTGACTTGGTCTTCATGTTTAAATTCACAGTTATAGCGTAGATGGAGAGTGGAACTACGCCGTAACCTCTTCATAGTCAGCATACTAAAGTGTGTATCTTTGTAAGTTATTTTCCAATTCCGCATCTCTTTTGTTCCTATGCTCATTTACAACCTGGAAACGAAATATAAAGAAATCAAAACATATTTCATATAAACGATACAAATAATGAGCATATTATGGGGAAATCGACAATTAATTATCAGGATTATTTGATGTCATTAAATATCCCCCCACTTAAACTCTACTTACCCTCAAGTAGACTTTATTAGAATCATTTCTATAAAGATATCCCCCAATTTTACTAGGGAAATGTGAGATTAAAAACTTCATATGCTAGAATTTTCAAAGCCGATCACCTCAAGAAATGAGAAACAAACACTCATACTCTCTCTAATCTAAGTGTCAATTTCAGAGTGATCACTTAACGTATATTCTATCATAGTCTTGGTGGTTACACGTATCTCCACCACTAGAGCTAAGGTCAAAACAATCATCAAAGGTAATCTTGGGTGAACATATTATACAGAAAAGTGGACAAAAACCGATGATACATGACCAGATCCATGGCCAAGACACAAATTATTGCTCGCTTCTTCACCTAGACACGCTTCATGACTAAAGGGTAGGATAAGAAATGGGATGCACAAAATAGTGTAAAAATAAAATATGAAACAAATAGTCTTAGACTATAACCAAGTCGTCACTGTCCGCCGTCCATCCAAAATCCAAGCTTCAACACTAAAAAGCCGGATCATAATGCAACAAGTAAGTGTGCCATTAGCGGATGTCATGATGGGCACACTACTTGGTCTTCATAATATATTGGTGTAAATACGTGAACAACTCAAATCGTCAAATGTGATCAAAGTGGCCTCCTCGATACTAATCCATTAAGCTTATATCAACTTAGTGATAAAAATTTTGCACTATTACTTCATAACTAACAAACTTATATATATATATATATATATATATATATATATATATATATATATATATATATATATATATATATATATATATATATATATATATATATATATATATAGTAGGATCCATGATAAGTAAATTAAAATAAGAAGTTGTGAGAAGTGACCAAAACTACGCATTTGAGATGCAACGACTTGCATTAGATGCATTTCTATTCGTATAGATGCAACATCTTGAGTTTCGAAAGTTAATTTGATGTATAGATGGTGCAAATTGATTTTCATGATTTCGGCACATGTAGAGGAACAAAAAACAAGAGAAATCATGAAATGCATCTAATATACATATATGCATCTGATTAAAAGCTAGAAAATACACTATGGTGCGTTATAATGCATCTAAGATTATAGGGATGCATCTAATTTAGGTCGGTGCATCTCGGATTTGCGGTTATAGTTCTTCTTATTCCTTCTTATTTTAAGTAATCTTCTTATTTGATCCTAACTCTATATATATATATATATATATATATATATATATATATATATATATATATATATATATATATATATATATATATATATATATAGAACCTAGATCAAATAAGATCATACTTAAAGTTGTTAAAATGAGATCGAACTAAAATTTGACAAGAGATACTCTCCTTACAATAAAATAATTTTTATTTACTACAACTAAAATTGTTAAAGTTTCGATAGATTCTTTTTAAAATTCACGAAACCTAGGTGATACACTTTGATTAGAAGTTTAATGTGTATCGTTTTTTTATGTGTATCGTGTTTTGGAATATTTATTAGTGTAATGTGTATCGGTGTATCACTAATTCAAACGCATGTATCATTTGGTTATTAGTTGCTAAAATGTTAATTTGTATTAAAATATTATTATTTTTTGTATGATTGCTAAAATTGTTATTTATAAATATTTTAGTGGTTTTTAGATTCGATCTTATTTTTACAACTTTAAGCTTGATCTCACATTAACCCTCCCATATATATATATATATATATATATATATATATATATATATATATATATATATATATATATATATATATATATATATATATAAAATCGGATCGATTGAGAAGGTTTTTATTTTGAGAAGATTGAGAAGGTTTTAAAAAATAATAGATTTTTAACTTTGATTCAAGTTTTTCAAACGTAAAACTTATTTTAATGTTATGTTAATCCAAAATGTGTAAAAAAATTTCGAATCAATGTTAAAAAATCTCTCGATTTTGCGATATAAGTAAAAAACTGAATCTTCTGTACAAATTTAAGGAATCATTAGCTTTCTCGATTTTAGCAATGATTTGTGAATCAAACTTGTGCTTTATAGATTCGATTCACTATAAAATGATGTTTACTTGTGAATCAAATCAAAAATATGAATCAATTTGATCAAACATTGATTTCTCAATCTTCTCAAATAAAACCTTCATAATGGAACCGAGCCTATATATATATATATATATATATATATATATATATATATATATATATATATATATATATATATATATATATATATATATATATATATATATATATATATATATATAGGGTAAAGTTAAAATAAAAAGACAAATATCCGTAAAAAGAATAAAATATTTATTTTATTTTTTAATTTCTCCAAAAATTCCAAAAATTCTACAAGATCGGTATGTTGGTGCAAAAACTTTTGTGAAAACATTTTTTATAATTTTGAGTTTGATACGCCTTTTTAATGCACTGAAAACGAATTTGATGCATAAAAAATTTTGATACACAAAATTTTCAACTTGTTTTAGTTAGATGCACAATGTTATTTTGATGAAAAAAGTCAAAAGAAGTTGGTTGCAAAAATCAATTTGTGATGCAAAAAAAACAATTTAATGCGCAAACGTATTTTTTCATAATATTTTTATCGGAAAAAATATCCACTTTTAGAAAAAAGTTTTTCACAACTTTTTCATGCACCATCGATCTTATGGAATTTTTGGGAATTTTTCGAGAATTTAAAAAAAAATCTTTTTATCTTTTACGGATATTTGTCTTTTATTTGATCTTTATCCTATATATATATATATATATATATATATATATATATATATATATATATATATATATATATATATATATATATATATATATATATATATATATATATATATATATATATATATATATATATATATATATATATATATATATATATATATATATATATATATATATATATATATACACACACACACACAATATATATATTTATATTAAATCATAACTACATAAAATAATATCATCCCCCCACTTGAGATGAATCATATATGAGAAACCTTGGAGAGGTCTTCAATGATCTTCAAATATAAGTCTTTGACGTAGGCGTGATTCCCGAATCTCTCTACTTGAACCTTAAAATTGAGCAAACGGTGATTTCCCAATCATGAGCTAAGACTACACGGAAGGCTAAGGCGAATAAGTGTATCGAAACAATATTGATAAGGGTATGAAATATAAATAATAGTTGGAAAGGGTGTATCTAAGAGTATCTTGCACTAAAGGTGAGTGCAACAAAATGGTTTTAACACGGAGGTCGAAGAGTCGAGGTGACTAGTCGATAAACGCACACAATTATATACACATATGGGCTATTTGGGTGTTAATCCTAAAATATTGCCTTCTCGAATTGTCTCTTCCAAATGTATCAAGCTAACTCAACACAATACTCGTCTATGGTCTCGAAATGATGTAAATGCCAAGTTCTAAAGTTTACATACTACCGGCACACTCAATATTTGGTAGATTTGGGGTAAATAAGAGGAAATTGAAAGACTAAATCTCATCACAGAAATCAAGGGTTATGGTGTGCTCGGCTAATGTCGATTCTAGTTAAGTTAGGAAAAACATGTCAAAATTTTAAAAATGGCATAATTTTTCAAAATAAACTAGAAAAATGAGGGCAAGCAAGTTCAAGTTTTCTACTCCCTTCCCCCCACTTGAAATGTACAAAGTCCCATTTTTACTAAACATGAAATAAAGATGAGGTAAAAGTAGAATTGGAACGAGAACTCCCCTGAACTTTTATCTAAAATGAAAGAAGGATCACGTTGAAATGCGTGCCTTCGTCTTGCCTCCATGTGCAAACTTCAATTCTCTGAAATCACGACACTACCAACAAGCATAATTATAAAATAAAAAGGAAAAATAAAAACAAACAAAAACCTAACTCACTTTTGTAGGAATCACGGTTGCATTTAGCGCATGCAACAATCCTTTTAAACCACTCGGTGTCCCGAGTAGATGAGTGAAGTATCGTGAGGGTTTAAAGGGAACACACCCACAAAGTTCATTTAAAACTAATACAAGGTTATGGTGTGTGAGATTAAAATTTAAATACGATACATGACAGGTTACAGCGTAAACTCATAACTGAGTTTCAATATCGGGAGGATGGTTACGGCGTAACCATAGATTTGTGGTTACGCCGTAAAGTCTGCACATAATTGAAATTTCTAGAATGGTTCTATCTTCCGAGAGCTTTCCGCTGTCCTCCTTGCTCCAATTCCTGAAAAGATTAAAAACAAACTGTGGAAAACTAGAAGGGTGGTTGAATAGTTTTACCAATTTAAAACTTCCTTTTAAATATTTAGATCGACTTATGTCAATCTATTTGGTTGTTTATGTTGGAGATTGATAGATAGATATATAAACGTAATGAAAGATAAAGAGTAAGAAGCACATCACCACGGCACAAGTATTTATAGTGGTTCGCCACAAGGACACCTTCCTTGCCCTACTCCACTCCCCGAGTCACCTACTCGAGAGTTCGTAAACACTACACCAACTCCTTATGGCGGAGAAGCCTTCACAACGTCGCTAACCTTTTTCCCAGTACAAAGCTAAATACCGAAGTTCCTTCACACCAAGGCGAACCACACCTAACACAACGTCGCTTACCCTTTATATGATGCTAGGCTAACCACCGAGTTCTTTCACACCAAGGAGAACTAATCCTATCACAACGTCGCCACCCTTTATTAGGTACTAGTCTAAGCACCTAGTTCCATTACTATGGAGGAACTACTAACCTTCACAACACAACACCTAATCTCAAGGAGATCTACCTTGTTACAACACCATCAAGGATATCACCATCCTTGAAATAAACAATTACTTATATGTATAACGATGCACCTCATCGATTATCACGACCTAGGCATTCTTCCCAAATGCCACTTGATTTAATTCTTAGGCATCCTTCACTAATGCCTTTGACACAACGCTTGGCACCCTTCATTAATGCCTTCGTCTTGACACCTTTAGCATTCTTCACTAATGCTTTTGACACGAACGATAAGCACCTTTCACTAATGCTTTCATCTTGACACTTTTGGCATCCTTCACAAATGCCTTCAACCCAACATCTATGGAGGAAGGAAGAACTATCAACAAGAGAACCCTAGTTATCTTGATGATGACGAAGCATGGTAACTCATGGACTTAAGCTTGCTCGTCTTCAAGAAGTGGTGATCTCGCCTTTAAGAGGAACCTAGAGAATCACACAAAAACAAAAAACAGACTACATAGATCACTTGGATATGAGGTTAGAGGGTTAGAATACTTGGGGAAGTATGTGTGTAAAAATGATGAGTAGAAAGGAAGAAATGACTCTCTATTTATAGAAGAAATTCTCTACTGTTCCCCGGATCCCACAGATCCCTCCCACAAGGGATCCGGCTAGCGTAAAGCTAGGGATCTATGGGACGCTCCCCTTTATCCATGGGTATTTTGGTTATGGGTCATGGGTCATGGGTTGATCCATGGATCTTTGGCTAGATACAATGTATCTCTTGAGTGTTCACAAAGGGTTCAATGTATCTAGACATTCTCTTTTGTGCTCACCAAGGGTTCAATGTATCTAGACATTGGGTATGGGTCAATACCATGGGTTATGGATATTATCCATGTATGATATAAGCATGATGTCATGCAATGGGTTATGGGTCAAGCTCAATGGGTCATGGGCTTTGGGTTGTACCCAACTACATTCAATGTATTTGCCCAATGGGTTATGATACTTAAGTTTCTACCCATTTATATTACCCAATATACTACATACTAGTTATGTGTATATTTTACCCAAATATGTAAACACTAGTTGTTGTACATATGTAATATTAAATCATAAAATCACTTATACTTGTTGTTAGATTGTAAGATCGTGAAAATGAATAATAAACGTTTTTACGGCTTATTTGTATTAAACAATCTCCCTTTTGTTGATGACAAACATAAAATTGTTTTAAGGAAAACTAAAATTGTAAAAGTTTGAATTTGTAGTGATTTTCTTTTCTCCCCTTTTGTCAAAAACAAAAGAGTCTAAAGAAAATTAACACATTGTTTTTAGGAAAACATGTGAAAGAAAAAATAGAGAGCAAGTAACGGAACGAATCTCGCCTTTTACTCCCTCGACGAGTCCATCCCTATGTGTGGGCCAAGAAAGTAATACTAAGCTAGTTTGTTTGCAACTAAGTTTGCAAAGATTTCGTCAAGGATTTATGCTCCCCTTGATGATTGCAATTTTGTAAAGGGATGTCGAGAAATGTAATCCTAATATTGCAAGTAATTTGCAATGTTTTGTTTTGACACAAAGCTCCCTCTAGCTTTAGGGTGTCAAAGGCTTCAATGTAGATTGAATAACTACAAAACAAATGTTAGAAACAAGTATAATGCACAATTTCAGACATGTGATCCAAGTTAGTAGAAAAATAGTTTTTGTCTCACGGATCCCATTTGCCCTCTCTAGTAGGATCCGCCTAGGCAATTTTGAGGGATCCGTATAGTCGATGATTAAATTCAAGAATGGTGATGTAACAAGTAATGTTAACATCAAAATAAGATATGTATTCAACCAACAAACATATACTCAATGTAATATGACAAGTAAACTATCATTCAATAAAACATAAGAGATGATCAACAAATCTTAAAACTAAGAGAATGATTTAGCCATATTCTACTAATACTAATAAGTGACCAAAGCTTAAGAACAATGTGTTTGAGTCTAGGGATGAGTAGATCGTTGATTTGGTCCAATCTTTCAAGAAGATGATTAAACATGAAATGCAACCCATTTCGTACTTCTTGAACAAGTCCTTGGGTGATTAGACAATTAGAGCAATTATTGTCTTGATTAGGAAAGGATGTTTTGAGGAGGTTTTACAAATGATGGTGGAGGTACATCGAGTAATTTAGGATGAGGTTCTACTAGGAATGAGAGTGGTGGTAATGGAAATTCTACATATGATCAAGTCCTTGGTGGTTCCTTGTTTCCAACGATGGACTAGTTGGTGATGTAGTGGTTCCTATTTTAACGAGAAGGTTGGTGAATGGGAAGTTCTCGTGGTGAATGCTCTAATGAATAGAGAGAGGCTCGTGAAGTCCATGCTCTAGGAATGAAGGTTTAGACATTTGCACTAGAACTAGTAATACGTTTGGTTTAGAGCTCGATGATCCCTTATCTAACCTAAAAGGTTTAATGCTAATTATTGCGGTTCTCTTGGCAATTGTTGAATGGGTTTGTTGAGGTGAGATTCTAGCACTATTATCTCTTACGGATGATGATTCGGATGGAAATCCACCATTCGGGTTTAACAGAGATGATTCGGTTGAGGAAATTTCTTAGCCTGTCTGAGCAAGTTTCTTGGGTGGTTCTTGGTTGGATGAGTTAGCACTAGGAGCTTTCCTCATGATGAAATGACTAAGGAAAGGTTTCTAAATGTCGAGAATTATGTTGTGTTTGATGACTAAGAGATTCTAGCAAGATGACTTATAAAGGGAAGGATTCTGCAAGTGCATTCAAGACTTAAGTCTCTAATATCCTTCGAATGTGATGATTAGCATGCCCAAGAGTTAACTCGAGTTTTATCGATCTAGGGATTTAATTAGATGAGGTGGAGTGTTCAAGTTAGCAAGATGAGCTTGAAATGACCGTCGAGCAAGAGTTGACATAAAACATCACACCCGGATCCTACGGTTCCCACCAATGGGGAATTCATCTAGGCTAATCCTAGGGATCCGGCTCTCAGCAGCTAGGAAAGGATAGAAGTGATGTTTGAAATGGAAGGGTACTTAAATGTTCAAGGGCAATGAGTGATGTAGCTAATGATTGCCTTATATGGAAGAAATTGGAACTTTCGTGAGTACCAATGAATGAACAAAGATGACACTAAAATCTTGAGAGTGTCAAATGGAGCTAAATGATCCTAGTGATCAGATAGTGACTTAGTGTTAGGAATTGGAAATTCCATTGTAAAGTGTCGGTCACCCCATATATAATTTAGCATACGTTAGCTCGTAGACATATCGTTAGTTACGTTATTTATCAGTTTATTAGTTAGTTATTAGTTTAGTTTAGCGTAGTGTAACACCGTGGAGGAAGGACGGGTCTTTACCCACTGTATGCCTGATCCACAGTCCGATAGGAGGACGGTATGTTTGTAACTATAAATACCCCTTCCATCCATGGAAGGGGTGGAGCTTTTCATTCAATCTAACATTTCATTTGTGAACCAAGTCTCTAGCAAGAAACTCCCTCTCATCTCTTTCTCTTTAACTATGGCAAACATGTATTTTCATCATCCAAGACCACCCGAATCATCAACACAATAATATTTCGATCCTAAAATTGGTACCAGAGCCAAGGTTGTTGTGTTTTGATGATTTCTTGTGGTTTTGATTCGTGTTTGAAACTGTTTTTGTTTATTTGTGTGGTCGGAACATTGTTATGGGTAAACTGTTTTTACAAACAAGCTTTATGTGTTTTTGTTTGGTCAAAAAAGTTACTTCTGGTCATTATTTTTGTATCTAAGTCTATTAATCTGTTTTTTGTCCAAACTATAACTATTATTGTTGTGGGTCTTTCTGGTCAGTTGCATGAGGTCAAAACAGATGCAGTCTTCTTGTTTTCTGGGTTTATTTTAAGCTGTTTGGTAACCATAGTCGGAATACAAGCCTGATAATGTCATCTGGTCATTTTATGGTCAAATCATGAACAAATGGGTCAAAAGATGCATTTTTATGAAAAGTTTTTCTGGGTTTTTGAAGATGGTCGAAAAAATGGTCATTATGGTTCTTAATAGCGAGTTGACACAAATTCATGTGGCGACTTGACTCATAAAAACTGTTAGCGACTTGCCATGAGTCTTTACTCATGGTAGCGACTTGGTCTAGCGACATAGTCGTAGCGACTTGGTCTAGCGACTTGGTCGTAGCGACTTGGTCTAGCGACTTGCCAAAAAGCTAGCGACTTAACATGGACAGAAATGAAGAAGAAGAATAATTAAGACCTTGACTCAAAACACATTACCAATACTCACATCAAACCTGTTAAAACTCTCTTTCGATTGAAGACATCACAAGTATGACTCAACAACAATCTACAAACTACCTACAATCTACATCATGCTAACAAGTTCAAGCATAACTATCTACAAACATCATTCAAATCTGAAAATAATGTGCAAGATCTCAAAAATTGTTATTCGTAGGTTAGAGTTGTCTCAAAGGACCTTTTCATATCCAAACAACCCCACAAATATTTCCTCACAGATCTAAGACTTGGACTATCTCATTTAATCTCAAATTGGTGTTTGATCTTAATATGGTTCAAATCGTTCATATATAATCACCAGCCCATCATAGATGTAAATGTTTTGATATTTTCCGAAATCATAACTGAGGAAAGTACTAAACCATGAGATTGTGAAACGGTTATGTGGGAGGCACATCTTTTTTTTGACTATTTTAGGGTTTGTAGGATGGCTGCATATGATAGTGAGAGGTGAGATTAGGTTTTGAGTAAAGTGAGAACTCTTAGGGTTAAGTCAATATATAACCGGTCATAAACTTTGTTGCTGGATCGGATTATAGACTGGGCCCGGTTCTTACACTCAATTGCTTATGGACCGAATTTAATTTTGTTGGGCTGGTGTTGCTCTTGTTATTTGAATTGGGCTGTGATGGTTATATTCGGTATACCAGTTACGATTAATCAAATGCTACTATCAAAATTTCATCTTTTTGGACAATAATTTTTGATATACTGGTTAAGATTAGCATTGAGAGTGGTATTTCGGTCATATTAAATCTCACAGAAGATATGCAATTCACGGCCTGAGCTAAATTTCACGGATGGTTGGATTACACTTTCCCGAGGACACACATTCAATTGAATTTGAATATTGAATCCGCCTGAATTTTTTTAGAAGTTTCATGGTCTTGAGCTGACCTGAAACATGTTGAATTTTATTATGAATCCAAAATATTACTGGTGGGCCAGAGTTGAATTGGATTTGGATTGAAATGGGCTTAATGAATTATTGGATCAGATAATGATTTGTGATGATGAGATTATTTGATATCTTGGTTTAAACATTTTCACAAAGGATTCTGTGTTGCAGCTTGAATTAATGGTTGAACAAAGTTGACTTCGGGGTTGTTTGTATTTGGTATTTCTTATTTGGATTTGAAGTAAGGTTTTTCGGGCGCGTTTACTTATTTCGTCTTCTTTCTTTCTACCCTTCCTCGAAGATGGCTTGTTTGGGCGTTTATATAAGGTGATAAAGACTTGGCTATTTAATTACGGTTGTGATTCTTTCTTGTTTAACCCACAACGTAACTATCACTTCGGTGTCTCACTCAGTTGAGAATGTCAAGAGGTTTTGTACATCGGGTACACCGTTTCTTCTTCACAAGGATTAGTACAAGTTTAAGTAACAAATCTGGGGAATTTTACTTCATGATCAAGTTTGGTATATCGGGTCTATTTCTCCATGTGGTCACTACAATAGCCGACAAAATGCGTGGTTGATGTATTTACCAATGTGTTTAATTGGATGGTTGATGATGGTATTGATAATGAATCGTTGATGAACCATTGCATGTTCCCTAAAAAGCAGATATTCACGAAACCAAAGTTGTCATTACACATTCAAGTGACATTGTTTACGGTTTTGTCTTGATTTTGTAAAATCCATGAAAGAATCTATTTCTTGGTTTAAATCATAGACTTGTAAAATCCGTGACAATGGAAACATCCCAGTAATTGTAAAGTGCATTTCGGATCTATCTTACGGTTTATTCTTGGTTTTGTAAAATCCCACGAAAGAAACTATTTCTCGGTCTAAACCATAGAATTGTAAAATCCCGTATTGATGGAACCATCTTGGAGAAAGGAAAGTGTATTTCGAGATCTCTTATTTGATGTTGGTGCTACGTTTTCTATTTCGAAGAAGGGATAAAAGAGTGTACTTCATGAATTGGATGTGTGTTTGGATATTCATCATGGCAGTTTGGTTATTACATGGTTTTACGGGGTTATGTGCTTTTAACCATGGTCGGGATGAAACCATTATCAAAGTTCGTTTAAATGTCAAAGAAGGCCAGATTTGAGCAGTTAATCAGATGATGTGACAACGGCGTTAATTCACTATTATTTATTTGAGGTTGAAGTGAATTATCACGGGCGAGTGTACTTAGTATCTGAAGGTATCGGGATGGATGGATGAAGATTCTTCATGATCCTTGTTCAAGCTTATTATCAAAAGCGAAGACTTGGAAATCTAGTTATTGTTGGGTGACTTTTACCTTTTCTTTTACCACTTGGGGAATTGGGCTCTTATCACCATAAAATAACTATCACTTTAAGGAGTTACGTTGTAGTGCTCGATGTCACATTCAATTGTGGATTTTCAAGAGGTAATGTCGTCTTATACTTGATGGTTGGTTGGTTGAAGAGTATAGAGTACATAGAGTACTTAGAGATGCTAATGGAAATCGGCACCGCTCTTTGTTACATATGTGCAAGTTTAAGTCACGAGTTCGGGTTAGTTTACTTGAGGTCAAATTCATCATATTGGGTTATCTCCATCATTTGTCACTACAAAGAGCCTCTTGAATGATAATGGTGATGATTACATGTTTTGCTAAGAGAGTTGAAATGAGATAGATTATGACGTATGAACATAACAGTTCATGCCTCGTTCTCTAAAGAAAAGAAAAGTGTATGCGTTCGATGCGCTTTATCTTGAAAGAAGAAAATCTTCTTATGACGTATGAACACAACAGTTCATGCCTCGTTCTCTAAAGAAAAGAAAAGTGTACGTTCGCGCTTTATCTTCAAAGAAGAAAAGAAATCTTCTTATTATGACCATTCTCATCAACATGCTTCATACTTTTCCATGCGCTTGGTCATCAAGTGAACCGGCTACCAGCGATTGTTTTCTCATTCCACTTGCTCGATTATAATGAAGATGGCGACATCATGTGCTTATTTTGTGGGAGAGAAGTGTGAATAGAACATTCAGATGATTTTCACTTATTTAATCAAGAATTGCAACTCTGTATGCAATTCTTGAGGGGGAGAAGAAGAGTGAATTCTCTGCATGGTTGATTGATTTATGAGAATAAATGGTCAAACGGCTCCAAACTCATGTAAGAACCGAGCTTCTTCTTATCGGGTCATCGTTACATGGAGTTTCTTCTATGAGCCGTTGGTTGACATCTTCACACAGGCTGATATGATTATCGACAAAGTGCTTCCGGTTAATGCTTCACGAACACGTCAACATGATGATTCGAACAATCTCTCGTTCTTGTTTGATGTGATTGGTAGTTTGGTGTTACCATTTGTGTGTTCGTTGCGGCACGATTCTTGATTTCCTTGATGAACATCTTTTGTTCTTGTTTGATTGGGAGGATTTTAGTTAAGGGATTTGCAAGATGTAAGTTAATTGGGATGCTTTTGGTGAGATGCTTTTTGGTGTGAGTTGAAGATGTTAACTATCTATTCCCAACCGGACAATCTTGAAGAAGGTCGAGTCTGATCGGTTCTACATTTTACGCTACATGTTAGAAGACTAAAGGCGAGTTACATTTAACGATCTAAAGACTTCTTCTTAATCGGGCATTATCAAACAGATTGTCGGTTTAGGGAGAGCACTAATTGGGGAGAGTGATATGTCGATTTAATCCCAATTAGACTTGCTCACATTATACTTGAAGACAAGTTGATTCTCACGAATTTCACACGATCTAATGATGTTCTTCTCAAAAGATTTCAAGTATTTGGGCTTATAATATGTTCTTAATTTCTAAGAATTGTCAAAACCGGGAAGACAAATGGAGAGAAACACAAGATAAACTCAAAGCGAGTAAACTTGATGAACTTAATTCTTCTAAGTGATTGAAGATATCCGGGAAGACAAATGTCATGACCACGAGAGAAACTCAAGGTTTTACTCATCAAGGCTTTTAGTGTTATTATTCCAACGTCGTGGGGAAGTGATGTAAATGAAAGTTTACGAAGATAAAAGAGGTACACTTGTGTGTGATGATCTCGATGTTATCGCAATAATCGGGGAGAGAATTGTGTACATTGGGGATGCTCAATATCTCACTTGAGGGCTTAATCGATGATTCATAGATATAATCACTTATTCGGAGTTGACATCCGCAGATTGTCATCCAGAGATAATCGATGATTCGGCTGCTTCTTCAATGTTATCGGTTGTTCTCTTTTGGGGATTGTGTATACTTGGTCCTTGAGCTTCATACACGATCATCGGGAAGAAAGCCATTGTTTACCACAAACATTGGGAGGTGTTTTCTCCCCTCATGATGTGTATTCGGAGAGTTCTTGGATATTGGTGTACCGGGTTCTTGAGCTTCATACACGTTCATCGGGGAAGAAAATGTGAACATGGGAAGGTGTTCTTCATTCCCTCATGAAGTGTATTCGGAGAGTTCTTGAGCATTATACAAAGAGGCCGACTTCATCAATTCAACTACTCGGGAAGTGGTCTCTTCACACCTTTTGGAATGGATTGCGTCGGACTTGATGGTAATAAAATTTGAGAAGAGTTATTTATGTGTGGGATGATACGTTCTTTGTTCTTCTTGGATGATATAACCTCGAGCGGAGAATCTCGATTATCGATCTTAAAAGGAGCGCGGGTTTTATGATAATGGTGTGCTTCTCGTGCACTGCTAAGGCAAGCTTGAAATAGAGCTTTGAATCTGCTCATATTATGGATTTTCGGTTTGGGGAAGCGCCAAAGTCTCTCTTTCTCAATGGCTCATGTTCTATTCGGAGCCTCGGAAGCTTTGGTGGTGGAAGTTTAAGAGATGACGTGTTCTATCTTCTACGACGTGCTGCTTGATATCCTTATCTCGGTACTCGTATCATCATCCTCTTAAATTATATCATCTACTCTATCTGTGTATACATTTTTCGAAAAACAAAATAGAAAAAAATAAAATCAACAAAAAGCCATAAAAATCAGAAAATTTAAAAATACCAAAAATATTGTTTTATCAAGACATGTCTCCTGGTATCGATAACATCTGCGGTCTTAGAAATGTCATTCAATAATGGCACGGGACCATAGATGAAGTTCGACGAGGAGGTGTAAATATTCTTTTCAAAACATGTCTCTTAATATGGCTTCGCTTATTTCAAAACAATGGCTTAACCCATGCTTAACTATGGCTTGCTATTATTTCGGATAGCAACCCGTTCTTCATGAAAGGAAAGTGTTGTGCTAAACCAATATTTTTCAAATATTTCGTGCACTTATCCTAAAACAAAATGAGGAAAGTATGTCGAAGGACTGCTGTTCCTACACAAATGTTTTTCCGTCTAAAAATTCTTCAGAAAAATATTTGTTGTATTCAAAATTGGTGGTAAATGAGTTGCTTGAAATACAATCGGTTCGAGTTTTTTAAAATTGAAAACTCAATCAATGACTTGTAGCTTTTAAACTTTTCATAAATTTAAGTCATTGATTGAGGGAGAATGTTTTCAAATCTATATCATCTAACGGACTTTCTTAATCATCCTACATGCTTATCTCGAAAAAATATAATTGCCTATGTTGAAGGACTAGGTTTCTAGGATATGATTGCTAGGATTAGATGATTAGAGTTTGATGAACACATTATTCCCATGCTTTATATGATCGATTGATATGTTGAATTGACTTTTATTAGTCGATTATTGTTTAGGTGTTGTCGACCACCATATATCGTATGTGTGTTCACTAACGTATGCGGTATATTGGTTAAGAATGTTCCGATCCGGATCCCACAACTGAAGATGATTGGATGCCAAAAGGAAAGGGTAACTATATCTTGGGTTGACAAATGAAGAAACGGAGCTTAATTGGACTTCATGGAGAGTTGGCATGGAAAAATGCAACGTAAGAGGTCTCACTGCATCGTGAGATGGTTTTCTTCTAAGTGATTGAAGAAACGGAGCTTAAATTGACCTCGGTTGGCATTCAAAATGCAACGTAAGAAGAAGTCTCACCGCATCGGCAGATGGTTTTCTTCAAGCCCTACAACATCAACAAAAGCTTCTCAACCACCTAACGTATCTTTGTGCGGAATGTAGTGGATGATACCATTTTTAAACTTAAAACAATTTGTTTTGAAAATGGAAAAATATTGTTTTGAAAATTAATTGGATTTTGAAAATCACGGACTTTTTTTATCAAAACTTAAGTCTCTCATTTTGACAAATCTTGAGGGATTGATTTCAAATAAAATATTTTCTAACGATATTTCATCAAAAGGTCCGTTTATACGAAATTAAGTGGTGATCTAAAGATTTAATGTTATGTCATGGTATGATTTTTCTTTAGAATCAAGGTCTTTCAAAATGAAATTTTTACATTCTTGTTTGATTGTGAAATTGTTTTGTTTTACTTAAAGATCTCTTAAAACTATCATACGACACTAACAATCTTTAATGTCTTAAAATGGTCCTTATCATCATCTTTCAAAATTGAATCTTGCCACGTCTTTCCCAAAATTTTCTAAATGATTTAAATCTTTTGGGATCACAAATCTCAATTGGTTTGAAATTTTTGATCGGGGAGAGATAGTGATTTAAATCTCTTATCTGTTTAAATGGAATTGGTTTTAGTCCTTTATAGGCACTCCACGCCTCCATGTGCCAAACGATTTCATATACACAATGCACATGTTGAGGAGGATGATTTATCCAAAAACAAGATGAGTATTTAAACACGGCACATATTCTCCCATGTTTTCTAAACCTTATTAAATCACTTGGGATCCAAAATCTCAAAGGGTTTGATATTTTTGATCGGGGAGAATTTGTGATTTAATAATGAAACTTGATATAAGGTGATCGATTTGATGAAAATGTGCAAGTTGCTCTCTCATATGTGCTAAACTCTTTGAGGAGCATTTTAAAGAAAAGAATCTCGCACATAAGAGGAGGAGCATTGAGGGAGATTGGGTTATCAAATGGTTTCTTAATGGCTTTTGTGATCGTGGATGTGCTTCAAAAGAACTCTTGCCTCTATGTGATAAAATGATTTCAAATATCCAACTCACATATTGAGGGGAGATTTTACCAAGAAAATCAAATGGCTTTTCTATGAAAATAGTGATCAAAGAAAATATTTCAAAGTCCTCTTGCCTCCATGTGCTAAACAATTTCTAAATCATATGCACATGTTGAGGGGAGGTTTTCTAAATGATCAAAACTATTAAGGTACAAAATGCTTTGATCTCGTATCAAAAGTACCTTGATTGTTTTTCAAATGATTTTCAATTGGTTTCAAGAAGGAATGAACTGTACCAAAAGACCAACCATTTTACTTTATGCATGGAGTTATAAGGATGGTGAGGTTAGGTATTAGTTCCCACGATCCGCCGAGCCGGAGGGATCTACCGAGGACAATCCACTAGATAGTGTAGTGTCTTTAGGTATATTGAAAAAGGAGAAAAGTGAGATATGGGAAGAGTGCGGAATGAGGCCGAGCTAGTCTTGGAATAAACCCAACAAGGTTCTAGTTATGAAGTCTCGGTAAGCAATCAAGGGTTGAAGAATGAAAAAGAATTGAATGAGAAAAGGGTGAAAAGAAATAGCCTCCAATAATTCAACCTTAGGGCGTGAAGGGTTCAATACATATGCTCTTGGTGTTTACTAAGGTAACACGGTATTGAAGACAAGGCGTCATGGACCCATGACGCCTTTGCACTACAACTTCCCAAGCTACTCAAGTTCCTCTTAAAGGGCTTGTTTCATTCTCACGGGAACCTACATAATCTATCGACTTTCTCTTAGAGATTGTTGATATTGAAGAGGAGACCCTCTCCCTAGTCTCCCAGCATAGGAACCAAATGTGCACGATTGAGTCTAGAGCCAAGAGATCATCCACAATATCTCATTAGGACACAAAATTAATGAAGACTTGCTGTTTCACACAATGTGGAAAGTAAGAATATATTAAGAGTCCTCGCATTATCCTTGTGGTATTGCCGAACATCCGAGTGATATGTAAAAGTATTCACGATGAAGATGGAAATCCTTCTAGAGCCAACATCAAACAAGCTCTTGGTGGGTGACATGTGAGATCTTTTCTAAAGATCAAGCTTGTGACAACTGGACAGAAACAATGGGGCGATTCATTCTTGAATCAACCTTGGTCCAGGAATGGAATTGACGAATACTTTTGGAAAAACCGTTCGATGTGCAAACCTTCTTTTCTCTAGCACGTCGAATGTGTAGTTATGTCTTCAAAATCAAAAAGTATCTCTGATTGAAAAAATACTTTTGGGAAAACCGTTCGATGTGCGAATCTCTTCTTTTCTATAGCACGTCGAATGTGTACTATTTTCAAATACAAAAGTGTTTTGATTGAAAATTGATCTTTCTCATAAAACCTTCGTCGTATTGCAAAACTCTTTCTTCAAGCAATACGCGATTGTTTTCAAATCATTTTCATCAATCGGTGAATCTCAATTATTGGTTCACTCACTCCGTGTTGTCTTCTTTGAGGCGTTCGGTTTGAGAACATCTAGAACATTGCGAAACCTGTCAAGGAGATTCTTAGGAATCCTACTTGATCACAGGCGATGCTTGTCTTGATCAACGGGGAACCGTGGGCGTGTACCTCAATTCAACGAAAGTGATCAAAGACACTTTCGTGTGTTTTATTGCTAATTGTTGTTTGCGGTACATTTGGATGGTTGCGGTGATCGAAATTGAGGAGTCAATCCAAAGCCGCATGCTCACAACATCCACACTTAATTTGAAGAAATCATGACGGTGCATATCTACATAACCTCGCTCGATATTTCATACTATGCTTCGCTTCGCTCTCGCAAATATCATGAACCGATGAGGCTTCCGCTACTCGATGGAAAGATGTCATGATTCAAAAGTGTGAGCATGTCGGTCCAAAAGTCACAACTTCACATGATGGCAACACAATAAAGGGTGATCCGAGATTTACGTGGTGATGATCTCAAAAAAGCTCAAAGATCATCAAAGATGTGGATCGGTTCAAAGACCTCCACCGAAAGTACAAAGCACTCGGACTTTGAAGTTGCACTACAAAAGCACAAAGATTGCGGAATTGATGAATTAAAGTCTACGAGCTCAAGACTGAAGATTTAATAGAATGCTACGATTCAAAATGTAAAACATGGGGTGACCTCCCTTAGGGGGAGATTGTTAGGAATTGGAAATTCCATAGTAAAGTGTCGGTCACCCCATATATAATTTAGCATAAGTTAGCTCGTAGACATATCGTTAGTTACGTTATTTATCAGTTTATTAGTTAGTTGTTAGTTTAGTTTAGCGTAGTGTAACACCGTGGAGGAAGGACGGGTCTTTACCCACCGTATGCACGATCCACGATCCGATAGGAGGTCGGTATGTTTGTAACTATAAATACCCTTCCATCCATGGAAGGGTGGAGCTTCATTCAATCTAACATTTCATTTGTGAACCAAGTCTCTAGCAAAAAACTCCCTCTCATCTCTTTCTCTTTAACTATGGCAAACATGTATTTCCATCATCCAAGACCACCCGAATCATCAACACAATAATATTTCGATCCTACACTTAGGATAATGTCTTTGAGAAGATCCTAAAGGTTTTAAGGTGGAAGAACTACAATTTGATCCATTTCGACCAATTTAGAGGTAAGGATGATTATGATCAATTTTGCCATAATCGAAAGATTTCTAAGTCTAGATGTGAGGATCATGAGAAATAATGAGTGATCTAGAGGCGGAAGAGTAATGAGTTTAGGTGAAATTTCTAGCGATAGATCGAAAAGCACTTTGAGTGTGATCCTTAATGAGCTATGAGTGAGTGTGAAGCTTACTAAGCTTGAGAAGGACTTAAGACATCCTAAAGTATTAAGTTCACTAGTGTGAAGTAATCTAGGAACATGGTTTGAGGTGTAAAGTTGAAACTCCACTTCTATTTGCCCGGATCCCACGGATCCTTCACTTGAGGGATCCGGATAGTTACAAACTAGGGATCCCGCATCTGGGATAGTTTTACTTAACATTGTGCGTTTGTTCTAAGTATCGAACTTAGAAGCTAATGATCTCTATGGCATACATGTATACAAGTAAAACATACTAAGAGCATGTAGAAATAGCACATAAGCAATTAAATGAGATCTAGCTCACAAGTAACACATAGGTTTATCAAACTTAACAACCGCTATTCAAGAAGCTCAAAATAGATTTGATCTAGATTAGTAAATCGTTTGTATTAACAATGGCGTGCGAGTAGATGATGGTGTTCAAGACAATAGGGTTGTTTTGTGTGAAGCAATGAACTATGTATAGTCATTACGGATGGTAATTAGCATACAATGAACTTCGTCCATGAAGTCATGTAGCTCTTCTCGATCAAAGCAAGATAATCGCTTGATGAGGCAAGTGGTTGTGATTAACTAAAAGAAAAATTAATTTTACAACTTGTTTGATTAGTAATCCTAAGACAATGCAAAGTATTTCCATTGTAAACTTACTTTAGGAAAACATAGGAGTATAAATTTCCCAAGTGAGAGAATGAATATGAGGCTCATTACTAGCGGTGCTCAATTACGGCTAAACACGACCATTTTACGGTGATTCCACATACCCAACTTCTATCAAGGAAGCAATTCAACCGTTAGGTCAAATTGAGTTTCTAGTGCAATAAGTTCTCCAATATTCATTCTCAAGTTAGGAAAATTTATATTCCTACAATGGCCTATCGAAGAGTAACAATGATGATACTTTGCTTCGTTTAATATTATACTTGAGACAACTAAGGTGACGAAGGCGTCATGTTAAAAATAAGTTTAAAAGTTGTCCATATGGTAAACAACAAAAATGGTTGGATGAGCTAGTTCAACATATGTTGTTGGAAAGCTTTGAGTTTGGAATTTCGGATATGAACAATTATATTTGCGTTGCAAAATAATTTACTTGAGTATATCGGATGAAATAATCAAGTTGTCAATCCTACTATGAAGCTTGGAGAGCGATCATGAAAAGGAAAATGGGAGAGTACATCATCAACACAAGTGTAGGTTATGATCCGATGTATATTCTTGTTGTTTTAGAAAATGATACAAGAACAAAAGAAATCATATAAGCACATAAAACATTTATGTTGCACACATGACAAACTCAATCAAAAATCCATTTAGTGTGTTATATGTTTTAAACATTTTTCAACCTATATGACTTATCTAAGTATCTAAACTAACATTTTCGACACAACTAGCTGTTATCCCAAACACTCCTTCAAATAGAACACTGATTAGTGGAACATTACTAAATCGACAAACAAGAGAATGAATAGCAAGGTAAGGAAACCACATATGTTATTCAATCAAACAAGCACACAAGCTATTTGAGATAAGCAAATAATCAAGTAATGCAAAGAAGACAATTTATTATTTAGCATAGCATACGAAAGTTCTTTTCATCGCTTTGTGTTAAATATAAACATGTATACCAAGCTTGATTAGTTTCTTTTATATTTATAAATATGATCAAAACTTTAATTTCAATAGAGGACACATTGTTATTCAAAAGCGAAAACATCCGTCTCGATTAGATCAAAGTTTGTGCAAAAGTTATGACCGAAAAATGACTTTCTATTATAAATCAATGATTCTGTAAATTATTGTTTTGAATCAGTTTATGAAATCATTTTTCAATGAAAGTAGACTCAAATACCTTTAAAGCGATAGGTGGCACGACTTCTAACAACTTACGGTTAAAAGTTATGAATTTTGAAATTCGACAAAAAACTATCTTACGTACCACGGATCCCACGGATCCCTTGCTTGAGGATCCGTCGATGTAACTGAAGGATCCGCGGATCGACACGAAATTACAAAATGTGCGTTTTGACCCGGCGAAAGGTTTAGTCTTTGTAGACTTTTAGTGAAGTTATATTACCCATTTTACCTTTATTCAAGCTTGATTAATAAGATATCTAACAACAAAACTTCAAAGAAAAAAATTACTAAAACACTTTTCATATTATGCTTATTATAAGATAGAAGCATATATCACCATTTTGTCCACAAGCAATTTAGCACATTTTGACAAAAAAATTGTAACTAAGAAAACATACCTTTGTTGTATTCCCTTTGTATGGTTTTAGAAACCATAGGCGAAATACTTCATGATCTTCTAAGATACCCAAATCCTTTGCTATATTCCCTTTTTATGGTTTTAGAAACCATAGACGCAAAATACTTCATGATCTTCTAAGATACCTAAATCCTAGTATGAAGAACTCTCAAAGGAAAAAAAATTAGAATGATCTATCACTATCCAACATATGATGATTTCTAAAAACAATACTCTTTGTTTTAAGAAATTCCCTTCTTTGTAGTTTTCAAACATACACGGATCGTATCAAGTTTTCAAAGTACAATATACTATAAAAAACTTGGTAAAGAAGCTCTGATGCCAATTGTGGAAAACTAGAAGGGTGGGTTGAATAGTTTTACCAATTCAAAACTTCCTTTTAAATATTTAGATCGACTTATGTCAATCTATTTGGTTGTTTATGTTGGACATTGATAGATAGATATATAAACGTGTAATGAAAGATAAAGAGTAAGAAGCACATCACCACGACACAAGTATTTATAGTGGTTCGGCTACAAGGACACCTTCCTTGCCCTACTCCACTCCCAGTCACCTACTCGAGAGTTCGTAAACACTACACCAACTCCTTATGGCGGAGAAGCCTTCACAACGTTGCTTAACCTTTTTCGGTAAAAGCTAAATACCGAGTTCCTTCACACCAAGGCGAACCACACCTAACACAACGTCGCCTACCCTTTATACGGTGCTAGGCTAACCACCGAGTTCTTTCACACCAAGGAGAACTAATCCTATCACAACGTCGCCTACCCTTTATTAGGTACTAGGCTAAGCACCTAGTTCCATTACTATGGAGGAACTACTACCCTTCACAACACAACACCTAATCTCAAGGAGATCTACTCCTTGTTACAACACCATCAAGGATATCACCATCCTTGGAAATAAACAATTACTTATATGTATAACGATGCACCTCATCGATTATCGACCTAGGCATTCTTCCCAAATGCCACTTGATTTAATTCTTAGGCATCCTTCACTAATGCCTTTGACACAACGCTTGGAACCCTTCACTAATTCCTTCGTCTTGACACCTTTAGCATTCTTCACTAATGCTTTTGATACGAACGATAAGCACCTTTCACTAATGCTTTCGTCTTGACACTTTCGGCATCCTTCACAAATGCCTTCAACCCAACATCTATGGAGGAAGGAAGAACTATCAACAAGAGAACCCTAGTTATCTTGATGATGACGAAGCATGGCAACTCATGGACTTAAGCTTGCTCGTCTTCAATAAGTGGTGATCTCGCGTTTAAGAGGAACCTAGAGAATCACACAAAAACAAAAGACAAACTACATAGATCACTTGGATCTAAGGTTAGAGGGTTAGAATACTTGGGGAAGTATGTGTGTAAAAATGATGAGTAGAAAGGAAGAAATGGCTCTCTATTTATAGAAGAAATTCTCTATTGTTCCCCGGATCCCACGGATCCCTCCCACAAGGGATCCGGCTAGCGTAAAGCTAGGGATCCGTGGGATGCTCCCTTTTATCCATGGGTATTTTGGTTATGGGTCATGGATCATGGGTTGATCCATGGATCTTTGGCTAGATACAATGTATCTCTTGAGTGCGCACCAAGGGTTCAATGTATCTAGACATTCTCTTGAGTGCTCACCAAGGGTTCAATGTATCTAGACATTGGGTATGGGTCAATACCATGGGTTATGGATATTATCCATATTTGATATAAGCATGATGTCATGCAATGGGTTATGGGTCAAGCTCAATGGGTCATGGGCTTTGGGTTGTTCCCAACTACATTCAATGTATTTGCCCAATGGGTTATGATACTTAAGTTTCTACCCATTTATATTACCCAATATACTACATACTAGTTATGTATATTTTACCCAAATATGTAAACACTAGTTGTTGTACATATGTAATATTAAATCATAAAATCACTTATACTTGTTTTAGTGTTTTATGTGAAAATGTGAATATGTTAAAAACTATTAGTTCAAACCATTTACGTATTTTATTTGTTTCGTTAAAATGATTTTACGTTTGTTATCGACAAAACATTAGAAGATGGTAAAATATAAATAAACGTTTTTACGGCTTATTTGTATTAACACAAACATACCAAACCCAACAGTACTAATAAAAAGGAAAAGAAAAAGGATAATTCGGGTTGTCTCCCGAAAGAGCTCTTTTGTTTATTTTACAAGTATTTAAGTTAGACTCAATGCCGCAGGTCATCATGGTTGTCAATGAACATGACCAAGATCGTCCATCTCTCTCATCAAATTATGTCTTACCCATGCAACATTTGTAGCAGTACGAAGAAACTATTTTCTTTCAATTTTCCGTACCTTGACAAAATTCTCATTAAGTCCCAAGTGATACCAAGTAATTTCATATTTTTCTGCCACGATCGGTGGAGGTCATTTGTAAGAAATATCTAAAAGTTTACATCTTCATTACTCTTAAGATTTATCATTCGGATTTGTGAACCCATCATGCCCTTGTAAGCCAAGGTAATCCATGATTCCATCTAAATCATCGTCGTCGGATTCTGTACCCTTAAACCAATTGTCATCAAGCGTATCTTCAATAAGCTTATGCTTGCAATGCTCTTTCTCTTCTCCCCATCTAGTTTTATATTCTTCTTTATTTTCATCTCTTACATCATCAGGACTCTCGTCCTCGCTTAGAGCTTCTTTTTTCATGAACCCCTTCCAAATCTGCTCTTTAGTTGAAGCATCCACTTTTCCGTACTTTTTTCTAATCCAATCATCAAAGCCTAACCTATCAAGCCATGGTAGTTCACTTCTTTCATCGTCATTTGTTGAGGTCCATAGAAAATCATCATCCCCAACTCTTACCGTGCTACTTCCTCCATTACAATATTCGTCAAAAGGGTCACTAGAAGCCCAAAACACTTTGCCTTCATTCCTAATCTTCTCACACCAATGCTTTCGTTCAATCTTTTCCCCTGCATCTACGTCATTCGCACAGTCATTAATAACCTCATTATCCGAGAGCGGTTCACTTTACGATTCAGGGCCATCATTTATTATGGGGATTTCACTGTCGTGGACGCGGTTCTGGTCATCCCAAATGCTCATCTTTGTTTCCATATCAACCTTGTCATATATAATTTGTATCTACTCATCGAATGGTATTGTACCTTTCCATTCAAGGTTCTTTCTATCCTTGTCATTGGTGGAAGTCCACAAATGCTTGTTATCTTGTTACCTTACTTTGTTGCCCCCACCATCACAAAGATCGACATTTAGGTCACAGGAAGCCCATAAGTCGTACCATCTTTCATTGTCAATCGGTATAGCCTCGCACCAATGGTATCTCTTCTCGATCTTCTAGGGAACGTCCTTAGTTTCTTTGTGTTGTACTTCCATGATTTTCACAAGATTCTTAGTATCATCATTAGTTAATGATGAACTAATGACCACCTTGAGTTCCTCGTTCCCATCGATCAATTCACACTTTGTGTTGGGGATTTCCTCAGAATCTGGTCCATGGTTACGCCGTAATTCAGAATTAGAGTTACGGCTTAAATCGCCTCTGTTGCTTATTCCAGCATTAGTTTCCTACAAAACCCTACTCACAGAATTGACATGATTAGTATTAACGTGCTCGTGTGCAAGGTTATTAGTAAGATTACGATCATTACTTGACTTATCTTTCTTAATGACACAAACAGTCTCAAATGGATGACAATTCCCCCTATCATCCATTTTGAAAACAAACTCCCTATTATCAATTTTAAGAGAAATGCACTTATTGAAAACATCGATTATGGCACGTGCAGTATCAAGGAGAGGTCTTTCTAGAATTAAAGGTGTTTCTAGGTCTTCTTCCTTATCGAGAATGACAAAGTCCTCTGGAAAAGTGAATTTATCAATCTTAACCAAAACATTTTCTAGGATGCCCTTAGGGATATTGACAGTTCGGTCAGCCAGTTCTATAGTCATAGAGATTGGTTTTAGAGGACCTAAATTCAGTTTTTTGCACATAGAGAATGGCATTATACTAATACTAGGCCCAAGGTCTGCTAAAGCATTTTTAACATATAAGTTGTCAATAGAACAAGGAAGAAGGAAACTCCCTAGGTCTTTCTCCTTTGGGGGTAGATGATTTTGAACACTAGCCGAACAACGCTCGTTTAATCTTATCTCTTCCTCCACTTGAGTTGGTTCATCCTTGAGAAAATTTTCTCATCAGAAGACGGTTCCAGGAATGTAGAAAGTCCATTTCCTCATCGTTGTTCTCATATTCATCTTGCTTAGACAAGTTAGAAAAATAATTAATTTCTTCTTCTGAATACCTGAAAGGGGTATAGAGGGGTTGTCCATCATTGGTGAATATAGCTTTGAAAGCTCCAGAATTCTCCCTCATGTCTTGCTTTTGAATGTAATTTGTTAACAACCCAACTTTCGTCTCAAGATTCCTAAGGGTTTCGTCATAGGTTTTGAGATTTGCTTTTGTCCTTTCCTGAAAACTTTTGAGCCAATCTTCCCTTTCATTTTACCTTTTAGCGAATTCATCCAGGTATTTGTAAATTGACTCCTTCAAAAGGCCTCTTAGCTATCCTGGTGGTCCAACCATGTATCTAAACGCATTACCGTTATCTCCTTTAAAAGGCCTTTTAGCTTCACTATACTTAACCTCTTCACCTTTCTTGTCTTCTTCATCCAGTGGGCAGTCTCTGGCTAGATGAGCTCCTCCGCAAGTGTCGCATCCTACTTGTATAGCATGCACATTTTCTTTTAGTTTCTTTACATCCCTACCAAGACTTTCAAGTTTGTTAGTAATAATAGCGATCTCATCCAAACTTCCGCCTATACTTCTGTTGCTGTCTCCATTATGCCACTTTTGCGAGTGGTCGACCATGTCTTGAATAGCCTCAAGGGCTAGAGTACGAATCATTCCAGGGATCGGTCCTTGAGAATTAAGCATCTACCATGTTGATATGTTAATACCCTTGTAGAATAAGTTGACCTTCTGCTGGTTGTTAAGGTCATGAGTCGGACACCTACAGAGAAGATCATTATACCTAACCCAAGCTTGGTATAATGTTTCGTCACCAACCTGTCTGAAATTATGGATCTCCTCTAGCTATTTTTCCGTCTTAGAAGAAGGGAAATAGCATTGGATAAATGCTCTTTTAAGGAGATTCCATGTGTTGACAGTTCTAACGGGCAACCTACCAACCCATCTTTTAGCGGCTCCCGTTAGTATCATCGGAAACACTTGGACATGATAGCATCATGAGGAACACCTGGGATGTTGAAGAGACTCACGATGTATAAGAAATTTTCCACATGCTCGTAAGCATAATCGGTCTTATTTCCGGAAAAGGAATTTGCACGTAATTCTCTCATGAACTGGTTATTGATCTCGAAATGGACATCCACTCCATTAGCCTGCCTAACAAGCTCCGACCCTTGCTCATCTCGAGTCATAGCAAGGTACTCTTCCAGAGTAAGCGTATCAATATCCACACCTTCCATGACTCCTGAAACTAAAAGAAAAGCATACAATAAACAAAAATATTAAAATTAAAAACTTAAACAAAAATCCAAATATAGGTCCCCGGCATCGGTGCCAAAAACTTGATCCAGGATTTCTGACCAAGTTTTAATACTTATAATTTTACTCGTCTACCTATGGTCTACCTTTTGCACTAACGGGCAGAGAACCCGATCGTGTGTAGTGTAGTATTCGGTAAAGCCGAGGTCGTCCCAAGAGCTATGTGAATGGATCCTAACTTAAGTCTAATGTCACGTTTTAAAGGGGTTTTGAATTGTTTGATTAATTAAATTAAATAACAGAAATGACAAAAAAAATTAAATAAAGATGAATCAGTAGGGAGAAAGTGTACTAGCCTATTTGCTCATCCTATCATGCATTGACTATGTTCTCTAATTAAGCCTTCTATCGTTTTAAGTGGGGCATAAGATTCACTAGACTCCTATGGTCAATTCACCTAGCCTATCTCCCTAGAATCCTCTTCGGAACCAAAGATTCTTTCTTTGTAGTAAGCGAAGGTGTGGTAGACTAGTTTGGGTCATTAAGTGCCACTACATGCTAGACTTATTTTTTGTGTGGCTCGGCTTCTCGGATCTTAGACCACACATCTAACTTCTTAAGTTCATCCAACCCGGAGGTGATCCTATGGTAAATTAGCACACAAGGAATTGGTAGTCCTATGATCAAGTATTACCAACCCTCGGAACCAATCCCACTAGGGTCCTATGGTCAATTCTTCTAGTACAAGAAGTACAACCGATCTTTAAAACTACTGAAACTAGAGGATTTAACAAAAAGCTAAGCATGCACACACTAGAAGCAATAATGAAAGCACGAAAACATAATCAAAGCAAGAAAAGGAATCATAACTAGGCTAGCACCAAAGGTGCTTAGCCGATCATATTATAAAGACCACGAGATTAAATGTTTTGTATGGTAATGAAAGATATGGAATCGTAATGTAAAAGAAGTATGAATGAATAAAACTTGCTGATGTTGTGAAGTGATTTCTCCCTTGGAAAATACTTTGTATGCTGTTGGAGATCGTCCTTTTGGAACCCTACTTCGTCCTCTGGTGAGTTGTGGTGAGAAAGATGTGTAAAATGCAGAAAATAGAGTTGGTATTTATAGGCCTGACACAGCTACGGTGTAACCTTGAGTCATGATTACGTCGTAACTAGTGTAATCTTCAACGATCTTATCCATAAATAAATATTTACGGCATAACTTAGTTGGATAGTTACGCCGTAACCTTCTAGGGTTTCGTTTACGCCGTAATCTTAATGCTTGGTTACGTCGTAATCTCCTCAATAACTTGAGTCCCCTTGTGTTCACTTATTACGCCGTAACCTCATACATTGGTTACGGCGTAACCTTCTTAGTAATGAAAATCTTCTAAATCTTCTAAGATAGTTACGCCGTAATCCTTGATTAGCTTTGACTTGGTATTCATGTTTGAATTCACTGTTACGGCATAAATGGATAATGGAACTACGCCGTAACCTCTTCACAGTCAGCATATTAAAGTGTGTATCTTTGTAAGTTCTTTTCCAATTTCGTGTCTCTTTTGTTCCTATGCTCATTTACAATCTGGAAACGAAATATAAAGAAATCAAATCATATATCCATATAAACGATACAAATAATGAGCCTATTAGGGGGAAATCGACACTTAATTATCATGATTATTTAATGTCATCGTTTACATATAAATTGTATGAAACTTGGTGGGTTTTTATTAATTTATACAATATGTATAATAACAAGTATTTTTTGTATTAAAGGTGTTTTAAAAATAGCATTTATTATGTAATTATTTTTATAGACGTTTTTTTTATATTAAATTACTTTGTATTTTGTTTATTATTTTTTTTAAAAACATATCTACAAAAGTGCTTTAAAATATTGCAACCAATGGTATTATAGATCTACATATTAAAATTTATCATTATAAGCAAATGTTGAATCTAAATTTTTAAGCCTTTCATTTCGTGAATGTCAAAATGCTTTATAATGTAGTATAGATATGTGTAAATGTGTATAATCATACAAATTAACAATTAGCGTTTTGCACCTTTGCATCATTTGATTTGAAAAATCGTCCGGTTTTATAAAACAAAGTTTTTAGTTTTATGGTAAGTTTTATCAAAAAATAATAAAAGGTATCTATGTTGGTTCTCGAGGCACTCTTGCGATTTAATAATATTGTCTGAACATTTTAATTTAATATGCATTTTGAAACGCTAATGAATTAGTAATATCATTTCCGGGCTACTTTTATGGGCTAGCTGAACCGGTGGTGACTCCGGTTCCAGTTGAACCCGTTGGTTTGCTCTGTTTTTAAAAACCATATGTGCCATCAACTTGTTTACATATAAATTGTATGAAACTTTGTGTGTTTTATTAATTTGTACAATATTTATAATAACAAGTATTTTTTATATTAGCGGTGTTTTAAAAACAATATTTATTATGTAATTATTGTTATAAACATTTTTTTCTTATATTAAATTACTTTGTATTTTTTTTTTAAACATGTCTACAAAAAGTGTTTTAAAGTGTTACAACCAATGTTATTATAAACGTACTTATTAAAACTTACCATTATAAACAAGTGTTGAATCTTCATTTTTTAAGCCTTCTATTTTAGAAATATCTCAAACGCTTTATAATGTAGTATAGATTATTCAGATTTGACACGTATTTATTTTGCGTCGTAGTGCTTAAATATAGCATACTAGTTATTCTTTACAGGCTTTCTTTAAATTTTTGAAAAATTTGAGAACCCTGAATGAAATCATGTAATGGGGCCTTTAACGAAAGAATATTATATTAAAATGTCACTTTTTATAAGATATCCTTCCTCCGTTCTAAATTATAAGTCCATTTTGACTTTTTCAAAGTCATTTTATACCAACTTTGACTTTAATTATTTCTTTTAGCATTATATAATACTTGTTATAAAATATATAAATGGATATGTGATTTAAATGCATTTTCATTTGTATATTTTTCATCAAGTATTATATAACACGAAAAAAAATAATTAAGATCAAAGTCGGAAGAAAAAGACTTTGAAAAGTCAAAAATGGACTTATAATTTAGGACGGATGGAGTAATACAATTAGTTATTTAAATATTCAACATATTACTTATTTAAGATATTTTATAATTTAATTATTGTCTTCTTCGTAAAAAATTATGTCCATATACATATAATTGTTAACGGGACAAATTTTAAAGCTTTTAATTTTTTAAGCCTGAGCAATCATCTACCTTACATACCCTAAAAACGACCCATTCTTTATAACAACACATATAAATAAATGTTGATATGATTTTTGATTTTTGTTTTTTGGTTTTTGTTTTTAAATATGCTAATCTTCTTTTACAAGCATCTTTTGTATAACAAACAAAATATTACTTTCTTCTTTTAGACTTTAGAGAAGGAATCTGATGAATTTGGGGTCCATTGATTACAGACATTTGTCGTTCTCGTTTAGTTTGTCACAAATATTAACAATGTTGGCTAACCAACTTCCATGCTTACTAAAGCATATGATAAATTTAAGATTCAAAGTTGATTGCGTTTTCTTTTCAAGATCAACTTTTTTTTTGTTGTATTGAAGATTGAACTTGCTTAATTTTCCTTTTGTGACACTTAAAGTGTGATTTTGTGTCACAAAAGAAAATTAAGCGAGTTCGGTCTTCTGATAGGAAAAAAAAGTTCGATCTGAGAAAAGAAAAAAATTCGATGCTCGAAAAAAAAAAGTTCGACCGTTAATTTTTTATTGCACCGTTAGTCCTTTTGTATGCATTTTAACGACCGTTATTATATTATTGCACCGTTAGTCCTTTTCGCCGCTTCTTACACGTTTTCGTCGTGTTCTTACGGTTTCGTCCGTTTTACACGTTTTCATCCGTTTTACGTTTTCGTCCGTTTTACACTTTTTCGTCCGTTTTGCACATTTTCGTCCGTTTTGCGTTTTCGTCGCTTTTGCGTTTTCGCTTTTGCGCGTTTAAATCTGTTTTTGCGTTTTCGTCGTTTTGCGGTTTCTTTTGTTTCTACGTTTTGTTCGTTTCTACGTTTTCGTTCGTTTTACATGTTTTCATTTGTTTTGCATGCTTAGTCGTTTTACGTTTCGTTTGTTTTACGTTTTCGTTCGTGTTGGACGCTTTCGTCCGTTTTACACATTTTCATTTGTTTTACGGGTTTAATGGTGAAAAAGCGTAAAACGCGCGCGGCAACGTGCAAAAGCGGCGGCGCGCGCGCGGCAAAACGGACGAAACGCGTAAAACGAAGAAAATGTAAAGCGGACGAAACGGCTAAAACGATTAAAACGTGCAAAAGCGAACGAAAACGCAAAACGGCTTAAACTGCGGTAAAAGCGACGGACAACGTCTGCCGACGAAACGCAAAACGGACGAAAACGTAAAAACGGACAAATGTAAAAGCGGACGGCGTGCAAAACGGACGGCGTGTAAAACGGACGGCGTGTAAAAGGACAAACCGTGTAAAACGAACAAAGCCGTGTAAAAGCAGGGCGAAAGGACTAACGGTGCAATAAAAAATTAACGGTCGAACTTTTTTTTCGGGCATCGAATTTTTTTTCCTTTTACGGGCATCGAACTTTTTTTTGTATTAGCGAGCTTGCCTAATTTTCCTTTTGTGACACAAAATGTGTTTTGTGTCACAAAAGGAAAATTACGCAAGTTCGATCTGAATAGAAAAAAAAAAAAAAAAAGTTTAATGCCCAGAAAAAAAAAACGTGGCAACTTTGATGCCTAAATTTATCATTTTCCCTAAAAACAATTAACAAGGTAACGATTATGAAGGAGTTACACAAGTAGGTGCATTTGTTTGTCTATCGTTGGCTAAGATATGTGATTCTTCCTCATACTATGTATTTAATTATTTTTTTAAGTAATAGATTTTACCCGAAAAGCCTTTTAACAAAAACAAATAATAATAAATAAAATAAAAAAATATAATAATTACAAAAATATTTTTCAACGTATAAATTCTTGTTATAAATGAATAAAAGAATTTATTAAAATTGTTTGCAGAATAATAATCTAAGTTAAATGACAATGTATGATGATTGTCTCACTAATCTAAACACTAACCAGAGTATGTGTATAAATAAGAACTATGCTAACACACAAAATGGATTCAGGGGATTATTTCTTTGGAGGAGTAAATGCTCTTGTAAATGTGTATCATATTAATTGTATGAGATATCATTTACTCATTTGAGACATTCTCTTTTATAGGCAGATGACAATGTGGTTACTCGTTGGTTAATAGTGGCAAGTCAAGCATCTAAATATAAAGTACACTAGTACCTTATTACATTTAATGCTTCTATTATAAGAATGTGTCCATTCCGACTTTAGGGAACAACGTTAACAGATGTTTGCATCTTTCTGCCAAATTCTTATACTTGTTTGACTTTCTATGATAGGTATCTTTCTACTTTTCCTCCCAAGAAAGTTCCTGCCTAATCTTTCAGACACTTAGATATTTTTTCTAAATATCTAATAGAATGTCTTTGGGTTGTTGAGTAGATGAAGTGGAGTCAGTATGTTATCGTCATCAATCACAGACTCCGTCATCTTCTCTCAAGTTTCGGGCTTCAATTATCGAGTTCTGCATCAGGAAATGGTGTAACTTTCTTTAGTCTCTGACGAACTCTGAAGATGACTCCATGAATGTTCATTCATTTAGGGATTTCATTTGTACATAGGATATTTTATATTCAAATTCTAGTTAGAGACCGGTGCGCTTTGAATTCACTACAAGAAAAAGGGGTTTTGGGGACAAAACTTTTTAGAACAGTCAAATAATTGTGTCAAATACACGTATTTGGCACTTTTGGGGTAACCGTGACAAAAATGTAGGTATTTGGGATGGCTATTAAGAAATTGTTTCAAATACGTATGTGTTTGGAACGTTTTCCAATAATGGTGCCAAATACATGTGTATTTGTAACAGTTTGAGTTAACAATGTCAAATACTTATGTTTTTGTGACGATTGATACCACTGGTGCCAAATTTGTATATGTATTTGGAACGTTATTTACTATTGGTGCCAAATACACATGTATTCGAATCGTTAGTGCGGAAGGTGCCAAATTCCTCTATGTATTTGGAACATTATCTAATTCTTGTGCCAAATACGTATGTCTTTGAACAATTTTTATAGGTTGTGAAAAACACATGTATTTGGGGCGATTTTTATAAACTATTTTTAATTCTTTTGCATTTGGAACATCTCTGACCCGACTTAAACGTTTTTCACACACGTGTTGACCATTTTCTGCTTTTATTATCGTGAACATCAAATTAAATTTATAATCAATTTTATTAATTTACTCTAATCTTCAATATCCTTCCTCATTAACTTTTAATCTCTATAATTAATCTATATATTGAATTAATATTTATCATATTTCTTAAAACACGTTGTGTGCTGATTTTTGGTAAGTTAACTTTGTTGTTTCTTAAATAAACAATTTTTCCTTAAAGGTCAAGTTAAAAAAATTCATCTTATATATACAAAAACGGATAAACAAATGAGTGAGGTCATTTATGTTCAGGTTAACTAGCAGGGCGAGTCTTTGACTCAGATGTATGTATTAGAATGATATGAACTCTGTATCTTATTCAATATAATTGATCAACTATAAATAGAGTACATGAGACATCAAAGGTAAACCCTAACGGGTATCGACTTGTTGCACAATTGGATTGAGCCTGCTAATACTTATTTATCGCCTAATACTCCTTTGCAATTCGAGCGGCGAAATTGCGAAAGGTCGAACTAGAGTGTAAACTATAATTACTAAACAAAAAAAAAAGATAGTTATCTTGTTAAAGAATCGATAATTTGATAGAAACAATCATAGTGGATAAACGTAATTAGAAAAAAAGAGAGGTTTTTATTGACGGTGGGTAAACCAGTCATCTAACTCTAAGCGGTACGAGAGTTATAATAAAAACAATGAGCCATGTTTTTTTTTACCACGAATAGGTGTAAGAATATAAAAGCTCTCTAACAACAAACTACAAACATTTGAGTCATACTCCTTTATAAATGATTATACATATTTTTTTAATTTCATTATTTATTTCTAAATAAATATTTTGTTGTATGTTATTATATAAAAATAACACATAATTTAGGTCATCTTTTGGAAAAGACTGAGCTTTTTTCTGTAAAAAGCCACGGCTTTTAGGTTTTCTAGCGGGTTTTCAAAAGCCGGGCTTTTAAACTTTTGGGCTTTGGGCTTGGGCTTAGCCTTTGGTGGAAGATAAGAGCCATTTAGGCCTTTTGGGCCTAGTTTTTAAGGCTTTTTGGGCCGAGCTTAAACCCGGCTCAAGCTTTACCGTATGTGCATCTCTAATATAGAGTCATATTTTAGAGGATAAAAAGGAGGCTTTATTTGTTTGATTTTTCATTTAAGCATTGAGTGGGATTTCTCCCTTCCATTTTTTCACTTGGTTTTCTTTTCTTCTTTTCACCTAATAGACCCATATACACATGAACCTCATAGGCTTATCACTTTTTACTTATTCCCAGTGGAAGGCTTGTGTTAAATAAAATAAAATAAAATAAATAAATAAATCAACTATCAGGCTTGTGGATGGCTTAGTGGTTTAACTCTTAAACCTACGAGCTCACCAACATTATGTTGACGTTTTAGAGTATCCATTTTCAGGTGTTATTAGCGATGTAGCTTAAGAGTTTGAATTGGCCGGCTTAGCAGATGTAAGACAAGACCCTCGTGGACTGCATTTCGAGAAATTATGCATTTAGCTTATATTAAGGTTTCATAATGTTGGTGAACTTATGTATCAAGTCTTGTCTACACCCGACTCTTGGGATTATTGTAACTTGACATGTGTTGTGATGAATGCATTTAGTATTTCTCTATTTAGGCACCTTGTGTTCTCAGTTATGAAGTCATACCCCGTAAATACCATTCCGCTGCGCCATTTTTGGGGTGTGATAGGTAAAAACCGGACCGGTTTCGACCGGGTTGATTTTTCGGTTACATTTCAGTTACGGTTCAGTTAACCAGTTCGGATGTGCGCCTCTACTACAAACACTTCAAGAATCAATTTTAAACACCCCTAGCACGAAAGTAAACAGTTTCATGCAAATAGTCAATTACCTACTTGCTGCTTGAAAACTTGATTATCAAATAATGTATTTTAAAACAAATTCCTAACACCTTTTAAGATTTCACCTGCCACGTGTCTCACATTTAATGCCAACTTTCGCAAGTTAGCAAAAATAGTCCCTGAGGTTTAAGTGTCGTTGCAAAGTAAGTCCAAGTTGGCAAAAATAGTCCCTAAGGTTTAAGTGTCACTGCAAAGTAAGTCTTTTATAGCAATTTGGCAAAAATAGTCCCTATCCAAATTCACGGCTACAAAAACAATCCCGCTGCATCGCGCGGGTTTCCACACTCGTTGTCACTAACTGATATTCAAAATAAGCTAACGAAAATACCAAGATTTTGACATAAATATCGTTTCTTAATTCCTTAAAATGCTCAAGTTACGATTTTATTTGTAAACCAAATATAATCATCACAGTAGTAATAGTTTTCTGAAAATGTCTATCTAATTCAAATGACAGAGTCTGAGATTGCATACCTGGTTCAAGTTGTACAAAATATAGGTCCTTGCAACATCATGCGAACTACCTGGACCAAGAATATATAAATTACTATAAGAAAATCATCATAATGAACTGTAAAAATACCCCCTAAGGCCCTAAATAAGGGGATATGTGAGATTGCTTATTTTAAACTTCATGCTGCTTAACACAAAGGGGTTAAAAGCCCTATATCACCGACAATGACTTTAAAAAAAAACCACAGATAACTAATTGTACGAAAGTATAGGCAACACAAGATGAACACTAGAACCTTTATTCAGATCTAAGCTGCAATAGTCAGCTTAGATTAAGTTTACAATAGTATCCAAATGTTACAATATTAGATTAATGTCAATGAGACAATAATCATGTAAATGTAAAGACAAGACAAGATCAGTGAAATGATCATAAACAAGAGAAGAGAGTGATACAAAAGACTGCACACTCAAATGTATGTAACCCTAGATTAAGGGACTTATTAAATAGGAGATTAAGTTTCACTAAGACCCTCTAACTATAAATGACTCATCGTGAAACGATGAAAGCTTGTGAAATAGAAATGAACATCTTGGAACTTTAAATCTTTTATCTTTTGTCCAAGTTTAACCCAGTAAATAATCCTGCAATGAACCATAACTTAAAAGCCATTAGCAATTGATAGGATGATATGTTTGCCACAGATTATCACCCAAAATTTAACATATGGAAAAGCAGGGGTTGACGACAAGTTGTAAAGCGATTTGTTGTCACAAAAAGATTAACGGGAAGATTGATATCAACTTTTAGATCTTTTAGGATTTTTGAATCAAATGATTTCACAAGCAAAGCGATAGACATAGATCTATACTCGCCATGGAAGATTTTGAAAGAGTGTTTTGTTTTACTTTTCCATGAGATTAAACAATCATTGAAGAAAACACAATAACACATGATGATTTTGGTTTTCTTGCATTTGGCCCAATCACTATATCCTTCAAGATGATTTTCGAGTTGCTAAATTGTACCTTAGACCTTTTCACGGAGCTCCTTTTAGATATCTCGAGAACATTGAGGGCACATTCGGATGAGATTTTAAGGAGAATGCATATATTGTGCCGATAACGAGCCGAGTATGAGATGTCGGGTCTTGTATAGTATGGGTGAGATAGATAAGTTTCCCAGTAACCCGATAACCGATGATGTTGACAAGCAAGGGTCATCGGCGGTGGGAGTGTATGGAAGCACGAGTTGGGTTCCATAGGAGTGGACACGAGTTTGCACCGAAGACCAAATTCTTTGAGAAGTTCAAGATTTTCTTTGAGAAAGACAAATGTCATTTCAGTTTTAAAACCTCAATGCCAAGGAAATATTTTAGATTTCCCAAGTCTTTGATATGAAATTTGGATTTTAGAAACTCTTTAAAAGATTTATCTCATCAATACGGGTTTCGGTAAGAACAATATCATCCACATAAACAAGCGAGCAATAAACTTGTTATTCTCTATTTTGGTGAACAAGGAGTGATCATTAGCAGTTGAACAAAGTTATTTTCTTTTAAAACAACGACAAGTTTTTCATTCCATTTCACGGGAGCTTGTTTTAGGCCATATAGAGACTTGACAAGTTTACAAACTTTATTTTTATTGTTCTCATTCTGAATCCCTTGGGGATGGTCATATAGATATCCTCATCAAGATCTCCATACAAGAAAGAATTGTTAACATCAAGTTGAAAAGAGGCCATTTGTTTTTTCTGACTAAGGCAATAAGACATCTAACGATGAACATTTTCTAGCGGGAAAAAGTTTCATCATAGTCTATTCCTTCCCTTTGGTTATAACCTTTAACAACTAATCTAGCCTTGTATCTATCAACTTCACCATTGGCTTTATATTTGATTTTAAAGATCCATTTGTACCCAATAGGAGTTCTATTAGGAGGTAGATCAGTTATATCCCAAGCATGGTTTTCATTTAAGGCCTCAATTTCAGAGTTCATAGCATCAACCCAATTACTATCAAGGATAGCTTCTTCATAACAGGTAGGTTCAATACTTTTATTAAGACTAGATGCAAAGCAGTAATTATCTTTGTTAAGATTAGAGTAATTAACAACCTTTTCAACACCATATTTGACTTTTCCTTCTACAATAAAGTCGTTAAGATTCTTGGGCAACTTAGAGACTCTTGGTTGACCTTCTAGCGATAGTGGTTGGCAAGCCTCTTTCTTGTTCGTGAGAATCGGTGTAGTATCGCAGAATCGAAGATGTATTAGCGGGATGTGATTCATGTGATATGGTGCCCTCGGGGTGTATTATCATCTATAGATGTTGCAACTGGTTCGTCAATCCTAGTAGGATGACTTACCATTGTGCCATCATCATAGGATGTCACTCTCCACTTCATCATTGGGACTTATTTGTGAGTCAAAGAAATTTTGTGATTTAAATCTTTTGGTACAAAAGTTTCAACAAAAGGTTTTGACAAAGTATTTTTCATTTTGAAGGAAAAGCAGTTTCATAAAATTTGACATCTACGAGTAAAAGATATTTTTGTTTCTAGGCTCAAGAGTTTATAGCCTTTCTTCTCATTTGAGTAACCAATAAGGACACTTTTTCGGACCTAATACCAAATTTATCGGAGATGTTGAGAATGGTGGCATAGCATAAGCGACCAAAGACTCTAAGGAGAGAGAGTGAAGGTCATGCCCATACACGAAAGAAGAAGGGGACTTGCGGACCAGGCGAAGAGGTAACTTTGTTTATGACATGGCGGCAGTTAGAACACATTCGGACCAAAGATTTAGAGGTAATTCCCACAAACATAAGGGATCTAGCTACATTAAGGAGATGCCTATGTTTCCTTTCGCAATACCATTTTGTTGTGGTGTATAAACACAGAGGTTTGATGTAAAATTCCTTTTCATGGAAAAATGTTGAAGTTTATTATTGACAAATTACGTCCCATTGTCACTTCTAAAATCTTGACATTGTGTTCAAATTGATTTGATAGCATATGAGTAAAGTTAACAATGGAAACATAAACATCATCCTTCCCTTAAGCATATAAACCCACATTGCCTGGAATAGTCATCAACAATTGTTAAAAATATTTATAACCATCTCTTGCTAGTGACTTTATATGGTCCCCATACATCAAGATGGACAAGTTGACCAATTTTAGTTGATTTATGTTCACTTAGGAATGGTTCTCGGTTTGTTTAGCTTTATTACAAGTATCACAGAGATGATCGGTTTGGATGTACTATCAAATTTAAGAGTGGGTTTAAGTATGTGTAGGACTTGGTGGAGGGATGACCAAGTCTTTGATGCCAAAGATTTTTAGAAACATGACAAAGCAGATATGCATTTATTAGAAATAATCTTACATGTAGAATCAATATCAAACATATATAACCCATTGTATTGTTTACCAATCCCCAATCCTTTTTGATGTAAATCACGTATATAGCAATTAGATTCATTAAACCCAACAAACATCTTATTATCTCTAGCAATTTTATGAGCAGACGAGACTAACATTGTACTCGGGAACAACAAGTACATCAAAAGAGTTAGGTCATTATTGACCTTTAAATCACCAATTTTAGTAATTAAGGCACGAGTACCGTTGGGATGTCCAACAGTTAAGCCAAGATTTGAAATGTTAACAACATTGATTAAAAGTTTTCGAACACGGTCATGTGTTGATTTGCACCGAGTCAACAATCCAACCAAGGCGATGTTTCGGATAGAATTTTGTGTTGTTGTTAAAAATTTGTTAAAGTTTACATTAAACTTGACAATCGCCATTAAAGAAGGTTCACGAAAAATTTTACCTAAGTTGGCATTAGCGAGATGACACATTGTTGTCATTGAGAAGACTCATAAGTCGGAGAACATTCATTAGGCAGGAAATAGGAGAGTTGCTAGCACTATTATCGGTGACATGATTAGTTTCGTGAAACATTATTCTTCTGAAAGGTTTACCATTAAAATTCCTTTTAACATATCGGCGGGATAACCAACAAGATCATAACATCTATCAACGGTGTGACGGGTTTTTGTTTTTGAGATTCATGTTTGGTCCTCGCTATTTGATTGTTACCATTATTAAAACCAACATTTTTGTTGTTAAAACCTTTTTGTTATCAAAAAGTTTCCACCATCGACGTTTTTTGCGTGGTGTAGCATTGGGTTTAGCGAGCTATTCCCGGATGAAACATTTCTGTGAGATTCTTCTCCAAAACAACGAAGCGGTTTGACATTAGGTAAAGGATCTCGGTTAAAATATTTGCTTCGATGGGGACATAGGAGTCATCAAGACCCATAAGAAATTGCATTAACTTGATTAGTGATTATGTTTTCAAAATGTTTTGCGACCTCACAAGTGCAAGGAGGCAAGGCGATCATACAATCAAATTGTTTCCATAAAGAGTTAAGGTTGTTATAATAATCAACAGGAGGACCCACTTTGACTAAGAGTTTACATTTTATGCAAATTAAAGATAGTTGAACCATCAACCTTATCATAGGTATCTTTAAGATCATTCCACATTTCATAAGCGGTTTAGCATATATAGCACCAAAAAATAGTTCGATTGAGAATTAAGAATCAAGTAACCACAACGAGTTACAAGTATCCCATTGATTAGCAAGACTAGGGTTCGAATCGTCTCTTATGCAAGTACCATCAATAAACCCTAACTTATTATGGTTCCTTAAAGCAAAAGTCATGGCCATATTCCATATTTTATAATTTTCAGTTCCAGTGAGTTTAATAGAAATAATGGGAGTGCCATTGGTATTGTTAGGATGCAAATACAAAACATCACCAAAGGATAAGCTTTTCTCAGTGGAAGAGCCACCAATATTATCATCACCAATAGCCATAATTTAAGCAATAAGACGAGATAGATATAATAAGGCGGACAAAGAGTCACGAGCAGAGATAACAATAAGACAAAATAGACAAAGAAAAAGACCTTGAATTTAAGAAACAACAGTACCAAGCACGTGGACTAGGGTAAACCAGGCGGTATTCGTACCACTCAAAGGTGGCGAGATCAAGATGTTAGTCTACCCGTTTGCACCCACAAAGACTTAAGTACGGTATGTTTGAAGAAAGGATAAGACTTAGACTTACTGGAGAAATATGCGGCGGAAGAACAAGTCACAATTACCTAGATTCACTTAGTCTAGGGCTAATTGTAAGTAGAATATAACCGGTGATTACGCTAGTAGCAATAACCCCAAACCACCAATTTGTTGCGAAGAGAATCAATGAGCACGTAGCTCGATACCATGTCGAAAGTATAGGCAACACAAGATGAACACTAGAACCTTTATTCGGATCTAAGGCGCAATAGTCGACAGATTAAGTTACAATAGTATCCAAATGTTACAATATTAGATTAATGTCAATGAGACAATAATCATGTAAATGTAAAGACAAGACAAGATCGGTGAAATGATCGGAAACAAGAGAAGAGTGATACAAAGGCGCACACTCAAGTGTATGTAACCCTAGATTAAGGGACTTATTAAATAGGAGATTAAGTTTCACTAAGACCCTCTAACGGCTATAAATGACTCATCGGTGAAACGATGAAAGCTTGATGAAATGAACATCTTGGAACTTTAAATCTTTTATCTTTTGTCCAGTTTAACCCCTGTAATTAATCACGCAATGAACCATAACTTGAAAGCCATTAGCAATTCATAGGATGATATGTTTGCCACAGATTATCACCCCAAAATTTAACACTAATGTTGTTTTAAATGTAAAAGATTAGTATAAGATAAAGGACCAGTTGCCCCAAGCTAATAATGCCAGGATCTTGCCGGAGCTTTAAGAGGCAAGAGGTTTCAAACGTGCGCTAAGTCCCCCTGTTAAATAGAGAGAGCTAGTGGCTGGTGAACGACTTCTTCTTTCACGATGATTCACGCAAAACCGATCTTTTTTTTAATATAAACAATAAAATACTCCGTATTACATTAAAAAAAAACGTATGACCATTACAAACTGATCAGCCTTACGTGTCGATCTAATGTTCTTGATCAACTGTTAATAAAAAATTATTTTGATTAAGTTACACTACTACAAAAAAAGCTAGTTAGATCGGTTAGAAATCCACATATAGATCGGTAACCAACCACTCTATCTAAGGGTGATCTTTATGAGCAGATACACATATAGATCGGTTAAGAACCGATCTTTTTAACATTACATATAGATCAGTTTATAAAGAATAACCGATTTATCTAATTAATAACTATGATTTAAAAAAAATGGTACATAAAAATTGATTTTCCCAGAGTGCAGGTTTTTCCAGAATTGCAATTTGATTTATAACGACTATAAATATAGTGATATATACATAACTCAAGAATTGAAGTTCCTAATAAGTGATATATACATAACTCACAGGGTAGATAGCCTAATTTTAATTTGGTTTATAACAACTATAGTCGAAAATAGACTAACAAAACATGCGACTACCACTATATCCCTAAGAACATTTACAAATTGGCATTTTCGTAATCCCGTATTAAACAAGGACCAACAATCTCGGGCTCTTAGCTCACTGTAAATAAAAAGTATGAGCTTATTATATATCGCTTATCTCACAAGCCAAAATCAACTCCCAAATCAAACCCCAACTCTTGTAATGTGAAGTTACCATCTTCAGTCCGTCCGGCATCAAAAATCAAAACCATAATCAACAAGACACCAACATCGCATTTATCTTCCCACTTGGGTCTAGTATATGGGTTCATTGCCTCTGATTGAACCAACCCATGTCACCGCTGTCGATCCATCACAGTCGCTTTGGCATCGAAAATCAAACCCAAAACCACCTCCTGTCCCATAAGTATCTTAACGACTTTCGCTTTGTGGCTCAATTTTTATCCAAGGTGAGACACGCCACTAGGCTCATCGAACCCTTTTGACCCATTTTGTTTCCTGTATTTTGAGTTTCTCGGCCCATCATTTCAAGTAACTCCTCCATATCGAACATCTCATTAACATGTGGCAAGCCGATGTCCTCGTTGGTCTCTACGGTTCATCCTTGATTCTAATACTTCTTAATTCCTCAACAAGTTCTTCCTTAACTTCATGTTTAACTATAGTATCTTCACGTTTCGAGTCACCTTCATCTTCTTTAATCATTGGTCGACTCGAACAAGCTTTAGAATCTTCAAAGAATGATGCAGTCGTGATCGAGTTACAAGTAGAAGCACTACCAATCGGCACAACCATCTTACTATACTCATCGACCTACAATTGGGTAAATTAAGCCTAGCACAAGACCAATACATAACTCTAGTGCTTCATCGTAGCTAAAGCGACCTCAACAATGAGACCAAAGTCCCTAACAATTGACGATGAATCAAACACACAAAAGAAAAACAAAATGTTGATTTGAAGATGAATCAATACACTTGATAAACATGTGTGATGAAGATGAATCAATAGCTGCTTGCTTGAAATCACTAACAATTGACGTACTAGTGTTCTTCTGAAAATAAAAATCTATAAATTTGACTTTATCCGTACATATATATCGAGATAAAGGGTAAAAAAGAATCTTTCGAGATATATATCAACTATTAGGAACTTCTATGCTTATGGATGAAGTTGGATCTACAATAATTGTGTATCAAAAGTAAATATTTTCTTTAAGTAGCAACAACTCACCGCCTTTTGAAAGGAGTAGCTTAACCGTCTGCTCTAAGCCTCTTTTTGCAGCATGATGCGAGAGGTTCAGTTGAAAGCAGGAATAATTTATTTCAAAATGAGAACATTATAAAATTTAAGCGACCATACACATTTAGACGCAAATGAGCACAAAGTAACGAACCCATACTTAAAGTATTCACCCGAGCACCCAACTCAATCAACGTTTCCGCAACATCATATAGTTGTGGATTCATCAAAATCAAAGCCACCATTGAAGGCGTCATTCCTTTCATATCCACTATTTTACCCGATATCCTAATTTATGTACAACGCCCCACATACTACTATCGAACAAAGTAGTGTTATTTACAATATCGAGGCTATATTTCACATTGTGTTCTTGAAGCAGTATATTATTCTTTCATCCTCAAGTAAGCAGATAACCAATTACACATTCATCGATTACTATCTCCCAATTTTATCAATTTATAACCTTAATCTTGATTTCACCCCAACTTTCCTAAACATAAGTACAAACTTAGTAAACTAAATCAGGAACATATGGACCATAACTTGAGCATAATAAAACTAAAAATTCCATATAAACAACAAATTAACCTGAATAAATAATAATCCTTAAAATAAAAAATAAGATTGATAACCTAAGAAGAGTCGTACTGTCCATGTACAGTGGTGACAGCGGTCGTTGGGTTTTGGTGGTGATGTCGTTCGTGGTAGCAGAGGTGTGGTGGTATGGCGGCTAGGGTTTTGTAGTTGTTTGGTATATTGAAGCTGTGGTGATGAGGTGAGAAACCAGATTATTGAAGAGGGTGATGGAGGTTAGGATTTGTTTGGTGATAGTGGTGAGGCGCTTATGTGATTTTGGGGAAATGGTGTAGGGTTTTGTGAAATTTTGGTTAAGCGGGCAAATGAAAAGTTGTATCCCTCTAAAATAATTGGAGGTAAATAGATCGTTTGTTTTAGAAAAAACTGATCTATTTAATTTTGTGTACACCTAGAAGTTAGTAAGATCAGTCTTTATCCAAATAACCGATCTATTTATTATACTTCCCCCTCTTTTCCATTTGTTAGATCGGTTTTTAGGAAAACCGATCTATTAGAAGTGATCTATTTAAGCTTTTGTGTAGTAGTGTTAATTATTAAAGTTACGTCATCTTGTATATAATACCAAAATAGAGAAAAGTTCGTTATAAATGCCATATTTACCATGAACCGTCAATCAATCATATCTTTCGTTTCTTTTATTAAAATATATTCACCCTTTTTGAAAATTAAATATCTCACAAACCGTTAATCGTTACGTCAAAAAATTATACCATCTCGACGAGAATTAAATTATCTTTCTATAGATATGCATTGTTATATACTTTTCGTGAATTTTTTTTAAAAAAATTTCGTCGAGAAAAATCACATGTGATTTGTAAAATCACATGTGATTTGTGAAATCACATGTGATTTCTTAAAATCATATGTGATTTGATTTTCTGAATCACATGTGATTTTTACGAATCACGTGTGATTTTTACTAATCACATGTGATTTTTACGGATGAACTTTTAAAAGAAAAGTTCATCGAAAGTATATAACAATGCATATCTATAGAAAGATAATTTAATTCTCGTCACGATGGTGTATTTTTTGTAGCTTGAAGATTTACCGTTTGCAAGATATGTTGTTATAAAAAAAAGGTGAAAATAAAAAAATGGATGAATGTGATTGGTTAATTGGTTCTATGACAAATTTGAGTTCTACATGGATCTCACCTCTACCAAAATATTTGTTTCTACACGCTATGTTATTAGTTCCAAAGTTTTTCTAGTTAAGCAACAAAAAAACACAAATGTCCAGATAACTAATGTTCATACTGGAACTATCTTTAGTTTTACTTTTTTATGTATGAAGATTTTAAAGTTACACTCTGTCTTTTAGTTAAGACAGATTCCACAGATAGATACCTTTCATTAATAAATATTGTTTTGAGCCCTATTTAAAGACAAACATGTTGATCATCTCCATATAGTTCACCCAAAGTATCAAAACGAATTTAGCTTCTAAATCCTCCTCCAATGGCTTCATTGATTTCGATATCAGCCACAAAAACTATGGTTTTCCATCTAGCAAGGCGGTTTTGGTGATGCTAGGTTCAATCCATCTTTGGGAATAATTCAAAGACTATGATTTCTACAAAGAAAACTAAAACCATGATTGTGAATGTAGCCACCGATGTATCAGCAAATATTCAATCTACACTTCCAAAGAAGTGGCAACTGACGGGAAGCTAGTGGCATGGACTAGTGTTCAACAAGAGCGATGGGAAGGCGAGCTTGTAGTTGAAGGAGAAATACCAAATGGCTGGTATGATATATGATTATATATGATCATTTTGCTTGTGATTTATTGTAGTTTTTAAGACACAGCAAAATAAGCAAACTCTACTTATCCTTTTGTGTGTATGTAGATGAATAGATTAGATCTCAAAATTATAATCATGAACTACTCCTTTTTATTTTCTACACTTACTAACATGAAGTTCTTATTTTATTTTGAACAGTTATAAACTTTTATCCTATTCTCATATATAGTCATGATACAATTGTTATTTTTTTTACGCATTTGCATGAGTCGTGAAAAGTTGTACATGTGGAGTTGGAATGAGAATTATTTACATGTTTAATTATCTGTTGGTAAAATAGTAAAAAACATCTCGCAATATTACTTTTTTCAACTCACATATTGATTTTGAAGGAGGTTAGCTAGTTAAATTAAACATTTGGAATTAATCACATAATCATATCCAGTGTCGTATCATATATCATGATCTGTATTGATGATTTGTCTTCGACAATTAACTAGTTGAAAATATTGAATGAAAGCTATTGATGGTATAATTATAAGAGCGTATGTAAATGGTAATTGTTATTTTATATGTGCATGAAGTTAAAACGTATGTAAAATGATAGCGTCACAACTCACATGCATGCTTTAGGACAATAAAAACTAAAAAGTCTTGTACAACAATATGATGCATCCGAATGAACGTTTCTTATATAGCATGAACCATTGTGCCATGATTTTCATGCAGAGTGGAACATATTTGAGAAATGGACCAGGGTTATGGCATGTCGGTGACTATGATTTCCGCCACCTCTTTGATGGCTACATAGCGCTAGTTGGCCTCCATTTAACAACGGCAAGCTCATTATGGGCCACAGGCAAATAGAATCTGATTCCTATAAAGCAGCAAAAACAAGCAAGAAACTTTGTTACCGTGAATTTTCCGAAGTCCCTAAGCACGACAATTTCCTAGCATATATCGGCGACCTAGCCAATTTATTCTCTGGTGCATCATTGACGGATAATGCTAACACTGGTGTGGTTAAATTAGCTGATGGACGAGTGGTTTGTTTGACAGAAACCATCAAAGGGTCGATTGTTGTCGACCCAAATACATTGGATACTTTAGAAATTTGAATATAGTGACTCATGGAATGGGCTGATCCACTCAGCCCACCCCAATTACAGACTCTGAATTTATAACGTTGTTGCCAGATTTAATTAACCCTGGTTATGTCGTGGCAAGGATGGACCCAGGTACTAATGAGAGGAAGGTGATCGGGCGGGTTGATTGCGGGGTGGACCGTCGCCAGGTTGGGTACACTCGTTCCAGTTACGGAACATTATGTGATTGTGCCAGAGATGCCATTGAGATATTGTGCCCAGAATTTGTTGAAGGCTGAACCCACACCACTCTATAAGTTTAGATGGTATCCTGAATCTAAAGCGTTTATGCATGTTATGTGCAAAGCTAGTGGCAAAATTGTAAGATGTCTCTCTTAACAATTTTATTCAATTATACTTATAGATGTCGGAAGAAGCATAAAAACATATTCATTTGATAAAGAAACAAAATTTATTTTCGATATAAAATAGGAAGTTCAATTCAACACGTGATTCATAACAAAATAGCTTAAAGATTCCAATACTAAGTATTTCGATTAAACAATATAGAAGAAACACATAAATCTTTACAAAAGACAATAGACTTTAACAAGAGAATAAATTATTAGACTTCACCAAGAATGTCAGCTTGAAATATGGGAAAAAAGACAGTTTGGAAGCTAGCAAATACAGTTTTGGCTTCTGTTTTTATAATTGATATTTTTATAGTCTATAGCATTAACATAAATAATAACTTTCCTTCAAAAATAGTTTATAAAGTTTACTCTTAAATGTTATACCTTCACTACTGATTATAAATTTATGTTGGAATACTTAAAGGTTGCAAGCGTAGAAGTTCCTTTATTTGTGACATTTCATTTCATCAATGCTTATGAGGAAAAAGATGAAGATGGAAGGATAATTGGAGTTATCGCCGATTGCTGTGAGCATAATGCAGACACAACAATCCTTGATAACCTCCGCCTTCAGAACCTCCGTTCATGGTCTGGAGAAGACGTCCTACCGGATGCAAGGTACATAACGTTATCTAGTTTATCTTGACTTGAAATTGTGACAAAATAAAGTACAGTCTAATTATAGGGATTAAAAACGCTAGGGTATAATAATAAATTTATGTTGCTAATATATCGCTAAACTCTTAGAAAGGGCTTTAAGCGGTTTGAGTTTTAATAGCAATGGACTTATGAAACCTCGTTGATTAGTCAGCCAAAGGCGGACACCATAGTTACCAAATACAAAAAACACGATTCATAATTTAATAAAGAGATGCTGACTTTCTTTTTGTGTTGTAGGGTTGGACGGTTTAGGATACCATTGGACAGAGGCGATAAGGGAGAGTTATTCGCAGCATTAAACCCTGATGAACATGGAAGAGGGATGGATATGTGCAGCATCAACCCTGCCTTTTTAGGGGAACCCTATCGATACACTTATGCTTGTGGTGCTCAAAGACCTTGTAACTTTCCCAATACCCTTACCAAGGTACAATTTTCAGCAACGGCAACAAATTCTACAACTATATTTTCTTTAAGATAGTTCTAATTAGTTTCAACCTATATGGTACTATACAGATAGACTTGATTAATGGAAAAGCGAAAAACTGGCATGACGAGGGTGCAGTCCTCTGAACCATATTTTGTGGCTCGTCCTGGTGCAACCGAGGAAGATGATGGTGAGTTTGTAGTTATAGATCAATCATGTGTCCACAAAACTGTAATTTAGTCAACAAAAAATAACATGAAATTTTCCCGTTTAAATATATAGTGATACGTACGCTAATGTTGATTTACATACAGGGTTGTGATTTCGATGATCAGTGATAAAAACGGGAAGGATACGCTTTGATCTTAGACGGATCAACATTTGAAGAAATCGCAAGAGCAAAGTTTCCATCACAGGCTCCATACGGACTTCACGGATGCTGGGTTCCCAAGAATTAGGACCAAAAGAATTCATAAAACCAACATGAAGGTGTTAGTTAAGGAGGATTGCTAAGTAGGTGCGCTAGTGTATGCAGTCATGAGTGTGTGTGGAGTGTACTATCTTTTTTTTGTTTGGGAACACCCCATGTCTAAGCACCGTTATGAATCTTCAACTAGTTTCAAAACATTTAAATGTTGCAATAAAAATATGAGTGATTATGTTTATATATGGTGAAAAAGTAATTATGTTTGTAACTTTTTTTGGTCTTCTTCCTTTTCGCGACACCATATGATATACGCTGCCAACGACATATATATATAGCATATTCCATTTATGGAAACTTCAGAGTTTGATTCAAGTAGCATCATAAAAGTGTTTATATTACTAAAACTAGAAAATAACCGTACATAACAAATCGGAAGCTTTTATAATCAGCATGATTATTTATTTTCTATCAAATATGAACATATACAATATAATAAAAATAAGTTATAATATGGCGTCTTATATAATAGAGTTTGTAGATAAATTTTAAAATTATTATTGTTGAGAATTAAAAAAACAAAAAAGTTTGAAAAGGATATTTTAGGAATTGTATGTTACAAACTTACAATAATATTAAGTGAAAATTGTCAAAAGTTGTCATGCATTTTTTTTTAATTTTAAATGAAAATTGTTAATTCAACTATTTCACTAAAGCAACATTATTCGATTTTTTTTTTTTTTTTTTTTTTTTTTTTTTTTTTTTGAGAATTTAAGTTTGAAAGGGATATTTTAGGGATTGTATAGGTCACAATAATATCAAAATCATCACACGATTATAGAGAGTTTTTGAGAGAAAAGACTATATGTTTTCTAGAAAGAAAGATGAAAGAAACTTAAGAAATGAAATGTTTGTTAGTGTATGAGAACCACCTCGACTTGTGAGGTTGGGAATGTATTTATACCTTCATTACATATGGTCTCATGGCCTTAACAAATACATAAAAGTGTCTCGTGACCACAGCGTTATATTAACCTAACGATTATAAACTTAACATAAACCTATATCCAAAAATTTAACTATTACATTAATGATTACATATAAGACTTTAGAAAATGATCTTCACGGCTAATAATCTCCCACAGGGATGATCATTTGGATCTTATAACGATCTTCCTTGTTTAGATGTTGTCTTGGATAATTGTGAATTATGATTTAGCTTTTCATGCATTTCTTAAATTCTTGAGTTCCTACCTCTCATTTATCAACTAATTATCTATTGACTCTTTTTTAACTTGTATGTTCTTCATCACCTATCACGATTTGTATTGATTATTAGGGTCTTCTAACTTTGTTAATATCTTCTAAGTCTTAATATCTGTCTATTCAACTCTTTGTATCATGTAGACCTTTTCCTTTATCCCAGATCAATAATTCTAAAGCTAACAATCTTCCACAACAGAAAACAATCTTCCATAAATAAATAATCTACCATATTAAAATCTCCCCATTCGAACAATGGCATGTAGATACTTCTTGAGCTTTTCAGCGTGTAGTTTCTCACACTAGGGTAGATCACTAGGTGTCACGAACTATCATGATTGTCAACATCTTTAACCCGTTCTTTCCTTTTTCCACGATTTAGCCCCAAATACCTTTTCATCATATATTAACAATCAATACCTTTCACACTTATTCCCAATACCGTTATGACGAACTGGATGATTACTCTATGTGTTTTGTTGATGTGGTATGTTCTTTGTGGTGTTGTTGCTGAGTGAAACTCCTAAACCTTAAAAACTTTTCTTCCCTAGTATCACTCTTAGGAATACTTTCCCTGTAATACTCTTAACTCTAATAAACTATTTATACTTTTAAGTCTTATAAAATCTTCTCCCCCTCAGAATCATCCTGAGTTGGATAATTCGGAAGGATTTTATGGGTTTGTAGGTTAACTAAGTGATTTGTTGTGTTTTTTTTTGCTTCAGTCATTGTTGATGTTGGTGATGATGTAGATTGAGTTGTTGTTGTCGATATAGTACAATGAGATAATGTTGTTGTTGTTGTAGTTGATAAGGAGGTTATATGAGTAAGTTATGTTGTTGTTTCTTGTTGGTGATATGAATATCAGTATCAGTGTGTCAAGATATCTTCACAATCAAATCAATTTCATGACAGTGACGCGGAATATGATCGCGAAATCCAATGTAGCATCAATGTCATGAAATCCTGGTAACAAAGCTAGACCACTTAGGCAAACAATTCGCATACAATTTGAAAACTCAAATGTATGACCTGCGTTCAGCGTTAGCGTATAATGATAGCACTGGTAGGATTTTCGTATGATCTTCGTAAAAGATCTTATAGATTTATCATCGTATAAAAATGATCTTACTACGTCTATTCCGGATATATCTCAAAGGACATAATGGTTATTCCTGCCGTTAACACTTTGTTGAATCAATAAAGAAACAACTCAGTAAACTACGTTTAGCTCTAGCGTGATGTTAAAACTGGTAGGATTTCCTGACGATCCTCCTGAAAGATCTTTATTGAATATTATTATATAAATTTGATATCACTACATCAATTCTGGCAAATCTATTAAAGCTTGCAATTCATGAACACCTGGATCAAATAGATTACCAGTTTACACTAGTTTAATCAATAAAAATCAACCAAGTGACCTACGTTTAGCGTTGTTTAATGTTGAAACTGGTAGGATTTCTTGAAAATCTTTGTGAAAGATCAGTATTAGATCTCGCAACGTCAGTTCTGGCAAAGCTTTTATAGCTTGTTTTTCACGTACACCTGGATCGCGTAGATTACGAGTTAACACGTAAACTAAATCAGTAAATGAATCAATTTAGTAACCTACTTTCAACGTTGTGTGTGTTGGCGCTGGTATTCAATCATCGTAAAATACCAAATTTAGGTATCACCATGAATGTTTTGGCAATATCTCAGAGATATGCATAATGACCTGTATAAATTGTATTTTTTAATGTGAAATACAAGTGTAAAATTTTCTATGTGTCCTAAGGAGATTTTGTAATGAATCTCATTAGCTCTAGGCTCGATAAATCTATTTTGATATTTAGTGAGCAGACTACCACCTATTTCAATACCAACATTGACGGAGTGATAAGTCGATAGATTACGTGTGTAATCTCCATGAGAAGTGAAATAAGATCTTTTTGAGAAGAAATACATTATGAATTCTAGCACTCTATTACATGTCTTTGTACTTGTAGTTCGTAGTCTTTGATTCTTCAAAGTCCGCAGCCTTTGTACTTGATGGTAATCTTTCACCGCTCCATGACTTGGTGATCTTTGAGCTTTCTTTGAGATCATCACCACAAGAAATCTCGGATCATCCATTGTTGTATCGCCTCCATGTGATATTGTGACTTACGACGACATGCTCACACTTTGTTGGATCATGATATGTTGCATCGAGTTGCGGAAGCATTGCTTAAGGTCTTTAGATTATCATGATTTCTTCAAACGCGAGTGTGATGTGTGAGCATGCGGTTATGGATTTACTTCAAAATTTTGATCACCGCAACTGCCGATGTTTCGCAAACAACGATTAGTAATAAAACACACGAAGTATCTTTTTCACTTTCGTTGAATAGGGTTGCAAGAGCCACGGTTCCCCGTTGATCAGTATAAGTATTGCCTGTGATCAGGTAGAATTCCGAAGAATCTCCTTGACAAGGTTTCGCAGCTTGAGCTAGCCGTTCTCAAACTGGAACGTCTCAAAGTAGACAACACGGAGTGAATGAACCAGCGAATTGAGATTCACTGATTGATAAGAAACTGATTTGAAAAACAATCGCGTATTGCTTAAGAGAGAGAATTTTGCAATACGACGAAAGGTTTATGAGAAAAATCAAGTTTCAATCATAAATACTTTTTGTTTGAAAAATTAATGCGCAGTCGATGTGCTAGAAAAAGAATTGTAGAGCACATCGAAAGGTTTTTCAAAAGCATACGTCAATCCATTTCCTGGAACAAGTTTGATTGAAGAGTGAATCGCCCATCGCTTTCTTTCCGCTTGTTACAAGTTTGATCCATGAAGGATCTCATGTCACCCACCAAGAGCTTGTTTGATGTTGGCTCTGTATGATTTCCATCTTCATTGTGAATACTTTAAGTATTACTCGGATGTTCTAGCAATACCATTGTGGATTATGCGAGGGACTCTCAATATATATATTCTTACTTTTCACATTATGTGAAACAACAAGTCTTCATGAATTGTGTGTCCTAATGAAATTATGTGGATGATCTCTTGGCTCTAGACTCAATAGCAATGTTGCAAAATCGTGAATCGGTAGTCGGGCGGTTGACCACCCCCGCAATGAGTAATCGGTCAAGTGGGATTAATCGGTGATTAATCGGATTGGCATTTCGCAAGTTTTGGGTATTTCGGAGACCAAACTAAAGATCTTAACCGATTTCAAGCCTACTATGTTTTCAAATCTCAATAAAAGGCTCCAATTCGATTATGAGGCTCATTGTGTTATAAGTGAAATAAACAATCCCCATTGTGCATCATAAGTGAAATTATTATTTTCTAAAGTTGACCGATTCGACCGATTTTTGACCGATTCGACCGATTTTTAACCGATTCGGCCGATTTTTAATGATTCGGCCGATTTTGACCGATTTTTGGCGATTTTTTACCCGCCGATTTTTGACCGATTTTCAAAATTTACAAGGTGTATGGCGATTACCGATTCGGCCGATTTTGCAACAAGGTTCAATAGTGCATTTTGGTTTTCTTATGCGAAGACTAGGAGATGGTCTCCTTTTCAATATCAACCATCTCAAGAGAAAGTCGATTGATTATGTAGGTTCTCTCATGAGAATGAAACAAGTCATTTTAAGAGAACTTGAGTAGTGGGAAGTTTAGTGCACACCATGGGTCCATGACGTCTTATCTTCAATACCGGTGTTACTTAAGTAACCACCAGTAGCATTTGTATTGAACTCGGTTTCTGCCCTAAGGTTGAATATTTGGAGAGCTATTTCTTTTCACCCTTTCACTTTTCATTTCTTTTTCATTTTTCAACCCCTTCAATGCTTCCTGAGACTTCATTACTAGAACCTTGTTGGGTTTGTTCGGTCCTAGCTCTATCTCATCGGCACTCTTCCCTTATTCTCACTTTTCTCCTTTTTCATCATACCTAAGGACTTCTACACTATCTACCGGATTGTCCTCGGTAGATCCCTCCGCTCAAGGGGATCGTGGGGAACGATTTCCTAACCTTACCATCCTTATAACTCCGGAAAGTAAATGCAATCTTTGGTGTTCCTCCGCAATTGCCATTGAAAACCAATTGAAAAACCAATCAAGGTACTTATGATATAAAATCAAAGCATTTTGTACCTCAATTATTTTTAATCTTTTATAAATGCTTCCCCTCAACATGTGTATTGGTATATGAAATTGTTTAGCACAAGGAGGAAGGAGTGCCTTTTCGAGTCTAATACAATCACCATTTTACTAGATTTGAAATCTAAATCACAGTCTCTCCCCCGATCAAAAATTTCAAGCCGTTTGAGATTTGTTGATCCCAATTGATTTAAAAAATTTAGAAAAGTTTAGGGAAATATGTGGCTCTGTTTTAATATTTACTGATAAGGAACATTTTACCGCTCCCCCTCAATTTATGAGTGAGAGTGTTAGTGTCAGGTATGATAATTTTGAGAGTTCTTTTAAAATATTTCATTTGAGCCAATTGTGTTCTTCTCACAAAATTTCAAGTATATGTGTATATAATGTGTTGCTGAAAAATCATACCCTGACATATAACCTAAAGAAACTTTATTCACCACTTTATAATGACAAATGGACTCATTTGATGATTTATTCACCACTTTATAATGCACTATGGAATCTCGATGGTCATATGGTCAAAGTACCGTGGTGAGATTGTGTAGCGAAATTTGTGGTGAGTTTTATACCAAATTTTGAAAAATACCGAATTTTGACCGAAATTTTGAAAATACTGAATATTGTAACAAAATTTTCTATTGAAATTAAAACTACTGAGATTTAAATAAAAAAAACTACCGGATTTTTTTACCGAAATTTAAAAGTACCAAATTTTGTACTGAAATTAAAAATACTGAGATTTAAATCTAAAAACTATGAAAATTTAAAAGTACCAAATTTTAAACTACCGAATTTTCCTAGAGAGATTGTACAAGTACTTTTCTTAGAATCTCATAAAGTAGAAGTACTGAGATTTGAAACTAAAAGTATCGAGATTTGATGTTGTTGGAAACTTTTCTTACAAAACGATCAAAACTCAAATTTGATGTTTGTAAACCTTTTGCGCTAATAAATCTTTACTAAATACCCTAAGACATCATTAAAACACCCTTGTTTAACAATTTATCCGTATTATCTTGATTATTCGTCCACAAAGTAGGTTCGGAACTTTAAAAACAACAAATTTGATCTTGTTCTTCAAACACAAATCACTCCATCATCATTGTGCAAGCTTTGATACCAATTGTAGGTCACAATAATATCAGAACCAACACTCGATTATAGAGTTTTAGAGAGAGAAATATTGTGTTTTATAAAGAAAGAAGGGAGAAACTTAGGAAATGAACTGTTTATCGTGAGAGAACAACCTCAACTTGTGAGGTTAGGAGGGTATTTATACCCTCATTACATGTGAGGTCTCATGACCTTAACTAATACATAAACGTGTCTTGTGACCACACGTTAGTCACGAGGCGTTAACCTAACAAGTACATACCTAGCATAGAGCTACATCCAAACATTAAACTATTACAATAATGATTACATATAAGACCTTAGAAAATGACCTTCACTTCAAAAGCTAACAGGGATTAAACATTACTCACTTTTATGTTTTTAAGTTTTAAGGAAAGACATTCATGCTTTATATGTAACTAGCAGTGGTACCACAAGAATGCGGCAAGTGCATTCTCGCGACTAAATATTTCAACACTCAAATTTTATCATTTGATGTTTTAAATGTGAAAGAGATATTAAATGTTTGTGTTTATTTATATAGTAGATGCGGTTATATATTTTAATAATAATGATTGTTAGCGGTTATATGCTTTTAATAATGGCTATAAATGATTTAAAACCGTACTTGAATTTTAATAATGAGATGTATTGAATTTTAAACATTCCTTTTATAGTAAGTATGTAGGCTTATTTTTTAAGACTTCTTTTTAGGAATGGCCTAAATCTATACTACTTTATAATCGATTTGTGACTTCCTATAAAAGGAAGTCTTAAAATGTTTAAGAGAACACACTTATAATAGTAGAAAATGAAGTTACATACTGAAGAATTTAGTGCCTTAAATTTGTAAAATGAAGTTACATACTGAAGAATTAAGTGTCATAAATTTGTAAAATAAAGTTACATCTAAAGAATTAAGTGACTTAAATTTGTATATGATGCGTAAATGACTTTGCATTGAAACTTTAAATTCTTAGAAAATTCATGAAAATTTCTTAAATGTCACTTTCATGATTTGTATGAATATAAAATGATTGCCTCATCGATAAAGACCAATATATGAGACTCAAAAAGTGATGCGATGATGCTGAGAAAATTTAATTCTCCAACGCTTGTACAATATATGAATATTTTGTAAAAAAACTACATGTATATTAAACACAGTTTGGTACGAGTAACCACATATATTTGAAAATAAATTCGAAATCAAACTCGGATAAAAGGGTTTTCGGGTTTCGGGTTTTTTCAGTTTATGTTTCTTGTGTATCGTCTTTTACGATTACAGATTCAATGGGTTGACTTAGCTAAGAGTTGAAATATGCAACATGAAATTCTTTCAATCCGTAAACTTATTGTCAAAAAATCGTATTGAATTTAAATAACATAAGTCACCGGAAATTATCATTTTAGAGTACCCGCCGCCGCAATACGCGGGTACTCTGCTAGTACATTATAATGTAGTTAAGATAAGATAGAGATACTTATAATAAAAAGTTCAGACAAATACATGGAAATGATATGGAAACAAAATGTAAACAGCATGGCATGTTTAAAAACATCTTGCAATATACGAATGGAAACAAAATTCCTTTGCGGTTTAATGTAATAATCTAAAACTAGATCATCTATAGTTTATTCTTAAAGAAAAGCAGCTCTGCTTTCATATTAACGATAAAACTCATGCATCGGTTTCATACAAAATTCTATAATGAAGTAAATGATTCTTAGCTGAGCTTCAAAATGGTAAGTTATGGCCTGTGCTTGTCTTATTTTATCATTTCTGATCCATTATATACAGCATCGACATCATCAAGATCAAGTAAATTTGCCATAAGTTCCTTGTTCAACTCCTTAGCCTCATCATCAGCCTGCAGTTCACCAATAATTTTGTATCATTTCCTTTCCAATTACTGAATAATTTAGTGACACCATTTGTCATATGTTTAAAACTAAGCACAATAAGGAACAGAAAATCTACTCTCTTATATTTAAGAAACCATTAAAAGAGTTTACTGCTATGCTTGATTTATGCAAGACTAAAATAGTACCACTACAATTGTTACAGGTTCAGCCTACTTGTCTAACTTATGTTAATCTGGGATCTTTTTGGCTAAGACACCAAATAGTATCCCACAGCAATGTATCTAGATCTTTATTTGAATATCTTCAAACTGTGTAGATGCATGTTTTATATATATTCAGCGACTGTTGACCAAATTTTGTACTCAGAGTCCCTGATTTGGTACAACTTGATAATACGTCTAAAATAATCATTCTATATAATTGGCTTTTTAACTAGTACAGAAAAGATAGACAAGTTACTTACATGGTAAGTTTATGCATAGCTAACAATATCAGCATACCTCAATTGAAGTCAGTGGAAGCAGCTCAGATCCATTATCAGGTTCAAAAGTAATTCCTTCCTCACGTAACTTTGATAGTATTTCTGCATAATTGTCTGACGAGCTCACAATTTTATAGTATCTACAAAATGAACACCATTATAACTACGACGAACTAACATAACCTGTACACTCTTACCCAGAAATTAATAATGTATACAGAAGACGCCAAGGTATTCTTTTTGTCTCATGAAAACTATGGTATTTGATTACACACATTATTTAAGTAATTCTCGCTATTTGTCAAATCTAAAACACCCACTAGTATACAGATTTAAAGGACTATTCTAGACTAAAATCAATCACATGGGTACATGACGGTTATAATTTCATGGGCGGACATATAGAATAATTGAAGTAAAGAATCAGGAATCACGATAAATTTATCCACAAATGGGTCTTTTTAGGCACAATTCAGACCCATTTACTAGTGATTAGGTCGATTTGGGTTACGCTTATCGGTATCAGGTCAAGCGAGTAAACTCGAAAATTAGCTTATAAAAACTGTGTTCAATGCATAAAGATATAAAACTGAAATACGATACTTTTTAATTATGATTATGGAAAATATTAAATAATTAGAATTTTGTATACAAAAATTGTTTCATGTGTAGTATACGTGACCCATTTTGACTCGTTACCCAACTAAATCAGGATTCCCAGTTTACAACGTCTGATATTCATTAAGACGGATAGATACCTCTCAGACTTGTCTTCTTCAGAGTCATCATCATCATCCAGGGAAGGTTCAATGACATCATCAGCACCAGCATCTAAAGCAATGTTCAATAGTTGGTCCTTATCAACATCCGTAACTTTTACATTCACAACTCGGGCCCTTTTAAATTTAAACATAATAGACCCAGGATCTGCCATCTTTCCACCACAATCCTTAACCACTTCTCTAACACGAGCCACTGACCTGTTAATTTTATCTGTTGAAACCTCAACTATTATACCAACTCCACCATACCCGTATACCTGAGGTTAAGAAACAGCCACCAACTTATAATAATTTCTAAATTGTGTAACTCCATTATTGAATAAAAATGAAAAATTTATATACCTCGTACACTTTCTCAATGTATGCTTCTTGGCCCTTATCAGAAGCTCTCTTAATGTTCCTCCAATATATCCTTTGGCACATCAAGCTCTTTAGCTTTTTCAAGAATAACCGCAAGTGCTGTATTTGATACGGATTTGGCCCACCTTTCTTCACGCTATATTTTATGAAAATCAAATCAGTGAAATGTTTAAAGTTAGTAAATTTTAATAAGTTACTAATGGTAGGACCACTACACTCTCACCATTTTGGCAGTTAACCCTAAGGTTTTCCCTTGTCTTTCTTTATGTTGAATATAACTAAATAATTTTCATCATAAAATGGATCAAGTCTGTTAACTTTGCTGTTTATCTTGGTGTAATCCCTAAACTTATTCACACAGAAAATTACGAAAAGAAATAAACCAAACAAAAAAATTACTTAAAAGAAATAAACTTACATCAAGAGTTCAACCGCCAAAAAGTGAAAACTTTGTGGTTTTACCATAATCAACTTAAATGAAATAATAAAGCGGGTTGAATATGGTGTGCTCCAATAATATTGATTAGTCCTTCATATTAATGGTATACTTGTAATAATCATATTCTATAGACTAACTAGTTATAATATTTATAAAAGGACAAGAAGTATTGGAAGGTCAACACAATTAACCAGTAGCGCATATATAAACTAACATTTCCGAGTAAGGCAGTTCGATATGCGTTTCGTAATAAAATTCATTAGAGCTGAATGGTAGAGCTGGTATATTGTGTCATGTTCAGGATGGTATCACCCAGCCAGATTAGTTAATTGTGTAAAAAGAACTCAGTGCTAAGCTGGACCCAATTAACTCTATCCAAATGGCTTGGTGAGGTTTTCGAGTTGTAATCGAGTTGCAAAAAGGATAAGTATATGATTTATTTTTTTTTATCAGTATATACATGTATCAACCCGACGACCCATTTGTCCACAACACAATCTGAAATATTTATCAAACTGGTAGACATATTTAGACCCAACCCTAATCCGTTTTTTCATGTATGTTTTAGAAATTACCACCCCTACTGCATGGTCCATTGGTCCTTGATGTCAAAGGGACCACTCGTCTCTACATTGTCGCAATATGCCCATAAGTCTCGCTCTGTAGTTGGGTTGGGTCGATCTGCCTCATTGTGGACATCCACAGGTAGAGCAGCTCATGGTAACCCACTCGTCATGGCAAATAAAACCTACGGTGCAGGCGTGCAGCCCATGCCCTCAATCTTCTTTATAAATCTGGAATGTGGTAACTTAATAATAACCACCTCTTTTCCGAGTACTAGCGGCTCCTCTTGAGATAATTTCTGGCAAAACATTGTTGGTATCCATGCGATATGATAACACTCAATCTCCTTCTCAAATGGGCCCCACTAAACTGACGCTCCCTTGGAGCAATGACTCATCGCCCTCGGTCACCCCCGCTAATATAACAGAGAGCTTGTCGCAAATATCAGTCTTAAGACTACACAATGCATTATTGGCAAACCATGAGGCTTTCAAAGCACGGATTGGCATGACACCTTTTCAACAAACAAAACGATAAAGGTTTATGGAACAAGTGTGGTTTGCAAGTTAAACGCTAAGCCTGTAACAGTTTGTCTAGTCTTAAAAACCAATTTTTGCAAACAAATCTAACGGTATGTTCAAAGTTTAATTTTCAAAATAGACACTCCACCATGACCGCTAATTTACAGATAATATGGCATCATGACACGGTGAGTAATGCCATTGTGATTAATAAGTTACCAATTTCTAATTTTATAAAGTGAAGTACCCATTACGACATCCTTACATTTCCAAACCGATAGAGGTAAACAAAATCTGTGCACCAACGGGAGTGCTAATTCAGTATAGGCCTGTCCGAGAAGAAAATCAAGTGTTACATTGTAAATTAATACCTCAGGAACACCAACATTTCTTTTGCCCAGAATTTACTAACCGTGAGAGATTATAAGAGGTTGTTATTGTGGACTCTGCACTTTTCAATCTTCTGTTTATACAAAGGAATGAGGACATGACCTAAGCGGAAGTTTTTGAGCTAGTTTGCTATTGGATGTCCGCTATAAGGCTGATCGACCCCGTGGCAGAGTCAAACTGTAATGAGCTAGCGCGTGAACCCAAACATATACAGGAAATTACTATGTGGCATGGTGTCACTGAGGTGTTAATTCAAGTCAGCACGACACACGTAATTTTAGGCTGTATATGTGAGAAGGTTGCGGTTAAAGCCCAAGATACTCTGGCGGATGAGCAGGATATGGCCGGAAAGTGAGATGTAGGGACTAACAGACTGCTTTTGAAGTAACTTTAGCCTCAATAAAATATTGTGAGCTCTAGGAAATATAGCATTTAGTACTCTTAAAATTTATTTTACCATAAATAGAAATATAAAATAACGGAATAGGCAATAATTTAAACTCAACCCGTAGCATTAAGCAGAATTCAAACAAAAGAGGATTATAAACGATGCTCAATTGTCACGAGTCATATATCGCGTCTTTAAAAATGTAATACTTTCCTGATTTCATGGTTGTATTTGTATTAAAAATCAAAATCTGAAGGGAGTCTCTAAAGTTTGAACTCGTAGACCCTTTGAGATGCTTGTCATTTAACTATTTAAGCCATCCAGTTTGGATCAGTTAAAGCTGGAATTTCGCTACTTACACTAGTTTAAACATAATCAGTACCCAGAGTTATTTTTTAGATCAAAACATGTTATGCCTATGTAACACAATCTCCTAATTATTCAAAATTAGTGTTATTCACTATAAATAAATATTCTAACCAACTTTTCCCATATGTTCCTTACTTACTCTGTTCAAAATTAATTAATTAATGTTTTGTCGGGTCAGTGACCTTCGATCACCTTTGAAGTGATAAGGACAGAACATTTCGATACATTCGACATCAAACTCTCGACACTACATGCATAAACACCTTAACAAACTGAAGTGGTGGGTGTGCATTGAAAAATAGATTATTCAGAGATATGAGTGATACAATAGTGCATTTAAAAATAGTTCTAACAGTTCATGATATGGTGTTGTTAACACTATTTCAACATCTATGTTGAACTTACATTAAGGGTATCCTACAAGAGGCTTCACAAGGATCTAGTGATCTACATCAAAGGCTTGAGAGTAGTTTGTACTCAAATCTTCAAGAGAAAAACTTAAGGAATTACCATTAGGTTTAGCAATGCATATAAGGGATCTCATGAGAGCAATTTAAAGTAAATGAGATACGAAAGAATATTTGTTAATAGGGGCTCTTAAGTAGTTAATTGTTAGGTTATCACTCTACTAAACTATATATTGAACTGAGTTGATGATTTAGCAAAGTTGGTTCAGCATATGGGGGGACGTCCGCAAAGAGAATAGAACAATTAACATAGGTGTTTTCCATCCGTAAGTCTTAAGGTACGCACAATCACACAAGTACATAGGTTTAGAAATTTGAGGAACTTACGCAGATACAACTTCCTTTCCAACTTTTGAATAGAGCTTAGCCTTCTTTGCATCATTAGCCCCTGCATTTAGGCCTAATAATGAATGCAAAAAAATGAATAACCTATAAAAAACCTTACTCCGACTAACATTAATTTTAAACTTGCCGACGCTGCCGTCACTGTAATTTTTTCTTTCCAAAATTTAACTATTTAGTACCATGATGTAAACTTAAGCAATCCTTGACTTGTACTAAACAACAGATATTGATTCCAATATAAAGAATACATTCATAATCATCATAATTTCCATCATCTGTCACAAGCATTTTCTGACCATTTAATTTGGCAAAATTATATTTCATTACCTAGTCATGTACCTAACCTGGTATAACCAATAACTAACCATGTCAACAGCCAAAAGTAGTCGTCTTCTTTTAAATTTTAAAAACAGCTGTTAGTAGCAAAACAGCATTGTTTTAAATCAAATGGTAAGAAAAAAGAGGGTTTGTTACTTTGTTAAATACAATGACAGACACGAAATGTGCTTGCATGCTGATGCAAATTCCTAATATCAACCATAATCTAGATCACAAGATTAAAATCCTAAACAACACATTTAAAAGAATCCAAAATAAGACATGCTTTCTCACCTTCCTGCCTGCAATTTTGCAAGACCTTCTACCCATACAAAGAGGACCACGAGTCCAAATCGTCCTAACAGAATTCCGATAACTAAACTCATATGGATCAACCCACGTAGCACAAGATGAGTAAAATGATGAACAAGATAGATTCTTGTTCAACCTAACAGCCCCTAAAAACCATAAAAACACAAACTTTATCAGTAAACAATCATTCAAAAACAATAAAGTTGCGATATTTTGCAATAAAATTAAAAACCCATTTCAAATTTGTTTAAAAAGAATTATATAAACAAAATCTTGAAAAACTTAAAAATGTTCGAAAACCATAAAAACCACAAATTTACTGATAAATAATGATTCATAAACAATAAAATTTGCATCTTTTGCAATAATATCAAAAACCCATTTCAAATTTTTCAAAAAGGATTCAAATACACAAAATCTTTAAGCATTTGAAAGGGTTTAAGTAGCCTAAAACCATTAAACAAACGCAATTTCATCAATTAATAAAGATTGAAAAAATAAATTAGTTTGCATCTCTTGCAATGAAATCAAAACCCATTTAAAATATATTGAAAAAATCAAATAAGCAAAACATTGAAAAAAATGAGAAGGGTTTATTGATATACCTTGAAATGAGAATGAATTTGGGGATTTGAGTGGGACCCCAGTTGATAATCTCCAGAGAAGTGTGCTAAATGTTCTACTTGAACCACTCATTTGTATTTGTTTGATTTAACTGATTTTGAGATTATGAACTGGGTTTGGTTGGGGTGAAGAAGATGCTTTGGAAGATAGAAGAAAAGATTTTGATTTTCTGGGGTTTTGGTTAAGTTTTGGGAGATTACGTTTTGCCCCTTCAAAATTATTCGTTATGAAAAAGTTGGACGGACGAGGTTTTCATTGTTCACCTAACATTTCTTTTAACTCACATGTATGCGGCGTAGATAAAAGTTCGATATAAATCTCAATTCTACCGTAAAATAAATTAATAATAGTTTTCATTCTTTTAATCAAAATAAAAAATAAACTTTCACCCTTTTTCTAAAATTAAATATCTCGCAAATTTGTTAATCGTTCTGTGAAAAAAACCATACTATCGCGACGAGAATTAAATTATATTTCTATAAATATGCACTTTTATATATTTTAACAATTTTTTTTCTTAATTTCTGCCTAAAAAAATCATATGTAATTTATGAAAATCACATGTGATTCGATTTTTACAGATCACATATGATTTTTGCAAATCATACATGATTTATAAAAAGCATACATGATTTGATTTTTACAAATCACGTATGATTTTGAAAATCATATGTGATTTTTTCCGGCCGAATTTTTAAAAAAATTCGAAAATATAAAGAAGTGCTTATCTAGAAAGATAATTTAATTCTTGCCATGATGTGTATTTTTGTAGTTTGAAGATTTACCATTTGCGAGATATGTTATTTTAAAAAATATGGAAAATGGTTTTTATTAATTTTTTATCAAAATTGACTACTAAGATTGATTTATTGGATATATGATAAATATGAGATTTATATTGATCTCAACTCATGCGGCATATTATGTTAATTTCGTGATCGGGCATAAGTTTTTAACTCGGATGTATGCGGTATCATTATGTTAATTTTGAGACCATTTTTGATACTTTCCTGATCACCTTAAAATGTACACATTTAGCGAAATTTAAATCATTGACTTCTTGTGAAACAACAAAATTATACTATATACTAAAAGTGGGGAGAAAGTTAGCCTCGTTTGTAACATCGTTAATGTACTTTTGTGTTGTTGGCACCCTTTTATTGGTTGTCTTAATTGTGTTGATGTTGCGATTGGTTGAAAAAATAATGTGTCATAGGTGCTACAATTGCAAAGCAATGCTTTTAACTATTCATTCAGTTACTATCGTTACTACATTAGTATTAAACCATTCTCGACAAAATGTCATCCCTCTCCCCTTTCTTGAAGCTTCCATGACCTCTCTATTATCAAAATAATCGATGATAACATCAAATAATCCTCAATATTAAGTGTCAATTTCCCCGATAATGCTTGTAATTTATATCATTTATATGGATTTACACTTGTTATCCATTGTTTTCCACTTCGGGTAAATTACGAGCATTGGAGCTAAACAGACGCTGAATCGGAGAAATATCAAAGATTTATCATAGTATGTCGACTTTGAAGAAGTTACTGCGTAACTCTTCTCTCACATTACGCCGTAACTAAAGCGTGACTCGAAAACCAACTCATCGGAAGGTTACGGCGTAACTCTCCCCAAAGGCTACGACGTAACTATATTAGGTCAAATGAGGTTCGCGCGATAACTACGCCAGTAACTATTTCACCAACTACGGCGTAACCACTAATAAGGTTACGCCGTAACCAGCAGATCTAGTGCAAAATACGAAGAAATTGAGGTTACTGCGTAACTCTTATATTAGTTACGCCAGTAACCCGGATCCGCCTATAAATACCCCAAGCATTTCTAATCATTCCATTCCACACACAACAACCGAGAACGTGGGAAAAGCCAAAGCGGTCTAGAAGAGCATACTGTGCTCCAAAGGAGAAATCACTCCCTACGATAAGCATTAGCATTTTATATTTTCTTTACTTTCGATTCATGTATTTCGTAACTTTGAATATTGAATTGATTTGTATGGTTAATATGAGCTAAGCACCTCTTGGTGCCGCCTAGTTATGATTTCTTAATTATTTTGTTTGCGTTTACATTACTTAGTATAATTATTTCTAAGTGTATGCATGCATAGTTTATTGGTAGCTACCCTTGTTTCAGTAGTTTTGAATGGCGATGAGGCCAATTGCCTGGAGATATGACCAACCGACCCTAGGTGAGTGGATCGAGACGGAAGGTAAGATATGACCAACCGACGACCCTTTCTACTTGTGCGATTTGACCAACCGATCACCTACCGTTTGGATGAACTTAAGAATTAGGGGTGAGTGTTTGTTGCTAACGTCCGGCACTCACTATTATAAATCTAGCATGTAGCGGTGCTTAATGACTTGGCTAGGGGACCGGGAACAACAGGACTTATGAGAGGACACCGACTTCTCCTGTGGTGGCATCTTTTTGATAGGTTAGGCGAATTGACCAAATGTTGTCCTCGACTTTGACCCCACCAAGTAATTGGAAGTAAGTGAGCGTGAGACTTAACTAGCTAGGAGGAATAATTAGGTTAGCACCACTATCCTCTATTGATTTATCATTTTCCTTTATTTGCTCTTATCTCGCTTTTAGTAGTTAATTAATTAATTCCTTATTGAAACCATTATTAATCTGTGACACTTAGACTTAGTAATAATCCAACAAACATAGCCCTTGGGACGACCTCGACTTTACCGAATACTATACTACACACGACCGGGTACACTGCCTTAGTGCATTAGTGTGAACCATAGGTATAACGAGACTTTATAAATATTAAAACACAGTCGAAAACATGCATCAAGTTTTTGCTTGCGTTCGTTCGGGAGTTATATTAGGATTAATATTAAGTCTTTCATTTTCGTTTTGTTTTAAACTTTTCTATAATTCTCACAATTGTTATTCGAGTTTTCAGGTACCATGGAAGTTGTTAACATCGATGACCTCACTCTTGAGGAATATTTGGCGTTGACAAGAGCGGAACAAGGGCCGGGTCTCGTAAGACCGGCAATTAGAACGGATGTCCGTTTTGAAATCAAAGACCAATTTATGAGGGAGCTTCGTGATAACCTTTTTTCAGGAAATAGGGACAAAGATGCATATGAGCACGTTGAAAATGTCCTATACATCGCAAGCCTTTTCAACATTCCGGCGTGTCTCATGATGTCATTATGCTAAGGGTATTCCCGACTCTTCTTGGAGTCGCGGAAGATGGATCGAAAGATTGCCACGGGCAATTAATACTTGCTCTACTTAAGAAGCACTTTATTCGAGATATTGTCCGCCATCTAAAATTTCTAACCACTTTTGAGATCCATAATTTTAAACAAGAAGGCGATGAAACATTGTATCAAGCTTGGGATAGATATAACGATCTCCTTTACAAATGTCCTACACATGATCCGAACAACCATCAAAAGGTCAACATCTTCTATAAAGGAATCAACGTAACTACGAGACAAATCTTTGGACTATCAAGGACCCATCTCGAACATGACTCCTACTCTTGCTATTGAAGCCATTCAAAAAATGGCTGATCATTCTCAAAAATGGCACGACGAAGGAAGCAAAAGAAACCTAAGCGGAAATTTCGACGGAATTGCAGCAATCGCTAGTAAAATTGAAAATCTAAGTCGAGATATGCTGAAAGTCAGAGAAACCGTTCATGCCATCCAAGTAGGTTGTGAAAGCTTTGGGGGAGGACATCTCACCAAAAATTGTCCTCACGTTGACGAAGAAAATATAATTGAAGAAGCAAAATATGGAGAAAATCGACCGCTTTTACGGAGATAATCGAAATAATAACTGTCTGAGTGGAAATTACAACCGTGGGCCCTACGGAGAAAGAAAGCCGGTCTTGAAGAAACAATTAACAAATTTACGGAAAGTTCAAATTGCAAAGACAAAAGGAGCAAGATGAGTGGTTAAAGGAATTCCAGAAAACAACGATGTAAGCCTTTCCAATCACGACACAACCTCTAAAAACCTTGAATCTATGGTGGAGAAGCTCGGTGAGAAAGTAAGAATGAATAACAATAGACCGTAAGGATAAAACCCGCTATGGAATGTAAAGTGATTTTCTTGATAATGACTCAAAGATACAGGGAATTCTCGCATTGAAGATGCGATTCATCGTGAAAATTCGTTGACAATCTTGAGTTACGCCAGTAACTCGTCTCAAGAGTTACGGTAACTATGTCTTTGACAATGATCAAGGAGTTATGACCGATATTGATAAGGATGACTCAAGAGAGTTCGCCGTAACCATACATCATAGTTACGGCGAATCGGGATACATGGGCGTACATCTTTCTCAAGTAAACGAATCCGGAACATATGTAATTAATGATGGTCCCACGACATTAACTGTTCCTCCGTCCCCATCTAAAAGAAATATCACCTGCAAGGCGATACCCGTAACTAAGGGGACTCAGATGATCTATGGGCTTCATGCGACCCTAGAAATGAAACTGCGACGGGGGCCGATAAGGATAGGATCAAGAATAAAAATTTATATGGGTGCATATAATTGATGAAGAAAGACTAGAAAGCTCTCCTTCGAGGAAGAAGAGGAGGCGCCTATCACGCATTGGTGCACTCCAATAATCATAATCGACGATGAAACCGCACGAGCATGGCCTCACGTCGACCCTTCTCATGAGCATTGCAACGGCGGGAATAGTGAAAAGAGGAAGAGTGGACATGCCCTCACGAGCTTGAGAGAAACAATATCAAGTTCGATTGACATAATACAATTCGGAATGCTAAGATTAACCCTGGATCTTCTTAAAAACTCAAGATTGACTACGAGGATCATAATCGAAAAAGGAAGTGGCTAATAACGAAATCTCATGGAAGATCATTTAAGCAAAAGCGACAATAAGGAATTACATAGTCACTAGTGCGAAAAATAAAATCTCTGGGGAAGTTTTCGGCATCATGCAACCCGTATGACGATAAATGTAACGAGGGAAGCAACTTAAGGAGAATGGGAGAAGACGTATTCTTTTGGACCTCAAGCAACGATAAGGAAAGAACAAGTTTGCCTTGGTTGGACAACCTGGGATTTGATAGTTGGGTGAAGATTAAGTATGGACATGTAGATACGTTAACAAAAGAAAAGATTTGGAAGGAGTACATGAGTAAAGAAAATTTAAACAACAAGAGTGTAGGATATTGGATTTCACATACACATCAAACCATAACACAAAGTTGGCGTATAAGTGGAATTCTAGAGAGAAAGTTAGAGGTTTAGGAACTTTGGTGAGAGAAAGAAAATTCTATTATGAGCTCCAACTCTACCTTGGAAGGTAGAGAGTATTTATAGTCTTACAATAAACGCCACACAACGGTCGCTGGATCGAGCATACTGATGGGTAAAGACCGTCAGTCCTCCACGGTGTTACTAAACTAAATACTACTTAACTAAAATGAACTACGACTACGAGCTTTCTAACGATTACATATACTTGAGGTGACCGACTCTTTAATGCACGGAATTTCTAATTCTAACAATCTCCCAAGGGAGGTCACCTCAAACATATACTAAAATTACATTGAATACAAACAGATATTACAAAAAATTGTTCTTGCATTCTTGATGTAGTACTTTGCTCAAGCTCGTAGTCATTGATTCTTCTTATTGCATGTTTGGTTAGTCCAAGTGGAGGTCTTTATTGATCCACGTGATAATCATTTTGAGCCGACTTTTGAGATCATCGTGAAACAAAAATCTCGAGACATCCATTGTGGTGTTGGTATTATGCGATCTTTGTGACTTCGGACCGACATGCTCACATTACGGATTATGATATCTTCTCAACAGAGTAGCGGAAGCTTTCGTTGATTCATGATATTGGCGCGCAGTAGCGTAAGCATGGAGTGAAAATATCGAGTCATTGATGCACTAATCATGATTTCTTTTGAGATGAATGTGTTAAGTGAGCATGCGGCTATGGATTGACCGCTTCATTACGATCACCGCAAACGTAGGGCGTACTCGCATACAACAATTAGCAATAAATCGCATCGCAAAGTGTCTTTGATCACTTTCGTTGAATTGAGGTACACGCCCACGGTTCCCGTTGATCGCGACAAATCTTTTGTGATCGGTATAATTCAAGAATTTCCTTGACAGGGTTTCGCAGATTGCTCTAGCGTTCTCAAACCGAGCATCTCAAAGAAGACAACACGGAGTGAGTGAACCGTGAATAGAAATTCACCGATTGATGAAAAGAGATTTGAAAAACAATCGTGTATCGCACAATTAATTGTTTTTGCAATACAACGAAGGTTTTAATGAAAATCAATTATCAATCATAAACACCTTTTGATTTGAAATATTACAGTACACGGTCGATGTGCTAAAGAAAAGAGTTTTAAGCACAACAACCGGTTTTCAAAGGTATCCGTCAATCCATAACACGAACCGTGATTGATTCAAAAGATTGAATCGCCCATTGTTTTTGTTCGGTTGTCACATGGTTGATCTAATTGATAGATCTCACATGCCACCTACCAGGAGCTTGTTTGATTTTGGCTCGAAGGCTTTCCATCTTTATTGTGAATATGTAAACACATCACTCGGATGTTACGGCAATACCACAAGGATAGTGCGTGGGACTCAAGATAAAATCTCTTTTCCACATTGTGTGAAATAGGAGTCTTCATTGAAAGTGTCCTAATGAGATTTATTGATGATCTCGTGGCTCTAGACTCAATATGTGCATATTTGGATCTGTGCGGAGACTAGGAGATGGTCTCCTTCTTCAATATCAACAATCTCTAAGAGAAAGTCGATAGATAATTTCGGTTCCCGTGAGAATAAAACAAGTCCTTTTAAGAGGAACTTGAGTGGTTTGGAAAGTTGAAGTGCGGTCGTCCACCGGGTCCATGACGTCTTGTCTTCAATACCGATGTTACCATCGAGCATATGAATTGAACCCGGTTTACGCCTAAGGTTGAATATATGGAGGCTATTTGTTTTCACCCTTTCTCATTCAATTCTTTTAATTCTTCAACCCTTCAAGCTTACCGAGACTTCATAGCAAGAACCTTGTTGGGTTTGTTCCATTATCGCTCTGTCTCGGTCCGCACTCTTCCCATATCTCACTTTACTCCTTTTATCATCATACCTAAGGACTTCTACACTAACTAGTGGATTGTCCTGGGTAGATCCCTCCGTTACAGGCGGATCATGGGAACCAATACCTAACCTTATCATCCTTATATCACCGTACATAAAGTAAAGTTGGTCGGTCTATTTGGTATTGTTCATCGCCATTTGAACCAATTGAAAACCATTTGAGAATCATTCGGATACTTGTGATATATTATCAAAACATTTTGTACTGAATTGTTTTGATATTTTTAGAATAAGTGCTCCCCCTCAACATGTGCATCAAATGTTTGAAATCGTTTTGCACACGGAGGCAAGAGGAAGAATTAACTTCTGTGATTTCTGTTTTCTAAAAGATATCAACATCGCTTCCCTTATCAAAACAATCTAGATAAAGAATTTTGGGGAAGGATGAGGTTTTCAAAGTTTTGCTCCCCCTCAATATGTGCCTCGAGGTTAGAAAAGAGTTTTGCACATACTAGAGGGAACCTGCACATTGAGATAAATGATCACGTTTCAAATCATTGTGGTTAAAGATAGATGCTCCTCCTCAACATGTGCATGAAAAATTTAAAATCGTTTGTCACATGTGGGAAGGATAACTTGTACATCCTTGTAAAACCATTTACCGAATCCTCAGTTTAAGTCCAATTTAAATCACAAATTCTCCCCCGATCACAATTATCAAATCATTGAGATTTGTGATCTCTGTAGATTTAAATTGATTTTGAAAGCTTTTAAGGAGAATTGTGACTAGATTATGAAAATGTTTTAACTAATAAGGATCGAATTTAGAGACTTTAAACTCCATTGATAAAACATGCATGAATATCTTTTGAAAACAATTGAATGCCAAATAACTTTTTAATTTGATTGAAATCATTCTCCCCTCAATCAATGACATAGGTTGTTGATTGAGAGATTGATATTTTGACAAATAAGTCCGATGATTATCAAAAATAGAGGCCGAGTTATTTTTCAAAGCGATTAGTTTTCAACGAGATAAATGTATATAGAATCGAGCATGGAATTTGAAAACATGGTAAAGCATGGCTCGTTCTTTCTTTGAAAAGCGGTTCTTGCTGAAATGACAATAAACCATCTATTCTCTTTCTCTCAAAAATATTTTTCGATTTTTTTTTTTTTTTTTTTTTTTTTAAGAATTGAACAACATCTAAAGTCCGTGTCATTCTTTGAATGACACACAAAACCATAGATATTATTGAACCGAGAAAAACATAACAAATTGACAATATTTTTGAAGATTTTTCAATTTTTGATGATTTTATGGATTTTGAAGGTTTTATTATTTTGTATTTTGATTTTCGAATAGATATATACAAGAGATAGATGAAGATAGACCTTTACTCCTCGTCTTCCTCACGAAGACATTTGAGTGTTCGGTTGAAGGCTTTTCAAGCCAAGGCGTGGAAGAATAAACTCAAACGTTCTCTTGGAAGAGCTTTGGTGAAGATGTCGCTAGCGATATTCGGTCCTCACAAAATAGAGTTCAACCACACCTTTTTCCACTTGTTCCCCGATGAAATGATGACGAATGTTGATGTGCTTTGCTCTTGAGTGTTGTACGTTGTTGCATGAGAGCAATAGCCCTTTATTATCACGATGACAGAGGATTTTGTTAAATTCAAAGCCATAGTCGGATAATTGGGATCTCATCCATAGGATTTGAGCACAACAAGATGACATGGCTATGTATTCACCTCTGTAGAGGAAATAGAAGTACTCATTTGCTTCTTTGAAGACTAGCTCACAAGCTTATCACCCAAAACCGAGCACCTCAGACGTGCTTGACGAGTATCTTGACACCACATGATCCGCATCCGCATATGTTGTTAGTGACATACCGGTGTCTTTCGGTACCAAAGTCCCATATTGATGGTTCCTGGAGATACCGAAAGACCCGTTTAACCGCTTCAAGGTGCTTTTAGTAGGCAGCACGGTATCTAACACACATGCAAACAATGAACAAGATATGCAGTCTACTAGGCGTGAGGTACATCAGGATCCAATCATACTACGATATTTTGTTTGGTCTACCATGATCCCGAGAGGTCCTCATCTAGTTTGGTTCGATCAATCATGGGAGTGTCAGCGGTCACTTGAATCAAATCCAAATTTCTTTAATATCTCGGTTGCATATTTAGATTGATTTATAAAAATGCCTCCGGGACTTTGTGAAATTTGTAATCCCAAGAAAATGACATTTGTCCCATCATTGACATTTGAAATTTTGAACTCATTTCATTTGAAAACGGTCACACTCATTGGGGTCATTGAGGCAAAATGATATCGTCAACATAAATTTGAACATGAATTAAATGTTTGCGACTTCGGTGAACAATGTTGGATCAACTACTCCTTTCTTGAATCCGGTAAATAGAAGAAACTTTGATAACGTATCATACCATGCCTCGGAGCTTGCTTTAAACCATCTGAGCCTTCTTCAAGCGATAAGCGTGGGTAGGATGCTCGATTCACAAAGCCTTCAGGTTGGTGACATAGACAACTTCTTTAAGATCTCCGTTAGAATGCCGTCTTCACGTCCATCGATGAACTACCATGTTCTTATGATAACGCTACACGCATCGTTCGGGGTCAAGGAAACTTCCTTTTCTTGAGCAAGTTTTATAACACCTAGGCGATGAACCTAATCGTTGTAGTGTAGTAATTAGGGTAAGCCACGGGTATTGATATCGTTCTCTAGGGGAATAGGAATGCTAGTAAGGAGTTACTACGCTAAGGTTAAGGTTGAGGAAGATTATTTTTTTTTTATCTTTTTATGTTTTATGAAAATGGAAAGGTACGAATCTCGGGTATTGGATTTGGGGGTTTGGTATTTCTACCGATTACTCTACTATTATCTAATTATCTAAACTAAGGTTGTGGGAGTCTATGTCTAATTAATGTGTGCTCGTATGATAGTTTAAAGATGTGTCTACTTAGATTGTATTACTCCTTAATTATCTCCTATTGATGGTTGAGTTGTCACGTCTTATTCTTAGTAGCATTGTGTGTCTAAAGTTATAGGTATCGTTTCTCCCAACTCTTTGAACTTACCAAAGGGTCTTGTCTACAAACCCACTAGGGATGATAAACTCCTACTCTAAGGCGCTTTGGATGGTTTAGCCTACAATTACTCGGTAATTATATTCTAAGGTTCACAAAGATGAATCAAGCATTAAGTACACAACGAATGACCTATCGCATTACTAGATCATTAATCAACTAAGATAAGAAACAACCAATCAATATTCAATAATTAAGTTTCATACTTTCTAAGCAAACACACAAATAAATTAGCCGGGACATGGAGAACATGCAAGCATACACACAAATAATCAAAGACATAATTGAATTAATGAAGTAAAGACTTATCTTGATGTAAGATAGGTTTAAAACCCTAAAATCTTGTACAAGACACCTTAGGTTCGGTTTTAGGTTTTACTCCAAAGACTCTCCACACAAAGAGTGAAAAATTCGGATTCTATATATAAGATTACAATTGCGACGGCGTCACCTTATGTTTAGTGGCCGATCGTGTCGCCGCCATTAGGGTTTCGTCTTGGCCGTTAACCTTGCGACGGCGTCACCTTATGTCCGTGGCGCCGTCCTCTTGACTTATGACGTCGTCTGGATTACATCTAGGCCGTGCGAGTAGCGACGACCTACTCTTTTACCACTAGACGCCGTCTCTTGAAAATACGAGTTTTGGATTACGGCCCGTCACGGAATTCTTGGGACGGCGTCGCCAATAGCTTTTGACGCCGCGCCTTCTAACCGACAATCGTGAGTGCCTCGATTCCGACTTTGGCCATTTTCTTCATATATTCGCGCCTTTTGTCCAAATAAGTGCCATTCCAGCATTTTGTCTTCACGAGACCTAAAAGTGAAAAGGAACGATATTAAGCAATAACGGATACAAAAGTGATCAAATAAGGACTTAAACGACCCTCAAAATGGTACCTTTTAAAACCTTATCAAATATCCCTACACTTGTTATTTGCTTGTCCTCAAGCAAATGTGCTTTTAACCAATTAATTTATAAGTTAAGGGTCATAAAGCATTAATTCAAAGCGGTCCACAACACATATAAGCCCAAAAAAGTCATAACAAGCACGGAATTACATACTAGCACCTCGCATGGGGTGTTTGGATACTCACATCTCTCTCGGTGTATATATGAAATATAACAAAATAGGAAATGGAAGATAAACACTCATTAACCGGTCCTAGTACATAGATTACCATAGGCTTGAGAATAGATCAAACCTTCATCGCTTTGGCGTAAGCACCTAGGAAAGACTATCAAAGAGGTCTTTTAAAGGGTTGTAATGTTAGGCTTACGGTGGGAAATAAGGGTTTGGTGGGAAAGGCTATTTAGTGGTGGCAAGTCAAAAATCTTTATGTTAGCGCATATGAAGAATGGCGTTGCTAAGCCAAGACTCGACACTCTAAACTTCTAGATAACTGAAATAAAGAAACATAAATTTAAAAGATAGATGTAGGATGGTAGCCGTTTTTTTTTTTTTTTTTTTTTTTTTAATCAAACACTTTTACTCTACCATCCTCTATGATAACATCAAAATACTAGGGATTTATAGACACATCCCTACACTTGAGTTTTTATTACTCTAACACTAATTTGACCCGAATTGAAAAGATCAAAACACTTGGGTTACATTATTACGCAAACAAAGGGAATTTGAATTTTAACGTTCCTTCCGTCATTTCATAAACTTTAACTTTTCCCATGAATCCCAATCGTCCCAAAGCTGTATACAAAGGATATGACTCGACTTAGCAACTTATGCAAGCAACTAGATAATTGAACTAAGGGTTTAGGGTGATAACAAACAATTGCACTAAAAGTGAGTGCATAAGGGTAGGCTAAGGCGATTTGGGTGTATATTTGGGGTGGGGTGTAAACAATGCTCTTCATTGATATTCCGGAAAACCGAAACATCACGAGAACCGCGAAAAGGATAGGCTCGAGGGGTTAACTAGGGGTATCGTGTACTAAAGATGAGTACAACGCAAAGGGTGTGGGGAATTACTCAACCGATGTGGAAGAAGTAATTATATTACGGTATCAAACAAGGGTTTATCCTAATGCCTCTTATCATTTAGTTATTCCTAACTACACAAGTGTAGCCTCACTTGCGATCTCGAATGCATCACAAAACAAGTTCTAGAATCTAATATACTACCGGTTCACACTCTAAGCATTGAAGATGAATGCTTTAATTCCTACTAATCTAAGGCGATCCTCACATTTTGGGTGGAATTTGGGTGGTAAAGGGTTTTTGTGCTAGTCATATAACTTCCTATCCGTGAGACGCTTTTGTTAAGACTAATGGCCCACTCCTATATGTCATGAAAAATTTTAAATTTGGTGCCAAAATTACCCTAACAGACATTTTCTCATGGTTTATTACACAATCACAATTGGACAAAGCAAATAATCAAGGATAAGCATAGTTTCAAAGTTCCGTTTTATTTTCCTCCCTACACTTAAACCGAACATTGTCCCAATGTTCCCAAAAGTATCAAAGTTATGATAAAGAAGGTAATTAAAAGCGAAAGAAACTAATACTCCCGATTAGCTTGGTAGGATCCGTGTAAAGTGGTGGTTAAATTCTTTTCAAGAAGAATTTATCGTGAAATGCTCCTTCCAATCTTATGTAACTTCTTCTTGATAAACTAAACTGCACATTTGAAGAAAACAAACGAAACCTTGGCGTAAAATCGGTAATAATATATATAAGACTCGATTTAAACTAGGATATAATGCTTGTGGAATGGATGTTTACTGAAATTTCTAAGAAAATTAAGACACAGAAAATTCCAAAATTTATAAGTAGCTCGAAAACGAGAAAAAGTAATCGATGTTTTACTCCTTCACGACGCCGTCGGTTGCAATCTGACGCGTCGGGTTATCCCGACAAAAAGCGGTCTGCGATTTTCCGGAAAAATTCGGAAAATTTACATCTTTAGAATCGGAAAATTTACGCAAAACATCCATTATGACTCGATACAAACATTTGACTCGAACAAACAAACATAAATATCTTTTAGTTAATTGTTATTCTCATGTTTACGTTTCTTTTGAAAACGTATGTAATCCTCCCTACACTTATCCCTTATGTAAAATACCTTTATATGCAATTAAGGCGAGGTTAAAACAAAATAAAGCATTTTACAAATTTAAACATGAGGATAAACAATTAATAAAAGATATATGACACTAACAAGCAAACAATTAAACATGGGTTGCCTCCACGAAGCGCTTTTCTTTATTAAAGAGTCTTGTAGCTAGACTCATAGTCGTGCTCCTACGTTTTCTCACCTATCCTCTCGTGCTTATACTTAAGCCATTCTAACTCTTTCATTCTTTTGTAATCATCTCCTAATTCAAGGCATTTTTGTAATACCGCTTAGTTTTCTCATATGGGTACCTAAGCCCACTGCTTATCCCTTTCACTAAGCAATGGAATAGGGTCATTCTATTACAAACTTGATGTCCTTATGTTTAAACCTAGGATGAGCGTGGCATTTGATAGATGAAATCTTCAACTTCATCGAGAATGTAATTAGACCATCAATCATCCGTTCATTCAACCTAGTCAATTTTTGAAAGGTTTTCCAAAAATTACTTGAGTGAGGTCCTTATCTATAAATTCTCCTAAGTCTTCTAAGACCATGAATTCTACCAAATAAGCAAAACTTCCGACAAACACGTGCAAATAAATGGCTCGCTTCAACAACATTGTTCCTTGATAAGTTAACTCATTGACCTTGATCTTGTTGTATAGGTCCCTTGAGATTAAGTTTAAAGGTAAGAATGAATTCAAATAAGCATCGAACCCTTCTAGTCCTATTTTGCAAGGAATTGCATGTTAAAGGGCCGTCTTTCTCAATCCCACACCTAGGGTCAAAACATTGGGAGGGTCTTCATTAATGACCTCTCCGCTATCCAAAGGCCTCACCATAATCAAATTCCTCATCGAATCGGAGTAATAGAAAGGACTTTGTTGTTGCCAATTTATCTCATTATGCCCTAGGTGATTACCAAAATGGTGAGTGGGTGAAGGGTTTTGTGGGATTGCGTTGTCAATCTCGGGATTGGGAACGGGTAGAGTGAAGAATCTTCGATGGAAGATACGGATCATGTTGGGTGATGGTTTTTACTGAACGAGGGTCACGAAGAAGGGGATAGACTAAGAGAAATTTAAAAAATGAGAAAAAGTTTACTTGATAGGAATCAAGCAAAGGAACCTAAACGGTGGACTACTAACTAGCTATTCTATTCCCGCAAGCGCCTAAAACTTGATAACGCCACACGCGTCGTTCGGGGTCAAGGAAACTTCCTTTCTTGAGCAAGTTTTATAACACCTAGGCGTGAACCTAATCGTTGTAGTGTAGTAATTAGGGTAAGCCACGGGTATTGATATCGTTCTCTGGGGAATAGGAATGCTAGTAAGGAGTTACTACGCTAAGGTTAAGGTTGAGGAAGATTATTTTTATCTTTTATGTTTTATGAAAATGGAAAGGTACGAATCTCGGGTATTGGATTTGGGGTTTGGTATTTCTACCGATTACTCTACTATTATCTAATTATCTAAACTAAGGTTGTGGGAGTCTATGTCTAATTAATGTGTGCTCGTATGATAGTTTAAAGATGTGTCTACTTAGATTGTATTACTCCTTAATTATCTCCTATTGATGGTTGAGTTGTCACGTCATATTCTTAGTAGCGTTGTGTGTCTAAAGTTGTAGGGTATGCGTTTCTCCCTAACTCTTTGAACTTACCAAAGGGTCTTGTCTACAAACCCACGAGGGATGATAAACTCCTACTCTAAGGCGCTCTTTGGATGGTTTAGCCTACAATTACTCAGGTAATTATATTCTAAGGTTCACAAAGTAGAATCAAGCATTAAGTACACAACGAATGACCTATCGCATTACTAGATCATTAATCAACTAAGATAAGAAACAACCAATCAATATTCAATAATTAAGTTTCATACTTTCTAAGCAAACACACAAATAAATTAGCCGGACATGGAGAACATGCAAGCATACACACAAATAATCAAAGACATAATTGAATTAATGAAGTAAAGACTTATCTTGATGTAAGATAGGGTTTAAAACCCTAAAATAATGTACAAGACACCTTAGGTTCGGTTTTAGGTTTTACTCCAAAGACTCTCCACGTAAAGACCGAAAAATTCGGATTCTATATATAAGATTACAATTGCGACGGCGTCACCTTATGTTTAGTGGCGCCGTGTGTCGCCGCCATTAGGGTTTCGTCTTGGCCACGTTAACCTTGGCGACGGCGTCACCTTATGTCCGTGATGCCGTCCTCTTGACTTATGACGTCGTCTGGATTGCATCTAGGCCGTGCGAGTAGCGACGGCCTACTCTTTTACCACTAGACTGCCTCTTGAAAATACGAGTTTTGGATTACGGCCCACGAGAATTCTTGGGACGGCGTCGCCAATAGCACCCGACGCCGCCGCCTTCTAACTTCAAAGAACCGTGAGTGCCTCGATTCGACTTTGGCCATTTTCTTCATATATTCGCGCCTTTTGTCCAAATAAGTGCCATTCCAGGCATTTTGCCTTCACGAGACCTAAAAGTGAAAAGGAACGATATTAAGCAATAACGGATACAAAGTGATCAAATAAGGACTTAAACGACCCTCAAAATGGTACCTTTAAAACCTTATCAACTTACTAGCGAGATTAGCCAAAAGATTACGATAGCCTCGATTCGAACAGCAACAGAGCAAAAGATTCTTCAAAGTCTATACCTCCTCTTGACGGTATCCTTTAGCAACTAATCGAGCCTTGTTCTTTAACACATCACCATGCTCATCGAGTTTCACTTTGAATATCCATTTTAGAGCAATAATCATAGCACAATCTGGAGCGGTACTAACTCCCATACATCAAGTCGATCAAACTCATGAATTTCTTCTTGCATGGCATTGAACCACTATCTTCATTCATGGCGGTATTGACATCTTTTGGTTGATTTAGAGAATACGGAGTTGAAGAAGCACCACCGTGCATCGGTTGCAAGTTGTTTCCGTGTTGATCTTTGGACGAGAAGGATTTCCAATGATGTTATCTAATGGATGATCATGAGTCCATTTTCCGAGGTGTTCATGTGGCGTTGGTTGGGGGCCGAGGTAGCAGAGTTGATGTCTTCGAAGAAGATGGTTCGATGAAGATTCGAGGAGCAAATATGTTTTCAAATGGAGCATCTTGGGAGTAGCAAAGGATTGTCTTCATCATTGATGCGAAACAGCCCATGATGTACATTCGAAGATTGATGATTTGTTGATGAGATGGGTGATCGGCAGCGCTTCTTGACTTAATGATATTGAGGCGAAGGATTGACTTCATTCACGTGAATATGAGCGACCTCTGTTGTAGGAATCGTCATTCATTAGCACTTGGCTCATAATGTTCATCAAACATAGGATCAAACAATTTCTTTAAATCATCTTGGATGGAAGTACATATGGAGTTCTTTGGAGAAGAATTTGGTACAAGGATGAACCAATGGGACTGTTTTGAAGTGCGGGTCCCGAATCTGGATTGTCCAGAGCCATACATCAACATCTTCATTTTATGAACCAATGAGATTGACCAGTTGTCTATTTAGGGGAACAATACATCAACATCTTCATTTTATCAAGTGCATTCTAGTTATCTCCCATATAACCAATCGGCCCATAATGTACACACGCACCCAACAAGAGTAGAGACAACGACATCACGATGGCGGTTAAATCACCGATCTCCTCTGAGATGTCCACTCCGAATATCATGATTAAGCTCGATCATGTGAATATGTTGTGCGACCTTGATGTACACATATCTCTCCTCCGATGGTTGCGATCTCATTGGACTCATCATTACATTGTGTACATGAAGCACTAACCGAAGCACTTTATCATAAATCATATTGAAGATGTCGATAAGCACTATCATCTCACGCTCAAATATTCTTCTCATAGAGAAGAACAAAAATAAGCTCAAAGGAGTCTTGTGAGAATCAATCGTATAGAAACTCTCTCGACTATCTTTATCAACCCATATGCGAGGCAATTTGAAGTGACCTTCGTTGAAGAAAACCAGATATACCAAACTTGAAACCTAAGTCGAATTCCGGCATTTGTATCTTAAGCTTGCACTTAATGATGGAAGAGCGGTGTTGAGAATTTATGCACCAAGCAAATCTCTAAGTGCTCACTACTCAAACAAAGTATGAGACATTAACACCTCTTGATATAATCCACACCGTCATATGCGTGTGACATTGAGTAAAACAACGTAACTCCTAATAGTGATAGTTAACTAGGTCTTCAACCAACCACCCCGATCACCGGTAACTAGATAAACCAAGTCTTCAACTCAAAATCTTAAGCCCGAGCAAGTTGTCAAATAAGAACACGCCTTTGTTGAAAGTCAAATTCAATCTCAAATAAGTGATAAATGATTAACTCAAAGTCATCAACTTGTGTCAAATGCCCCACGTGAAAGAAACATACAATCGGATGTACATTGACCCACCGAATGAACCGAAACAACCGATTCCTCAACATCAATGCATTCTTCCTTAAGGTATACATGTAGAAACCGATCCGGAAGATTTACCAATAATGTTTTAAAGCATATGAGGAAGTCATTTTCCTTAATGTTCATGTGGTTGATTCTGAGTGCATTTAGGAAAGAACAATGAAACAATGATCCGTGAAGATTTGGCAAAGGCATACCAAAGAGTGGATCACTATTCATGAGTGCAACTGCAATGATAGTCATTAAGAACGCCTTGTGAAATAACTGGAGATAAGGTTTCTTGAGAATTCCAAGAAGTACTTCTTAGGTGGTGAACCAGTTGAATCAATAGAAACCGAAGCATGAGCTTCAGAAGCTGATTGATCAACATTCGTCGGAGGTTGAAAGTACTCATCAAACATATCTTTGAAAAATAATGAATCCCAAACATTGATTCCCAATTATCCTTAGTAAGTGAAGCATTAGGCGTTGAAGGAGAGTCATCAAAAATCAAAACAATGAATCCCAGTTATCCTTAGTATATTCACTCTTCATCAAAAAGAATATGCACTCATCATCATCAAAAATTAAGTCGTATAACCATTATTCAAACATCCATCATCATGTAGTATATTCACTCTTCTCCCCTCAAAATTGCATCCAAAGTTGCCATTTTGATTTAACAAGTGAATAAGAGTATACACCAATGAGCGTAGATCCACTTGATGACGAGAATGGCGTGGAAAACATGAAGCTTGATGATGAAAATGTAGATGAGAATGGCCATTCATGAGAGAATTTCTCTTTAGTTGAAGATAAAGCGCCGTAAAAGCGTACACTTTTCTTATCTTTGAAGAAAGGGGCCTGAAGTGTTATCTGCAGACACCATAATGATGAAGCACGAGGCCCGAGCGAAGTGAGCAGACGTCATAGCGGTTGAATATCAAGGTTGAGTTACTTGAACCCGTGAATTATGAGATATCAATCCTTGTGTTATCCATACTTTAAACCAGTCCATGTATTGAAGGATCGAAGTATACGCAATGTAGTAAGGATTACTGCGCACTAACATCACAAGGTTGATTGCATATATTTTGGTTAGTGACATTAGTATCCAAAACCTTTGGGGTTTCACGGTCAACCTTGATTTTGTTATCGAAAAACACCTTTCGGTAGGAATCCACCTAAGTCCAAAGATCCTTAAACATTCTACCAGACGGAATCCACTTATGGCAAGATCTAGGATTGAAAGGCTTCTTAAGCATAGTGGAAGATTTATCCTTGTTCCTAGTTTCCAAAGATTTAGCAGTTGGTATCCATCTAGGCAAAGTTTTTGGTTTGTTTTGCTTCATAACATGTTGAACCTTAGTCACATTAGTAGTCTTAGTGGATTGTACCTTGGCATGTGAATTAGGAAAATGTTTCTTATGTGGAAAAGACTCAGAATTTCTAGTTTTTTTTCTACATGCTTAGCATTCTTATGCATGTTACTACTCTTAGATGTCGCCAATCCTAGTCTTTTGAGTGTTCCTAGGTAGTGGTTTACAACTACTAGCGATCTTTGAAATCTCGTGAGAATTCATCACCCTAGGTCTTGCACCTAAAATTCCGTCTTTTCGAATCTATGCCTTTTCCTAGCTTTTTCTAGATAATAGTTCTTCCACAAGTCATTCATATCATATGAATTACGGGTTTTAATGCTTGGTTTTGACAATGTTTTGAACTAATCTTAGAGTCTTTGAAGTAAAAGTATATGCATGTTGAGGTTTAGAGGAACTAGAAGCATGACTCTTAGGTAACACATTGAAGTGACCGGTTTTGACAAAACTTGTTTCTCATCAACTTGGGAGGCAAACCATGTTTTGAAAATTTTGGTCTTTCAGATATAAACGCAAGATGGTCGCCTAACAATGAACCGGTTTCTAATGGGATAAGCCTGTTTCCCCAAGGTTGATGGTTTTGTAAAGTTAGTGTTCACACTTTTCCTATAGTTTTCCTAAGCTCATTCTTTAAGGCTACAATAGCGAAATTCTTATCCCAAGTTGAGCTTTGAGTTCATCAATTTTTCTATCAAATAGTTTGTTTGTTCCATTGACTTAGTTCTAGCTTCTTTGATGAGTCACTTAGTTCAATGTGATGCTTTCTCGAAGACTCATTTTCCTTTAGTAAATTAGCCACATAAATTGTGATTCATTATTTCTTGTTATAATAGCATCAATGTCTTGTGTATTCATGACTAAATTACTTTTCTCATTCAAGGCAAAATATGTTTCTTCAGATTGTAAATGGTTGACTCTTTGTCTTGAAGTGAGCTTTCAAAGTGTTAATTTCAAAAGTTCTGAAATTCGTGAAGTTCCGGTTTTTACATGGTTTGTTAAGTTGAAAACTTTCTTCTTTACTCACGAATCGCGATTTCAAGTGAAATGCAATGTTTTTCAAGATTTGAGAATTTCTTTGAAAGTTCATCAAAAGCCTTCTTATCAACCATATCTTTTGTTTTGAAACACTTAATCTCGGACTCGACCTCGATGAATGATACATTTATGAAAGTCATGTTCATCATCATGATCGGTTTGTTTAAGTACTTTAGCGGATGTACTATGTTGAGCAATAAAGGGTACCTCATTACATGACACCGCTCAATTTACAGTCCGATATCCGCATCCGCATCATGTGTAACAATAGTCACCGGACACTGGATGTGTCAAGCTTATCAATCTACGAGCCTCAGATTCGGTGCCAACCGATCCATCATCCGGTGCTTTACCCGACTCATCATTGTATGTTGACTCGACATTACGCATTCAACAACACCGATTCTTCAACGTATACATTATCCAACTTATCACAACTATCTCTCAACCGCACTGACACTCATCTACTTTTCATCCGTTCGAGTAACTTCCTCAATATACTTCTCCACATTATCCATGAGATGGATAAGTGTCTCTATGAACACGCTAATTTCCATTCCGGTGTGTTTCTTGAAAGACACTTGACCATGTCTTGATCATAATCGATGTAAATTCCCCTCCGATGAATGACCGAAATTGTTTGTGGATCACTGAAGTGCGAAGATGGAACTATCCTTTTGAACCTTCTCTTTATCAAGTTGTTGTTCCAATTGTTCAAGTTCAATAGTCTTGCTCCGTTAATGTGGAAAAGTCTTGACGGAAAAGGGCAATACATGTTCGTTCCATTGTTATGGTTAGAAGTGACATGATGTGAGAGTGAAGTTGTTGATAAGGTTCAATGTTACTTTCCTTTAGCATGGCATTTTGTAGCATTGACTGGTACATTTCTGTCTTTTCAGAGTCTGAACCCGGAGATATCACATCCGCATTGATTGATTCAATCATCTTTAATCGTTCAGTGTAGCAAACATTATCATTGTTGTCCACATCATCATACAATTTAAGCACTTCTGAAATCACTGGGTCAGTAGAATAAGACATGATGTGGTAGTATGCACGGGATTTTACAAGTCTATGATTTAAACCGAGAAATAGAATCTTTCGCGGGATTTTACTAAATCAAGAAGAAACCGTGATACAATGACCAATAGAACGAGTTAAGATAACTGATGGACCCACACAATGATAGAGTATTATGTGTAAGGAGTGATGATTGTTTGAAGGATTAGCAGAAGTGTTGATTGGTTGAGAATTTGATTGGTAGATGCACGTTTTTACGGAGAATTTTAGGTCTAAAAACTTAAAACCTCAATAACTTCCTTCGGAGGATTTGGGCCTCGAAAATTTCGTTTCACGACTTTGTGGTGAATATTCACTGTTCCGGTCGTTTTGATAGGTATTTATTTGAAAAGAGTTACTGGATCAAAAGTTATGGCGTTTGAAGTTTTGACGTAAAAAGTCAACTTTGGTCAAACCTCTTCTTCGTAAAAATCAACCAAGTCGCTAAGTAGCAACTCGCTAAATCACCAAAGCGCTAAGCACCAAGTCGCTACATAGTCAAGTTGCTAAAGAGCAACTCGCTAAGGTCCAAGTCGCTAACACCAAGTCGCTAAGAATACTAAATCGCTAACAATTTGCACTGCAACTCGCTAACACTTTCTGAAACAAGTCGCTAACCTCACTAAGTACAAGTCGCTAGGACCAAATCGCTACCAAATAACACTCCAACTCGCTAACTTTTTATGAAGCAAGTCGCTATGATGAATATCACAACGAGAACCAAGTCGCTAGCAAGAAAAACTTAACAAAACACACTTTTTAATCCAAAACACGTCCAACCACGATGATTCAAGCTTGCCAAATCAAAACCCAAGCACATACGATGATTCTAAACACAAAAGTACTAACAAAATCCAAGCTTTTACACAAGAAATCAACCAAATGATGCAAAAACCACTAAACTTTTTCAAACTCAAAAACCACCTAAAACCCACTAGAAATCCAAGGATATGTAAGATATGATCTAACCATGGCTCTTGATACCAATTGTAGGATATTGGATTTCACATACACATCAAACCATAACACAAAGTTGGCGTATAAGTGGAATTCTAGAGAGAGAAAGTTAGAGGCTTAGGGAACTTTAGTGAGAGAAATAAAATTCTATTATGAGCTCCAACTCTACCTTGGAAGGTAGAGAGTATTTATAGTCTTACAATAAAACGCCACACAACGGGTGTGGATCGGGGCATAAAGTGGGTAAAGACCCGTCAGTCCTCCACGGTGTTACTAAACTAAATACTACTTAACTAAAATGAACTATGACTACGAGCTTTCTAACGATTACATATACTTGAGGTGACCGACTCTTTAATGCCTGTAATTTCTAATTCCTAACAAGTCCTAACAACACGAGTGGAATAACAGTTGAGAATGACAAAGAGTTGGTAAGAGATGAAAAAGAAGAATGCAAGAGTGTACTAGTGGAGAATCTGCTCGATGAAGAATGGTTTAAAGGTACCGCTTCTGATGACGATGACATTAAGGGGATTTTAGATTACCTTGAGTTGCAAGGGAATGAGGAATTTACTGACCCCGATGATGAAGCATATGAGCAAAAGAGGTGCAAACTCCTTGGGATTCCCTACAAGAGGCCACCACCAATTATTGTCAAAAAATATGAGTTCACTCACTACCACTTGGGACCGGAGGAAAATTTTTGCAAAATTTGGAAGATTGAAACTAATGAATACCTCCGCACTACCACGAATGTCGCCGGGGTGAGGCATAACCGATGAAAACATTGAAGAAGTCGGCCAAGCCCAAAGGCCCCCATAGAGCCCCGCGGCTCGATTCTAACTTAAAGATCAGAATAAAGAAAAGTGATCTTTCGGAGACAACCGAATTATCCCTTTCTTTTATTTTATTTCCATTTCAGTAGGGTTTGTGTTTTCTAACCATTTTGCAGTGAAGCGAGGAAGTAATTGCTTCGCCGCAATTTGTCGATTCGACCATAGTTACTGCAGTAACTCATCTTTGTGATTACGTCAGAACCAACCTGCTCTGTGAGTAATCTTAGACGCATTACCAATTACGGTAATACCATCCGTGGTTACACCGTAACCACCGCTTTGCAACTTATGACAGTTTTGCCATTCTGGCGAATCGATAACATCAAATAGTCCCGAATATTAAGTGTCAATTTCCGATAATGCTCGTTATTTATATCATTTATATGGATTTACGCTTGTTTTCCATTTTTTCCAATTTCGTAAATTACGAGCATTGGAGCTAAAGAGACGCGGAAATGGAAACATATCTAAAGATTTATCACAAGATGTTATTTTGAAGAAGTTACTAACGTAACTCGTCTCTCACATTACGCCCGTAACTATTGCGTGACTCAAGATGCCAACTTATCATAAGGTTACGACGTAACTCTTCCCAAAGGTTACGACGTAACCACATTAGGTCAAATGAGATTCCGCACCGATACTTACGTCGTAACTCATCGCATCACTTACGACGTAACCAAGTTCATTGAAGACTACGGTAACCAAGCAGATCTAGTGCATTTTACTTAAGGAATAGAAGGTTACTGGCGTAACTCCTATATTGGTTACGCCAGAACCCGGATCCGCCTATAAATACCCCACAAATTACAAAGATTTCTAATCATCCCATTCCACACACAACACTGAGAACGTGGGAAAAAGCTCAAGGCGGTCTAGAGGAACATACTGAGTCTGTTTCCAAGGGAGAAGTCACTCCATTACGATAAGCATTAGCGTTTTATATTTCTTTTACTTTCAATTCATGTATTTCGTACCTTTGAATATTGAATTGATTTGCATGATTAATATGAGTGGCTAAGCACCTTTTGGTGCTAGCCTAGTTATGATTCCTTAATTGTTTTGTTTGCGTTTACCTTTACTTCCGTACAATTATTTCTAAGTGAATGCATGCATAGTTCATTGGTAGCCACCCTGGTTCGGTAGTTTTGAATGGCGGTGAGGCCAATTGCCTAGGAGATATGACCAACTCGACCCTAGGTGAGCGGATCGAGACGGGAAGGGTAAGATATGACCAACTGACGACCCTTTCTACTTATGCGATTTGACCAACCGATCACCTATCGCTTGGATGAACTTAAGAATTGAGGTGTAGTGTCTAAGTTCCTAACGGCCGGCACTCACTATTATAAATCTAGCATGTAGCGGTACTTAATGACTTGGCTTAGGGACCGGGAACAACAGGACTTATGACGGTGCTTTGATTTCTCCCTGGTGGCATCTTTGCCGATAGGTTAGGGCTAATTGACCAAATGTTGTCCTCTCGAATTTGACCCCACATGAAGTAATTGGAAGTAAGTAGACGCAGACATAACTAGCTAGGATGATTAACTAGGTTAGCACCACTTCTCTCTATTGATCTCCCTTTACCATTTATCTGCTTTCATTTACTTATTCTGCATTAGTAGTTTAATTAATTAAATCCCTATCGAAACATTTATTATTCTGTGACACTAAACTTAGTAATAATCCAACACACATAGCTCTTGGGACGACCTCGGCTTTACCATTTACTACACTACACATGACCGCACACCGCCTGTTAGTGCACTAGGGTAGACCATAGGTATTGCAAGACACTATAAATTTAAGACTTGGTCAAGAAACCCGCATCAAGTTTTTACGCCACCGGGAGTTATATTAGGATTGATATTAAGTCTTTAATTTCATTTTAAACTTTTCTCACGATCATATTTCAAGTTTACGGTACAATGGAAGTTGTTAACATCGATGACGTCACTCTTGAGGAATACTTGGCGTTGACAAGAGCGGAACAAGGGTCGGGTCTCGTAAGACCGACGATTGGAGTTGATGTCCGTTTCGAAATCAAAGACCAATTTATGAGGGAGCTTCGTGCTACCCCTTTTTCAGGAAACAGGGACGAAGATGCATATGAGCACGTTGAAAATGTGCTATACATTGCAAGCCTTTTCAACATTTCGGGCGTGTCTCATGATGTCATTATGCTAAGGGTATTCCCAATGACTCTTCTTGGAGCGCCAAGATGGATCGAAAGATTGCCACGGGCAATTAATACTTAGCGCTACTAAAGAAACACTTTATTCAAAGATATTGCCCACCGTCGAAGATTTCTAACCAGCTTTTGGAGATCCATAATTTCAAACAAGAAGACGGTGAAACATTGTATCAAGCCTGGGATAGGTACAACGATCTCCTTTACAAGTCTCCTACCAATGATTTGAACAACCAGCAGAAGGTCAATATTTTCTACAAAGGAATTAACGTAACTACAAGGCAAATGCTGGACTATCAAGGACCTATCCCGAACATGACTCCTACTCTTGCTATTGAAGCCATTCAAAAAATGGCGGATCACTCTCAAAAATGGCACGATGGAGGAAGTAAAAGGAACCAAAGCGGAAGTTTTGACGGAATTGTAGCAATCGCTAGTGAAATTGAAAATCTCGATCGAGATATGTCAAGGTCGAGAAACCGCTCATGCCATCCAAGTAGTTTGTGAAAGTCGTGAGAAGGACATCTTCTGAAGAATTGTCCTCATGTGGACGAAGAGAATATTGAAGAAGCTAAGTATGGAGAAAATCGACCATTTTACGGAGATAATCGAAATAGTAATGTTTATCGTGGAAATTACAACCGTGGGCATTATGGAGAAAGAAAGCCCGGTCTTGAAGAAACAATTAATAAGTTCCCGGAAAGTTCAAATTAAAGACAAAAGGAGCAAGATGAGTGGTTGAAAGAATTCTCGAAAATACTAACGAGAACCTTTCCAAGCATGACACAACTCGAAAAACCTAGAATCCATGGTGGAGAAGCTCGTTGAAAAAGTAAGGAGGAATAACGATAAACCTAAAGGATCTAAACCAGCTATGGAATGTAAAGTGATTTTTCTCGATGATAACTCGAAGGTTGAGGGCATTGGAACGGATTCGAGGGATGATTTCGTCGACAGATCTGAGTTACGCCGTAACCCACCTAATGAGTTACGACGTAACTATGTCTTTGACAATGATAACGGGTTATGAAGAACACCGAGGATAACGACTCTAGCGAGTTACGCCGTAACCAAGAAACTCACTTACGGCATAATTGGGATACGCAAGCGTAAAATTTCCTTGAAGTAGAAGAATCAAGAATCAGAAAAGACTGGTCCCATGACATCAACTTGTGCCCTCTGCCCAAATCTAAGAAGAAATATCACTGGTGCAAAATGATACCAGTTGCTAAGGGAGATTGGTACGATCTTTGGGCTTCTTGTGACCCGAGAAATGAGGTTTGTGATGGCGGAAGCAATAAGGATAGGATCAACGATAACAAATTCATGTGTCCGGCATATACTGATGATGAAAGACTCGAGAAACTCTCCCTTAAAGATGAAGAAGAGCCACTCATCACTCACTGGTGTACTCCTGTCATCATAACTGAGGAAGAGTCCACACGAGCATGGCCTACATGCAACCCCTTCCGTGAATATTGCAATGGCGAGGATAGTGAAAGAGAGGAAGAGTGGACATGCCCTCATGAGCGTGAAAGACATTGTATAAAGTTCGGTGATTTGGCATTTGCTGACTGGTACGCAATACAATTCGGGGATGCCAAGATTAACCCGAATCTCCTTAAGAAGCTAATCTGATTACGAGGAGCACATTTAGAAAAAGGGAGAGGCTAATAATCACATATACTGCACGGATGAGCATATAAGTGAAACTGACAACAAGGAATTACGCAGTCACTGGTGCGAAAGAGTAAAATCTCTTGGGGATATTTTCTGGGCGTCATGCAACCCGTATGATGATATGTGTAACGGGGGAAGCAGCTCTGTGAGAATAGGAAAAGATGAATTCTTTTGTTCCTCAACCAATGATGAGGAGAGAACGAGTTTGCCTTGGCTGGACAACCTAGGATTCGATAGTTGGGTGAAGATTAAGTATGAACATGTGGACACATTAACCAAAGAGAAGATTTGGAAGGAGTACATTGATCAAGAAAATTCAAATAACGAAAGTCTCAACAACACGAGTGAAATAGCAATGGAAAATGACAAAGAGTTGGTTAATGATGAAAAAGAAGAATGCAAGCGTGTTCTAGTGGGGAATCTGCTCGATGAAGAATGGTTCAAGGGTACAGCTTCTGATAATGATGATATTGAAGGGATCCTAGATTACCTTGAGTTGCAAGGTAATGAGGAGCTTACTGATCCTGACGACGAAGTTTACGAACAGAGGATGTGCAAACACCTGGGATTCCGTACAAAAGACCACCTCCAATTATTGTCGAAAAATATGAATTCACTCGCTACCACCTAGGACCGGAAGAGAAATTTTGTAAAGTCCGAAAAATTAAAACCAATGAATACCTCCGAACTGCTTCGAATGTCGCCTGGATAAGGCATAACTTGATGAAAGATATTGAAGAAGTGGGGCAAGTCCAAAGGCCCCCATAGAAGCCCCGTAGCTCTGAGTCTAACTTAAAGACTCGTAAATAAATAAAAGTGCTCTTTTCGAGAGACAACCCAATTATCCCTTTCTTTTGTTTTATTTCCTTTTACATTGGGTTTTGTGTTTTCTAACTATTTTTGCAGAAACAAGGAAGTAATTGTCATTTGTAGTTTGTCGATCAGACAGTAGTTACTGGCAGAACTCATCTTGGTGATTACGCCATAACCAACATTTTAGCAGTAGAATTCTTGACGATTACCAATTACTGCGTAATACCATCTCGTGGTTACGCCATAACTACTAACTTTGCAAATCATTCCAGGTTTTGCCGCTACGACGTAACTCCCTCAAAAGAGTTACGACATAACTTTCCTCTCTTTAATTCTTTCATTTTAAAACATAGTAACCTTGTATTAGTTTTAAATGATCTTTGTGGGTGTGTTCCTCAGAACCCTCACGAGACTTCATTCATTCACTGGGACACCAAGTGGTTTAAAACTTGTTGCATTCGCTAAATGCAACCGTGATTCCTACGAAGTGAGTTAGGTTTGTTTTTCGCTTTTCATTTTATCTTTTAGAATTATGCTTGTCGGTATTGTGATTTCGTGGATTGAAGTTTGTTCATGACGCTTATAATGAAGGCACGCTTCTTTTCGTGGGCCTTCTTCTTTATGGAGCAAATTTCGAAGTTCTCGCCTAATTCAACTTTTCTCTTCACCTTTATTTTAATGCCTAGTACAAAAGGGACTTTGTATAATTCAAGTGGGGACGAGTAGAATTATCTCTTGAACTTTATTTCGCCCTCATTTTCTAGTTTATTTTGAAAATTATGCCATTTTTAAAATTTTGACATGTTTTCCTTACCTAACTAGATTAGACCTTAGCGAGCACATGCAACCCTTGATATTATATGGTGAGATTAGCCTTATCCGTTTCCAATATTTTACCCCAAATTATGAGTGTGCCAAGAGCTTGTAAACTTTAGAACTTGGCCTTTGCATCATTTCAAGACCATAGACGAGGTATGTTGAGTTAGCTCGATGTATTTGGACTTTTCGGTTTTAGAAGGCGATATATAGGATTATCACCCAAACAACCTACCATTGTGAGTCTATCGATTAGTCACCTCGACTTTTCAACCCCATGTGAAACCCTTTTGTTGCACTCATCTTTAGTGCAAGATACCCTAGATACACCCTTCGAGCCATTCCTTTCATTTTGTTCACCCAATATATTGTTTCGATACACCTATACACCTTAGCCTACCATGCAGTCTTTATTTGTGATTGGGAAGTCATCATTTGCCTAAGTTCAAGGTTCGAGTGGAAAGGTTCAGAAATCACGCTTTCATCGACAACATTTCTGAAGATCATTGAAGACCCCCCGTATTCCCATTGTTCATCTCAAGTGGGGGGGATATTATGTTAGTATTGATTGTTATGTTGAAAAAAAAATTATAGTTGTTATGATTATGCTATTGTAAAGTGCGATGTTATAAGCACTGTAGTATGAGCTTTATTGATTTAGTATCGAGGAGGCCACCTCGGTCACATTTGAAGATTGGAGTTGGTAGTTATGCCAACAGTTGGAGAAAAGGTAGTGTGCCCATCACGACGTCCTCTAATGACACATCTACCTTGCATTTCATGATCCGGTTTCTTAACTTCTAAGCTTGAACTTTGGACGGACGGTAAGTGGTGATGACTTGGTTATAGATTTAGACTACCTGCTTGTTTTTATTTTACACCAATTATATATCCCATGTCTTATCCTACCCTTTTAGTCATGAAGCATGTCTAGGTGATGCAAATGATCAATCTTTGGTATCTTGGCCATAGATTTGGTCATGTATCATTGATTTTGTCCACTTCACGTGACATGTTAGTAATGACGAGTCACCCCTAACCTTTGTCGTGTCTACCCATATTGCCTTCGAGAATTGTTTAGCCCTTAACTCTAGTGGTGGAGATTTGTGTAACCGCCAAGCTTATGATAGATTTGAGTGTGCGATAAAGTGATCACCCGAAATTGACACTTAGAATAGTTGAGAGATTTGAGTGTTTGTTCCCTTTTAGAGGTGTTCGGCTTTGTTTTATTCTAGCATAAGGGATTTGTAAACTCATATTTTCTAGGTTATGCGAGATATCTTTTAGGAATCTATCTAATAAGGTCTACTTGAGGGCAAGTAGAGTTCAAGTGGGGGATATTTGATAACATCAAATAGTCCCGAATATTAAGTGTCAATTTCCGATAATTCTAGTTATTTATATGGATTTACGCTTGTTTTCAATTGTTTTCCACTTTCGCTAAATTACGAGCATTGGAGCTAAAGAGACGCGAAATGGAAACATATCTAAAGATTTATCACAATATGCTATTTTGAAGAAGTTACGGCGTAGCTCGCCTCTCACATTATGCCGTAACTATTGTGTGACTCAAGATGCCAAGTTATCACAAGGTTACGGCGTAAATCTTCCCAAAGGTTACGACGTAACCACATTAGGTCAAATGAGATTCCACGCCGATGATACTTACGTCAGAACTCATCGCATCACTTACGACGTAACCAAGTTCATTGAAGACTACGGCGTAACCACTAATAAGGTTACGCCGTAACCAGCAGATCTAGTGCATTTTACTAAGGAATAGAAGGTTACGGCGTAACTCCTATATTGGTTACGCCAGAACCCGATCCGCCTATAAATACCCCACAAATTACAGATTTCTAATCATCCCATTCCACACACAACACTCGAGAACGTGGGAAAAAGATCAAGGCAGGTCTAGAGGAGCATACGGAGCTGTTTCCAAAGGAGAATTCACTCCATTACGATAAGCAATAGCATTTTATATTTCTTTTACTTTCAGTTCATGTATTTCGTACCTTTGAATATTGAATTGATTTGCATGATTAATATGAGCGGCTAAGCACCTTTTGGTGCTAGCCTAGTTATGATTCCTTAATTGTTTTGTTTGCTTTTACCTTTACTTCCGTACAATTATTTCTAAGTGTATGCATGCATAGTTCATTGGTAGCCACCCTTGGTTCGGTAGTTTTGAATGGCGGTAGAGGCCAATTTCCTAGGATATATGACCAACTGACCCTAGGTGAGCGGACTAAGACGGGAAGGGTAAAATATGGCCAACTGACGACCCTTTCTACTTGTGCGATTTGACCAACTGATCACCTATCGTTTGGATGAACTTAAGAATTGGGGGGTGTAGTGTCTAAGTTCCTAACGGCCGGGCACTCACTATTATAAATCTAGCATGTAGCGGTACTTAACGACTTGGCTTAGGGACCGGGAACAATAGGACTTATGACGGTGCTACCGATTTCTCCTGTGGTGGCATCTTTCTTTGATAGGTTGGCGACTTGACCAAATGTTGTCCTCTTGAATTTGACCCCACCAAGTAATTGGAAGTAAGTAGACGTAGACATAACTAGCTAGGATGATTACCTAGGTTAGCACCACTTCTCTCTATTGATCTCCCTTTACCATTTATCTGCTTTCATTTACTTATTCTGCATTAGTAGTTTAATTAATTAATCCCTTATTTTTAGGAATTGAAAAATCTATTGTGAAAGCATCGGTCACCCCAAATATAATCTAGCTTAAGTTAGCTCGTAGACATATCGTTTATTATTTTATTTGTTAGTTAGTTATTAGCATAGTTTAGTCTAGTGCAACACCGTGGAGGAAGGACGGTCTTTACCCATTGTATGCTCGATCCACACCCGTAGGAGGCGTGACTTTAGATAAATAGCCCTCTCCCACAAGGGAGAGGTTGGATGTTCATTTGCAATCTAACCTTCTATGTGTTTCTCTCACTAGAACATCTCCTTTCTCTCTCTAAAACTTGTATACGCCTCATATGTTTATGCTTTGATGTGATTATGAAATCCTATATCTTACAATTGGTATCAAGAGCCATGGTTTGATCACTCATCTTTCATGCTCTTTGTTTTGGTGGATTTCATAAGGTTTTTTGGGATTATAAGTGTTTAGGAGAGTTTGAATCATTTGGTCAATTTCTAGTGTTAAAGTTTGAAGTTTGATTGTACTTTTGTGTTTAGGATCATCATATGTGTTTAGTTTTTGAATTGGAAGGCTTGAATCATTGTGGTTTGGTTGTTTATTGATAAAGTGGTTGTTTTTTGAAAAATTGTACTGAGCGAGTTGAGCTACGGAGTTGCATTTTGCTTTGTTATTGGAAGCGAGTTGCTTAAGCTTTATTGTTAGCGAAGGTTCAAGCGACTTGGCTATTAGCGAGTTGTATTGTCTTTATGCGAGTTGGTTAAAGCGACTTGGTGATTAGCGACTTGAGTTTTAAGCGAGTTGTTTATTAAGCGACTTGTCTTTTAAGCGAGTTGACTGTTTAGCGAGTTGATACCAAAGCGAGTTGACTATTTAGCGACTTGTCTAGTGAGACTTGTTACCTTTTCGTACACGCTTTCTCGTTGTTCTTTTGATTTTGTAAAATCCCGTGAAAGAATCTATTTCCCGGTTTAATCAAAGAATAATAAAATCCCGTAAAGCCCTACTTTCATGGCCTATACCACCGATCCAGTAATTTCTAATGTGCTCAAACTATATGACTCAGTGGACTGCAGACACAGTATGTACTACTCAGAAAGCTTTACCTTAACAGATTCAACCAATGATGATCTAAACATCTCACACTTTGAGTCCAATCCGAATGAACCTCAGCAACAATTACTTATTGAATGCAGTATTGAACCTTATTTACTGCTTCACTCTCATGTCTCACAAGTCTTATCCACTTCCATGGATCGAACATGTAGTGCTCTTTTCCGTCGGACTTACCTTCACCAAGAGAACATTGTTACTATACTTTGAACAATTGAAGATCCACTCATCAAAGGAAAATAATGAAGGATGACTCCATGGTCAGTACTCCGATGATTCACAACCAATTCCGACCATTTATCAATGAGGAATATTCTGCAGATTTTGATCAAGACTTGACAAGTATTTCCTTCAAAAGCATACCGGAATGGAAATTGTGAATTCATCAATACATTCATCCGATTAATGGATAAAATAGAAATGTACATTCGAGGAGATCGCTAAAGCTAATGACGATGAAGTCCAGAACATCTAGGGATAATTATGAATTAACGGTGATGTGTCGGTTAAGAGGCCGAATGGTGCTAAATGCGGGATGTCGAGATTAATGACAATGATTTCATATCTGAAGAAGATGCAAGATCGAAATATGAACAAATGTAGGGCACAATCATTGATTACAAATGATGAAATTGGAATGGCATCGGATGTTGTATCTGCTGATAATGAATGCAATGGATCAGAGACTGAGGAGCCTGAAACTGTCAATAATTCATTGACACTCAATATAAGTAATGTGGATGCAAGTGTCAGACCAATGAATGATCTGGTGTCATCTGATGAGCTACTCTTGAATGCTCAACACAATGCATCGGGTAACGTATCCAAACCATTTGAATTTAAGGATAAACATGATTCTGATAAATGCTTTACAACAATTGATATGGTTGAGACTGAGTCTGTAAGTTTTAAAACATATGATATGGTTTCAAAAAGGGCATTTGATGAACTTTCTAACAAATATTCAATTCTTGAAAACACCGCATTTCCTGGAAATTGCAATACAACAAAAGGAAGAAAGTTCTCTTGTTTCAAATGTATGCACAAATCCGAATTCCAAATTTCGTGAATTTTTGAAATTAACCAATTAAAACACAGATTCTAGACAAAGACTCAACCATTTGTAATCTGAAAAACAAATATCGACATTCAAATGAACATGAATATGGGTGTGAACATCATGGACTGTGAAGATAGTGATGCAATTAAATCTAAGAATGAGGAACTAGCTCTATGTGTAGCTAATTTGTTAAGAGAAAATGAATCCTTGAAGAAGAACTCTTTAGAATGTAGGACAAATCAGATAGATCAAATCAACTCCATGTTAGCTGACATTGATGCCCTCAAAACCCAAATTCAGGATAAGAGTTTCACTATCGTTGCATTAAAAATGAGCTTAGAAAGAACATGGGAAATAAAGTGAATACTAAGTTTGCAAAACCATCAACGTTGAAGAAACCAACTGTTCGTAATGCCACTAAACGACTTGTAACTAGGAAACCCAATGCATTTAAGACAGAAAGATTTAAATCATCAAAATCTAAGCTTGCCTCCCAAGTTGATGAGAATATAGATTTGCCAAAACCAGTCTCTTCACTAATTCATTCAGATATGACGAATAACAATCCCCAGCTGAAGGCTCAAAACTCTAAGTTCAGGAACATAAGGAGCTCATCTAGTCCATTTAAGATGTATCATATGGCTGACCAATCCCCTAAGAAACAAACTAATAGCAAAAGGACCAATGTTCAGAACAGGGATTTGGCTTCAGCTAATTCTGCTAGCAGTTGTTTTAAGTGGATTCCTACTGGTAGACTATTTAAGTTCACAGGTACCAAACGGACTTACTCACCTAGATCTTGTCTTAAGTGGATGCCCACTGGTAAAATCTTCAAGAATGTTGGACTTAAAGGGATTTCTATTAATGATACTCTTAGACCTGACTGTACAACATCTAAAATTGAGGATACACCTGTCACTAACCCACTTATTTACAATACTACATGTGCTATTAGTGCAAAGTGTGCTCAGTCTTTTTCAGGTACAATGCTCAATTCTTTCATGAACATCATGACCTGGTTTCCAACAGAAATGAAGACTGCTCACTCTGGAACTGTAGCTTGTCATAATTGATGTACCTCGTACTCTGACTCCTGATCACCTCTTTTCGTGACTCGTTCTCATTAATTTTTCTTGTTGTACAAATTTTTAATTAAAAAAAAATAAAAAATTAATCAATTAATTACTACACTTGTTTTTTCATTTTTTGTTATCGATAACATCTACGGTCCTAGAAATGTCATTCAACAATGACACGTGGCTTTAGATGAAGTTCTAACAGTAACCTTTATAATCTTTACCTTTACTCGCCTTTACAATCTCATACTTAAGCTCTTATAGACCTACTGTCATGTTACTGAATCAATCAATGATTACATTCCATCTAGTATCATTGATTGAGGGGGAGAATTGTGTACCTTCAGTTGTGCTTTAACACTTGGGTTTAATTTAAGGTTGCATGTATCTGCTTTCTTAATTGTGAGGTCTGGTTGTTACATGCTATGTGGGGTTATTTTACGATTCGTGGTGTGACTTAAGTTGTTTAACTGTATGTTTTCTGAACTGATATGACTGTCTCTTTAGCTAAGCATCCTTTATTATGATTTTACAATATGCGAGTTGCTACTATAGCTCATGCGAATTGATAGAATGCGTGTTGCTTATTTGGTTCATGCGTATTAACTTATTGCGAGTTGATTGCATGCGTGTTGCCTGGTATGCGAGTTGCTAAGTATAGGGACTAAAAGTGTCAACCCGCTATAATCAGATACTTATATTGACCGGTATGCGAGTTGCTAAGTATAGGATCTTGTCAACTTGCTAAACCTGCTTACTTAAGGTCGCGAGTTGCCTCATGGTCAATACGCATTTTTTTCACCAAAGTTTTAAAACATATTCTCTCTCAACTCTCTACTTAGCGAGTTAACGATTTGTGAGTGTGTGGTATGTTCTTCTTGCTATCTCGATCTTGCTTATCATATCGTTATCTTGACTAGTACTTGAACCATTTCCTATCTTTATCCATTGTGCAGATTGTGTCTTTCTCTCATCTCGATCTTCTCACCGACCATAGGTTTGTTTGTTTGATTAATGATGTTGAAAGTAGTTTCGATGATATTGTATAGGAATGCGTACATCATGTTATCTGTTGGGGTTGATTAGATGAGTTAATTGGATTAAGTTTTGATGCGTGTTGAGTTTGTGTATGTATTGTGTGAAATGGGTATTGGACTTGATTTGGTTGGTGCCTTAGGTTGTTGAATAATGATCCTGTTAGGCGTGTGATGTATCCATGTGTTTTTTATCATGTGTCTTGATTATGTAAATGTTCAATTGGGTCGTGCTTGATATGTTCTTATTAGCGAGTTGCCTATAATTTCTTGTATGCGAGTTGCCTTGCAAGTTCCTTTATAGCGTGTTTCCCATTTTCTTGATTGCGAGTTGTTGTTGTATATTATTGAATGCGAGTTGCTATATGCAAGTTGCCTCAGATAGGGTATGCGTGTTACCCTATACGTATTGACCAAACTTGTTTGACCAAAGCGTGTTGAAACATGCGAGTTGCCATATGCGACTTGCCTCATACATTTTGATGTATGTGAGTTATCACATACTTTATCCTATGCGTGTTACACTATGACCAAAGCGAGTTGTTGGATGCGAGTTGCCATATGCGACTTACCTCACATGTTTTGTAGTATGCGTGTTGATTTCCAACTGTTACCTATGCGTGTTGTGTTATGCGAGTTGCTCAAATTGTTGTTCCAAAGCGAGTTGTTGTTTACGAGTTAACATACATTTTTTGTCAATCTTGCTTGTGGTATTATCTTTTTGATGTCCTCTCTTAAATTTTAGCATACACTTATAAGTTTCTGCATATTGATTACATTGCATTCTATGTCTCCATATCTGTCATATCCAACTTTCTTAAGTTCTGTACATGTTGGGCTATGATTTGGTCATAATGAATACCAGTGTCTTAACCTAACAAATTTCCTGGATATGGTTTGTGTTGTATATGTAACTATCAGATCTCAATGGCTGACATCACATCATCTGATATACTTGCTGCCTCTGCACCAACTGTCACTTTAACTGATGAAGAGTTACTTCCACGCATGCGAATGGGTTTCAATTGCTAAGAGCAACGCTATTTGGATGTGGATGAGGGCAACAAAATCCAACTTACCGTCGGGTGTCGACATCTTGAAGGACACCAACTTCTTTAATGCCCTAATCAAGCATTGCACAATTCCCTCCATCTATCTTCAGCAGTTCTGGAAAACTGTTACGTATGATAAGATATCTGCTTCATACTCGTGTAAGCTTGAAGACATATGGTATGTCATCTCAGTTGAAACACTCAGGGCTGCTCTTCAGATCACACCAAGAGACCCTTCCAACAAATTCATCATTCCACCCTCCACTCAAGAAATCTTAGACTTTGTCAACGAATTGGGATACCCGGAAAGTCTAACCAAGATTTCATCACTCATCAATGCGGAAATATATCAACCATGGAGATCAATCGTCACTATTCTCAATCTATGCCTAACCGGTAAAACGTCAGGGACAGACAGAGTAAGAGCTCCCGTAATGCAAATACTGTGGGGAATAGTCAAAAGGAAAAATCTTGATTTCGCTGAACTTATTTGGGAAGAGTTCATCTTGTCCCTAGACACATTTATCACCGATAGAATTAACTTTGAGAATAAAGTCAAAGGAAGAAAAGGTCTTGGTAAAAGAGTGATTCCCAGCATCAGATTCTCAAAACTCATTATCTATCATCTGCAACAAACTCACCAACTCAACTCAAGAAGCGAGTCAGCCCTGCATGAAGCCAGCGATGAATTCGTTCTTGGCAACATAAAATATATTGCCAGAGGACATGACAAGGAGATCTTTGGAATGCCAGTTCCTGAAACTCTGCTTACTGATAGAATCAAGAATGCTGATTACTTCAAGAGTTATGTAAAGAAAGCCTCCGCCACAACCGCTGTTAACACACCCAAGTCCACTCCCACACAATCTAAATCAAAACAATCAGGAACCACCTACTCAAGCCTTCCCAAGAAAAATAAGAAACCTGATAGTTCTGTATCTAATGTCTCTCCTTCACAAAAGCAAAAGAGGAGAAAGAGAGACACTGGTAAGGGTAATGATGAGGGAACTAAGGTTCCAGGAAGTGAGACAGAGTTGATTGATGAAGACGAAGTTGCATTCCAACAAGGAATTCAGCAAAGCCTAGACAGTCTGAACGTGTCTCAAAGACCACCAGTGGGAGGGGTTATGATAAGAGAGCCAGAGCCAGCACCACGACAAATCAATCTTGCCACACAAGACAAAGGTAAAGGAATTGCTGGAGGAGAAGCAGAACAAGCTGCACACATGCTACTGAACATCTCTTCACCACCTCCCAAAACAACTACCCAGTTTATTCTCAAGAAAAGAGATGTTGTATCATCCTCTGCACAAGAACAATCTGGGATGGACATTGATGTGGCGGATACATCGGTTGAATCCCCTGTTTCCAGTGATGCACAAGCAGAAAATCAGGAGACACCTTTTACTGCAGAGATCCCAGTGCTTGAAACAGTAAATGATAAAAATGAGCTGCTAAAGACCCACAGAGATCCTTGAGCCAGATCCAAGTACACAGCATCTTGAAGAAACGAACATGTCTACTGGATCTCTTTCCTCACTTAAGAATCTTGATGTCGACTTCTCATACGGTGACCAATTCTTAAAAGACGGCCCCTCGGACATTGAATCGACATAAGCAAACCAATGAAAAGGAAGAAGTTCACCATGTTCTCGGTCACTATTCAACAAGACTCTTCAACTGCTCCTCCGATGTCTACTCCTCCAAAGGTCTCCACTCCGCCACAACTCCATCAATCACACCTCCACTCGAACCTCGCTAATACAACTGTATTTCCACCACCCAAACCTCGCTAATGATCCACTACAAGTTGTCACTATCGGTGACCCGGTCACTCCACCCGCCTCACCACCTCCTCCTCAAAACCTCTTGTCAAAACAAGCAACTGCTCAAGAGGCCATGTTACGATTGCAACTATTGAGAAGCACTTTCCTATAGTCACAATAATCTTGATAGTCGTGTCAAAAGCTAGAAAATCTCAACCTCGATGAAGTTGTAACAAAGGCAATAGAAGCGTATATTAAAGATGCGGTTGAATGGGCAATGAAGGCTCCATTACTTCAGCGATTTAAAGACTTGCCAATCTCGACATGAGATCGGGCCTCTCTCGAAAGAATGTATGATGCGTGAGAGCATCGCACGATACTCATAAGAAATTATATGAGGCTCTCGATGAATCTATGAGGCATGATGATTATCAGCAGTTTGTAGTGGATGTTCGTGAAAGGGAGGCTAAAAGGAAAAGAAGGACTGCTCCGATGGAATCAAAGGACATGTCTAGAGGCCCAAAGTCACCACTACCTCCTCCACCTCCTACTGGTGGGGCAGGCACATCTGGAGCTGGTGGATCTTCCGGTACTACCACTACACACAAGGCAAACCCACCGTCATCTCCACCAAAAACTCAGAAACAATCTGGAACTTCAAGTGGTCAAGGATCTCAAAAGACTTCTACTGCATGGGCTACAGTTGACTCCAGGTTTACACCAACCATCACCTCTATCCTTGAAGATCAAATTCTTAATGAAGAGTCTTTCATTGTTCAAGAGTCAGAATCTGAAGATGATGACGCTTCTACCAAGCACATCCCCAAAGTTACAGAAGAAGAAGATTGGTTGGATGCTTATATTGAGGGAAAACGAATCAAAACATCTAGAGCGGCACCTTCAAAGGATGTGACTCAAAGCTGGCTCACCCATGACAAGCCTCAAACTCCTGAACCTTCATGGTTCATTCCCGAGTCTGATTCAACAAACCCTGACAATAATTGGGCTACAACTATTATCTCCAACTATGAAGCTCCAGCAGAAGACTCTTTTCTTCACGTCACAGGGGATATGGGAAGCTTCATGAAGTGGTTTTGTGAGAAGAAGGGAATTACATCAATCGCTCCGAAAGACCTTGAAGGCCCAGCTTTTGAAATCGTCAAAGTTTTCCACTCGGATGCTAATCAGCTTCAATACCAGATGGAAGAATGCTATAAAATGCTGAATGATCAAGTTAGTGAGCAGATCAATCAATTTAATGTGAACAACCCTCTTCCTCTTGGTGGTGAACCTGAACAAATGACCATTCAGTCTGACTTCTTCTTCAACCTTGACCTGGACTATCTATGTGCTCGTACTCATCGAAAGAAGACCAACTTTATCGATTTCAAAATGAAAGTCGCTACCTACACCGATCGTGGTCTTGAATGATGGTACCGGATCAATTTTGGGCGCATAAAGAACAAGAGTTTGACATTGTCGCCTCTTATGGCATTTCTCATTGGTGGTTCAAGAAGAAGAAATTCTACATTGATAGACATGGTGCTAAAAAGAGTCGCAGAGTGCTCGATCTAAGTCGCGATTCTAAGTGTTGTCAGATAGAGATCTTCTCAATCTATGGCTATGATTACCGAAGAAGATTGTTCTTCAAGAGCATACTTGAAAGAGTATATTATAGAAGAAAATGACTTCAAACATTTGATGCCAAATGACTTTGAAGACCTCTATCTTCTAAACTCCAAGGACACCTTGACCATCTTCCCTGCTCGTGAGAAGAAGGCTCTCTCGGCTGCTGTCAATCTCTGGATTAGAGGCTTGGTCATTCGACAAAGAGTTGGGGATTTTCAACTTGGAATGGAAAGCTACCAGACTCGAGTCAACCTTACAAGACCGCAATGGGAAGCATCAGGACTTAAATTTCATCATGAATATAAAGTGATTGACATCCCTAGAGCTATCATCTTTACAGACAGATACGGCTCACGAATGCTGATGAGACTATGTGAACTTTACAATTTCAGTGATGGAACTCTCAAGATGGTCGAAGAAGAATTGAACTCGAGAGTGAAGCAAATCAAACTTGATCTAAAGCCGTGGAACAAAACAAGATTCTGGTCTGAACAGGACTTGAAGATGTGTGAAAATTCCGTTGCTGCGATCGGACGAAGATTAAAGACTAGAATGATTTATCGCAGCCTTGAAAGTTTTGAAGGTGGTAGACTTCGTGAAGGTCACTACAAGCTGCTCCAAAGAACTGAATGAAGACGTCTTCCGGAATTAGTTTCTGTTTTGTGTTTTTTTTTTGTAAAATGTGGTGTATGTAATATGAACAACTATAATGTATGTAGTAGTTATAGGTTATGTATTGTGGTTTCCCTTTTTATCCAAAAAGGGAAATTCAGTGTAGTCCACTTCGGATCATATAAAATCGGACACATTTTCTCCAACAAAGTTTTGTTTCATACATATTTAAATCACTTGAGATCCAAAATCTCAAAGGATTTGAAATTTTGATCGGGGAGAAAATGTGATATAAATATGAAAGATGATAAAAGGTGACCAATTTTTGTCTCAAAGTGAATATCGCTTCTAATATGTGCTAAACTTTTTCGAATCTCAAGCATATATTATGGGGAGCATTTCAAAAGGAAAATAAACTTTCAAGGTACAAAGAGCTCCATGTTTTATCACTAAGTACCTTGATTGATTTTCAAATGGTTTCTATATGGCCATATGATCGTGGAAGTGCTTCAAAGATCTCTTACCTCTATGTGATAAAATGTTTTAAAATATCCTATGCACATATTGAGGGGAGCAATTTTTGAAAACCACATTCTTTCCGAAAATATCTTTAGTCACCAATCAACGATTTTTCATCGTGAAAGTAATGTTGATATTTTTAGTATCTATCAAAAGAAGTGAATTCTTCCTCTTGCCTCCATGTGCCAAAATAATTTCAAACATATGTTGCACATGTTGAGGGGAGCCGTTTTCTAAAATATCAAAACGATTCAGTACAAAATGCTTTGATAATATATCACAAGTACTTGGATTGATTTTCAAATGGTTTTCAATTGGTTCCAATAGTGATGAACAATACCAAAAGACCGACCAAATTTACTTTATGTATGGTGATATAAGGATGGTTAGGTTAGGTATTCGTTCCCACGATCCCGCCTGTAATCGGAGGGATCCACCCAGGACAATCCACTAGATAGTGTAGAAGTCCTTAGGTATGATGAAAAAAGGAGAAAAGTGAGATATGGGAAGAGTGCGATCCGAGATAGAACTAGAAATGGAATAAACCCAACAAGGTTCTAGTTATGAAGTCTCGTAAGCATTGAAGGGGTTGAAGAATGAAAAGAATTGAATGAGGAAAGGGTGAAAACAAATAGCCCTCCAATATTCAACCTTAGGCGTAAACCGGGTTCAATACATATGCTACTTGTTGTTACTAAGGTAACACCGGTATTGAAGACAAGACGTCATGGACCCGGAGGCACCGCACTACATCTTCCCAAACTACTCAAGTTCCTCTTAAAAGGACTTGTTTCATTCTCACAAGGGAACCGACATCATCTATCGACTTTCTCTTAGAGATGGTTGATATTGAAGAAGGAGACCCTTTCCCTAGTCTCCGGAATAGGAACCAAATGTGCACAATTGAGTCTAGAGCCACAAGATCATCAATAAATCTCATTAAGGACACAATCAATGAAGACTCTCTGTTTCACACAATGTGGAAAGAGAGAATATATTTTAAGAGTCCTATGCATTATCCTTGTGGTATTGCCAGAACATCTGAGTGATATGCAAACATATTCACAATGAAGATGGAAAGCCTTCTAGAGCCAACATCAAACAAGCTCTTGGTAGGTGGCATGTAAGATCTATCCAATAGATCAACCATGTGACAACCGGATAGAAATGATGGGCGATTCAATCTTGAATCAACCTTGGTCCGTGAAATGGATTGACGGATACCTTTGAAAACCGGTCGTTGTGCTTAAAACTCTTTTCTCTAGCACATCGATCGTATTAATATTTCAAAAATAAAAGGTGTTTATGATTGATAATTGATTTTCTTTAAAACCTTCGTTGTATCGCAAAAACACTTTATTTTGAGCAAGACACGATTGTTTTTCAAATCTCTTTTCATCAATCGCTGAATCTCAAATTACCGGTTCACTCACTCCGTGTTGTCTTCTTTGAGACGTTCCGGTTTGAGAACACTAGAGCATTGCGAAACCCCGTCAAGGAGATTCTTTGAAATTATACCGATCACAAAGTATTTGTACTAATCAACGGGAATCGTGGGCGTGTACCTCAATTCAACGAAGTGATCAAAGACACTTTCGCGCTTTATTGCTAATCACTGTATGCAGCACACCCACGCTTTTACCGATCGAATGGAGAGGTCAATCCATAGCCGCATGCTCACACAACACATTCATTTCAAAAGATATCATGATTAGTGCTTCAATGACTCGATATTCTCACTCCATGCTTTTGTTACGCGCAAATATCATGAATCATCTAAAGCTTCCGCTACTCGATAAGAAGAAATCATGATCCGAATGTGAGCATGTCGGTCCAATTTGTCACTACATCATATGCGGCAACACAACAATGAGTGATGCCGAGATTAACGTGTGATGATCTCTATTAAAGCTCAAAGGTCATAAATGTGGATCAGCTCTATAACGTCCACAAATTATACATTGTAGTTGAACAATGATGAACTCACCACGGAAGCACAAAATTTGAATATTTTGATGTTTTGATGTCTTCGAGCTCAAGATTAAAGATTAAATTAAATGCTAGGATTCAAAATGTAAATCATGGGGTGACCTCCCTTAGGGGGAGATTGTTAGGAATTGAAAAATCTATTGTGAAAGCATCGGTCACCCCAAATATAATCTAGCTTAAGTTAGCTCGTAGACATATCGTTTATTATGTTATTTGTTAGTCGCTTATTAGCATAGTCTAGTCTAGTGCAACACCGTGGAAGAAGGACGGTCTTTACCCATTGTATGCCCGATCCACGGCCGTAGGAGGACGTACACTTTAGATAAATAGCCCTCTCCCACAAGGGAGAGGTTGGATGTTCATTTGCAATCTAACCTTCTATGTGTTTCTCTCACTAGAACATCTCCCTTTCTCTCTAAAACTTGTATACGCCTCATATGTTTATGCTTTGATGTGATTATGAAATCCTATATCTTACACAAAAACATTTATTATTCGTGACACTAGACTTTGTAATAATCCAACACACATAGCTCTTGGGATGACCTCGGCTTTATCGTTTACTACACTACACACGACTGCACACCGCCTGCTAGTGCACTAAGGTAGACCATAGGTATTATGAGACACTATAAATTTAAGACATAGTCAAGAAAACTCGTGATCAAGAACTCCTCAAAGAGTTACGACGTAACCTTCCTCTCGCTTTAATTCTTTCATTTTTGAAACACAATAACCTTGTATTAGTATTTTAAATGAACTTTGTGGGTTTGTTCCTCAGAACCCTCACGAGACTTCACTCATCCACTGGGACACCAAGTAGTTTAAAAGGCTTGTTGCATATGCTAAATGCAACCATGATTCCTACAAAAGTGAGTTAGGTTTGTTTTTTGTTTTCATTTTTCATTTTTCTTTTTAGAATTATGCTTGTCAGTAGTGTGATTTCAAGGATTGAAGTTTGCTCATGGATGCTTATATGAAGGCATGTCTCTTTTTCGTGTGCCTTTTTTCTTTATGGAGCAAATTTCAGCGAAGTTCTCGCTCTAATTCTACTTTTCTCTTCACCTTTATTTAATGCTTAGTACAAAAGGAACTTTGTACAATTCAAGTGGGGGGACGGGAGTTGAATTATCTCTTGAATATTATTTTACCCTCGTTTTTTCTAGTTTATTTTGAAAAATTATGCCATTTTTAAAATTTTGACATGTTTTTCTTAACCTAACTAGATTAGACCTTAGCCGAGCACATACAACTCTTGATATATTATGGTGAGATTAGCCTTATCCGTTTCCAATATTTTACCCCAAATCCACCAAATTATGAGTGTACCGGTAGCTTGTAAACTTTAGAACTTGGCCTTTGCATCATTTTGAGATCATAGACGAGGTATGTTGAGTTAGCTCGATGTATTTGGACTTTTCAGTTTTAGAAGGCAATATTATAGGATTATCACCCAAATAGCCTACCATTGTGTGTCTATCAATTAGTCACCTCGACTTCTCGACCCCCATGTGAAACCTTTTTGTTGCACTCACCTTTAGTGCAAGATACCCCTAGATACACCCATCTGAGTCATTCCTTTTATTTTGTTAACCCAATATATTGTTTTGATACACCTATACATCTTAGCCTACCCGTAGTCTTTATTTGTGATTGGGAAGTTATCATTTGCCTAAGTTCAAGGTTCAAGTGGAAAGGTTCGAAATCACACTTTCGCCGACGACATATTCCTCGAAGATCATTGAAGACCCCCAAATTCCCATTGTTCATCTCAAGTGGGGGATATTATGTTTAGTTGTTATTGTTATGATGAAAAAAAGTGATTCAAAAAATAATAATAAAAAAATAAAATAATATATATAGTTGTTATTGTAAGTGCGATGTTATAAGCACTATGTTATTAGCTTTATAGATTTAGTATCGAGGAGGCCACATCGGTCACATTTGAAGATTAGAGTTGGTAATTATGCCAGCAGTTGAAGAAAGGGTAGTGTGCCCATCACGACGCCCTCTAATGACACATCTACCTAGTATTTCATGATCCGGTTTCTTGACTTCAAGCTTGAACTTTGGGCTGAATGATGAAGTGGTGATGACTTGGTTATAGATTTAGACTACCGCTTGTTTTTTATTTTACACCATTTATATATCTCATGTCTTATCCTACCCTTTAGTCATGAAGCGTGTCTAGGTGATGCAATGAGCAATCTTTGGTGTCTTGGCCATGGATTTGGTTATGTATCATTAATTTTGTCCACTTCACGTGACATGTTAGTAATGACGAGTCACCCTTAACCTTTGTCGTGTCTACCCTTATTGCCTTCGAGAATTGTTTAGCCCTTAACTCAAGTGGTGGAGATTTGTGTAATCGCAAATCTTATGATAGAATACATGCTATGATCATGCGATTAAGTGATCACCCAAATTGACACTTAGAATAGTTGAGAGATTTGAGTGTTTCGCTCTCATTTTGTGAGGTGTTCGACTTTGTTTTATTCTAGCATAAGGGATTTGTAAACTTATATTTTCCGGGTTTTGGGAGATATCTTTAGGAATCTTTCTAATAAGGTCTACTTGAGGGCAAGTAGAGTTCGTTGGGGATATTTGATAACATCAAATAGTCCCGAATATTAAGTATCAATTTCCCGATAATGCTTGTAATTTATATCATTTATGTGGAAAACTAGAAGGGGGGTTGAATAGTTTTACCAATTAAAACTTCCTTTTAAACTATTTAGATCGACTTATGTCAATCTATTTGGTTGTGTGTGTTGGATGTTGATAGACAAGCATATAAAGATATGTAATGAAAAGATACGAGTAAGAAGCACAAAACCACAACACGAGTATTTATAGTGGTTCGGCTACAAGGACACCTTCCTTGCCCTACTCCACTCCCCGAGTCACCTACTCAAGAGTTTGTAAACACTACACCAATATCCTTATGGCGGAGAAGCCTTCACAACATCGCCTACCCTTTTTCCGGTGCTAGGCTAACCACCGGGTTCTTTCACTCCAAGGTGAACCAAACCTACACAACGTCGCCTACCCTTTATAAGGTACTAGGCCAAGTACCTAGTTCTTTCACACCAAGGTGAACTACACCTTCACAACGTCGCCTACCCTTTATTAGGTACTAGGCTAAGCACCTAGTTCCATTGCAATGGAGGAACTACTACCACACTACACCAACGACTAATCCCAAAGGAGATCTACCTTTACAACATCATCAAGGACATCAATATCCTTGGATCTAATGCTAGTCTATCTAGTACATCGAAACACACCATATCGAATGTACATCTAAGGCACCTTCACTAATGCCTTTGACTAGATCTACAAGACACCTTTCACTAATGTCTTGTGTCTTCACTTCTAAGCACCTTTCACTAATGCTTCAAGTCTTGACTTCTAAGCACCTTTCACTAATGCTTCTTGTCTTGACTTCTAAGCACCTACCACAAGTGCTTATCCTATAGACGATAGATACCCTTCACTAATATCTTTGTCTTGACACTGAGACATCTTTCACTAATGTCTTCAACACTACACTTCTTAGAAGAAAGAAAGAGATCATCAACAAGAGGACTTCAATAGCCTTGATGATGAGGAAGCATGGCAACTCATGGACTTGAGCTTGCTCGACTTCAAAGGTGGTGATCTTGCCTTTAAGAGGAACCTAGAAGATCACACAAAACAAAACTACAAACATAGATCTCTTGGATCTAAGGTTAGTGAGATTTAACTCGGGGAGAAAGTGTATTGGAAAGGGTGAGATATAATGAAGAAATGGCTCACTATTTATAGAGGAAAAATCCTATTGTTTCCCGGATCCCACGGATCCTTCCACAAGGATCCGTCTAGCGTTAAGCTAGGGATCCGTGGAACGCCCTCTTTTCCCATGGGTATTTTGGTTATGGGTCATGGGTTGAACCATGGATCTTTGGCTAGATACAATGTATCTTTGAGTGCAATGCACTTAGTCACTTGGGTATGGGTTGATCCATGGGTCTTATGGATATTATCCATGTATGATATAAGCATGATGTCATGCAAAGGGTTATGGGTCAAGATCCATGGGTTATGGGCTTTGAGTTGTATCCAACTACATTCAATGTATTTGCCCAATGGGTTGTGATACTTAAGTTTCTACCCATTTATAATACCCAATATACTACATACTAGTTATGTGTATATTTTACCCAAATATGTAAACACTAGTTGTTGTACATATGTATTACTAAATCATAAAATCACTTATACTTGTTTTAGTGTTTTATGTGAAAATGTGAATATGTTAGAAACTATTAGTTCAAACCATTTACGTATTTTATTTGTTTCGTTAACATGATTTTACGTTTGTTATCGACAAAATATTAGAAGATCGTAAAATATAAATAAACGTTTTTGCGGCTTATTTGCATTAACAATCTCCCTTTTGTTGATGACAAAACATAAAATTATTTTAAGGAAAATATAAAATTGTAAACTTTGAATTTAGTAGTTTTATTTTCTTCTCCCCTTTTGTCGAAACAAAAGTGTTTGAAGAAAAGCAACACATCGCTTTTTTAAGAAAACATGTGAAAGAAATAAGAGTAAAAAGAAGTAGAGAGCAAGTAACGGGAAAGGATCTCGTTGTTACACCCCTCGACGAGTCCATCCCTAAGTAAGGCGTCAAGAAACTAATTCTAATCTAGTTCATTTGCAACTAACTTTTGCAAAATATTACGCCTATGTGACGGTGTGCTCCCCTAGATGATTGCAATTTTGCAACGGGAAGTCATGAAATATAAATCTAAGGTTGCAAGTAATTTTGCAACGTATTATTTTGACACCAAGCTCCCCTAGCTTGTGGTGTCAAATTCTTCATGTGTTAATTGAATAACGCAAAACAAGGGTTAGAAAACATGTATAATTCACAATTTCCTGCAAATGTGGTCCAAGTTAGTAGGAAAATAGTTTCAGTATCACGGATCCCACTTCCCTCCTAGTAGGGATCCGTCTGAAACAATTATGAGGATCCGTCATCGATGAATAAAATCAAGAAATGGTGGTATAACAAGAAATGTTAATACCAAAATGAAATAAGGATTATATCAAATACTCATATACTCGAAATATAGCAAGTAGCATGTAATTTCATTTAATAAAACAAGAGTTATGATATACATGACTCTAAAAATAAGAAAATAGAAAATACATGACTAGGAGTGTCTTAGACCAACTAACGCTTGATGCTAGGACACCACTAAAATTCTTCTAGCTCAAGTTTTGTTTAGGTTTGATCTCGTCGAAACGCTCGAGGAGATGATAGAACATGAAACGTTGGTCTTCTCGCACTTCATGTATCAAACTTTCAACATGTTGACAATGATAGCAATCTTTGTCATGGCTAGTAGTGGTGGTGGATGAAATGAAATGGCTTGATGCGAAGGATCAAGTGAAGCGGCTTGTGGAGCTTCAAACGATGAAGGATTGGTGGAGGTGCATTTGAGAATGACTCAACCAAGAATGATGGTGGTGGTAAAGAAGTGTCAACTTCCATATGGTCGGGTGGTTGACTTTGATGATTTCTCATAATCCAAATAGATTATATGATGGAGACGGCGAAAAGGAAAGCGGAGCAAGTGTTGACTCAACACCTTGATTTTGAACCATTATTCCTCCTAATGAGGAGAATGTTGTCGTGAAGCGGATGAGACGCCTAGGAAGCAAGTCCTCTAAATTGTAGAGGTGTGGTGATGATAGTGGTGAAGTAAATGAAATAGCTCTAGGAACCAATGGTGATGGTTTAGTGGAGATGATATTGTTTGGCCTAGGAGGTATGGTGGTGTTTGGCATAGGTAGTTTTGTGGGTACTATCCTTTTAGGAATTGGTTTGATTGGATGATGAAGGATTCTATCATTTGTTGGCTTGACCGGAGATGATTCGGTTGAAGAGATTTCGTGTATAACACGAGCCTTTTTCATGGGTGGTTCTTTGGTGGGTAAGTTACTACTTGGGGTTTTCCTCATGATGAGATGAATTCAAGAGGTTGCAAGAGCTGAAAGTTAGGATGAGAGTGATGACTATGGAGGTCCTAACAAAGTGGTTTATAAACCAAGAGAATTGGCAAGTGCATTTAAGCCTTAAGCCACTAGGATTCATTGGAATGTGATGATTAACATGCACAAGAGTCAACTTCAGAGGTTGCACTGATCTAGGAACTCATTTAAGATGAGATGGAGTGTTTGAGTTAGGAAGATGAGTTGAAATGATTGTTTTAGCAAGATTTGACCTAAACTGTCATCCGGATCCCACGGTTCCCTCCACAGAGGGATTCGCCTAGGCTAATCCTAGGATCCGGCCTCGAGCTATGAAAGAGTGGAAATGATGTTTCTAAGATCTAAGACCTATATCATCTTGAGTGTTTCAGTCCTCTAGGTGTTTTAAATGAAGGGTGCTTAAGTACTTGAAGGTAGTGAGTGATGTAGCTAATGATTTTCTTTTATGGAAAGATTTGGAAATTTCATGAGTAGCAATGAATGAGCAAGGATGACATTAAAGATGAGAGTGTCAATTGAAGCTAAATGATCCTAGAGATCGTGTTGTGACTTAGGATTTTGTTTTGGAAAATATCCTAAAGGTTTTGAGATGAGAAAACTAGGATTTGATCAACTTTGATCAATTTTGAGGTGAGGATGATTTATGATCAACTTTGCCATAATCGAAAGATTTCTTAAGACTCGATGTGAGGGATAGAGTAGAAAAATGAAGTGTGAGATTGAGAGTGGAAGAGTAATGGATTAAAAATGAAGCGATAGATCTACAATCGTCTTAGAGTGTGATCTAGGTGAGTTATGAGTAGGAAGAATCTACCTATCTTGATAAGGACTTAATTTTGCCTTACGATACTATGTTTAACTTAGTGTGAGATGTTCTAAGGATGTGTTTGAAATACAATGCTTGCAATTGCATTTTCTGCTTGTTTGATCCCACGGTTCCCTAAAGATAGGGATCCGCCTAGTACAACATTTAGGATCCGTCCATCTCGCTAGGCGTAACCTTTACTAAAGGTATGCAATGATCTTGATAATGCATTATATTCCAAGATTAGTTAAAGGAGTTCTAAAACTAAGATATCAAATGTAAGATGTTTTATTTCATGAAGAAAATAGGATTACATTGATAAAGCACGAGTAGAGTAGAATTGATCCTATTTGACATACTACAAAATTCCTTGAGTGTTTTCGCTAGAAGGGTCATTATGTGATTGATGAGTGTTGGTGGAGTCAAGAATGAATAAAGTCTTCATGAGAGATATGTTTAGCGGTTCCATCATCTTGTTCACAAGTACGTACAATGGACTTTGAAATTGAGGATGGAAGTGCATAACATTATGATAGAGGCGTGTCAAGAACATTCCATAAGGGATGAGTTTATTCTTGAGCCTTGAAGATTTGCAATTCGCCTTGCGAAGAAGTAGGCGAGATTGTATGGTCGTTGTGTTAGCAAACAAGACAACATGTGAGCACAACAAGGGAAGAATTTCTCGATTTCCTAAGACTCCAAACATTTTCACGTGGGATGAGTGCAAGAGGCTTGTACTCTTCTCGGATATCCCTTGTAAAGATTATGTTTGGATCGGAGTAATATGGTCGAGGTTTGCATATTATGCGATTTAAATCTTCCCGAGAGGGTATGTGTGAACAATATGGACTATTCTCTTCACGAGAGTTGAAGAGAGATCAAGAGACCAATCTTCGTGAAGGCACATTGTCCATGATTTGGAATCCGGAGGATGTGAGCAAAATGCCCAAGGGTTAGAGTGAACTTTTGGTTTTTGATATAAAACCAAAGGGATAGAGAGCGATCCTCGTTACTTAACGAGTTCGACTTGACTGGAAGAATTCCATTATGGACCTTGGACATATCTTCTCGTTGATTTCAAGAAGACATTCTAGTCCTATGGCTCGGAAGGAGGTATTGATACCTTCTTGAATTGTAGAGAGGTGTCTGTACGTCCTTCGTGGAAGTGACGATTTTCGAGATTATTGAACCCACGGACATGATTGCCAGGTGTGTTGGGCTCAAGGGAGATGTTCGAGGTGTAGACGCTTGTGAGTGAAAAATCAAACTCATATTCATGCGTCATGGTTGAACCTATAGAAATGATAAGTTAATAAAAAGAGGTGTTTGTGGTCAACCTATGATTATCTAATGTTTTTATTTAGATTTTTATTAACAATGGTTTTTAACACTCTAACTACTTAAGGTTTTGATTTTCTAGTGGATTATTACTTTTAGAAAGATAGTGGTTTTAATCTTGCATGAAAACTGCTTTTCGATGAATGGATCCCACGGTTCCTTTACAAAGGGATCCGCTAGTATAACTTTCGGATCCGTGGATCTCAGAGTGATCAAAGCAGCTTTTGATAAAAACATAAGTTATACGCTTTTTTTATACAACGAGAAGTGTTTTATCCTACATTTTCTTTTAGCATGCATTCATGACTTCTAATGTATCACGAAACACATAAAACACAAGAAAATAAATAATAACAAAGATAACAAGATTATTAGTAATATTGCATTTCAATGCTAAGGATGATACAAAGGATTGGGTATATGACCCCAATGTAGATTAACAACACAAAGTAAATGTCTCCGTATGTGAACTTCATCATAGGGAACACAAGTGCGATGAGTGTTAGGGCTATGAGCACGAGTGCGATGTAAACCATGTTGATGACGGATCTTCTTGGTTTCGGTTGAGATGAAATGAGGAGGAAGATGAAGTTTTTGAAAGAGAGGAAATTTTGAAATTGGAAGATTTGAAAAATGAGGGTTTGATGAGATGGTCGACGGTGGGAGTTTTTATAGGAAGGATGAATTTTGAAATTCGTGTTTTGTTTTATTATTGGATTAAAAGAAACAAAACATAAGTTTTATATACCACGACTTTAGACGAGAAATAAAACACGTATGTGAGAAAAAGGCTTCCTAATGACGCTTCATGTAAATCATGTAATTGCACAAAAGATAATCATATAAATACCTAAATGGGTATACTTAATTATCAAGCAAATTAAAAATAAAAACATACCTCTAGCAACTCCTAAAGCTTGGTGGGTATGAGCTTTACAAATGACACAACAAATGTCACTTAGACGATTCCCGTTCCTTTGCGTTTAAGATACCTTCTTAAGGAAGGTATTCTTGTTACCAAGCAACTCCTAAAGCTTGGTGGGTATGAGCTTTGACTAATCATCATGACAAAGAAGATTAGTGCAATTAAATGAAAAAGAAAATAAGAAAAATGTTGTTATCAAGTCAACATCCAAAACATATAGTTTTTGAAAAAACATGGTGTTTGTTTTTATGAAAAACCTTCTTTGTAGTTTTCAATTAACTATGGATCGTATCAAGTTTTTAAAGTACAATATACTTC